>CM070613.1:11529803-11956521 GCA_036346395.1 Hsuehochloa calcarea | reverse complement strand
AGAATCGAGAATCTTGTCTATTGTGGTTTTTCGTCTTTCTTGCCCCTTCTTCAAGAAATCCGATTTTGCTTTGATTAATGAATCTTTGTTTGCGATTCTTCTCCATGAGGTCAAGATGTTGTTTAGGATGATGTCTGTGAAACTTGACTGAGAAGAGCACTCAAGATTTAGTATTTTGGATTTTAGGAAAAACCCGAGCGCCTTGTTCTTGATCGGGACAATGGAACTTCCGATTGTCCACGTGAACTACTCTGAGCGAAACTTCCGTGCTTGAACCGGAACTACCGCAATGCGGAACTACGCTAGGTAGAATCGAACTTCGATTTTTTGTGTAATGCATGAAGCTTGTTTTAGTTCTACGATTTTGCTTTACTCTTCTTGAGATTTTGAGAGGGCTTTGTAGGTTTGTTTAAATCTGATGAGGGAGTTCTTAATTTTAAGGCACCATTCACCCCCTCTGTTGCCATTTAGGTCCTTCAATTGGTATCGAGCGGTTAGCTCTTCCTTATAGATCTTAACGGTCGGTTGAGCCATGGCAATGGACAAGTATTCCACCAAGCCTCCAGTCTTTGATGGCTTGGATTACCTCTCGGAAGAGCGAATGGAAACATACATCCGTGCTCGGGGTATGCCATCGGAGAAAGGTGAAGGTTAGATTCGCGTTCTGCGATGAAAACATCAATGTGGGAAACATGCGATGTTGAGGCCAATGCTAAGGCTAGGAACATCATCATTCGAGGTTTGAGCGTAGTGAGTTCGATCGCATTTCTCATTTGCCTTACGCTTACGACATCGGGTGACCCTCGATGCATACCATGAGGCACCACCCAGATTAAGGCGGTTCGACAAGACCGGTTCAAGCGTGAATCTGATAAATTTGAGATGCTTCTGGTGAATCTCTTGGCGAGTGCTTTTCGCGGTTTCATAAGATTTTGAGCAACCTCGAGCGGTCGGTCTTACATACCCGACTTCGGATAACGCTCGATCGATGCTTTACGCACTCGATCTTCGTGTTTGGGAGATGAAAGTGACTACCATCAAGGATAGCACGGACCTCTCGACCCTGACTCTTGATGCGCTTTACTCGCGTCTGAAGACTCATGAGATTGACATTGTCTCTCGAAGGTCGAAGTCACAGTCGATGGCTTTAGTCACTGATCCCACCTCTCGATCTTCTTCTGAGTCGATACACGGGTTCTCCCTAGCTGCTCTCTGTGACATAACTGATGATCAGTTAGAGCAGCTTGAGGATGAACAGCTAGCCCTCCTAGCTCGGAAGTTTTCCCATGCTTACAAGAGGAGGAGGGATGGAAAAAGAGGAGTTCATGTGATTTGCTTCGAGTGTGGGGGCCCCAACCACATCCGAGCAAACTGCCCCAAGCTGGGGAAGGGCAAAGGTGACTATGGCGGTTCGGGCAAGAATGACTACATCGACAAGAACCGCAACACGAAGCCCTCAGCACCTGATCAAGGCAAGAAGAAGTTCCGCAACTTTGGGAAGGCAAAGAAGCTGTTCCATCGCGTCCCCACCGCCTCGGCGAGGCTGGACACCGGCTAGGTGGAGGGGTGGGAGGCGATGATGGAAAGGGCGATCATGATCCCAGGGCGGCGGCAACTTCTCCGACATGTGCTTCATGGCCTCGGGCGATCCGGCGGCAGTGAGTGTACTCAGACTCAGATGAGGTTAGTCCACTTACGACCAACTTAATGATGCTTTTCTTAAGCTAGGTAGATTTCATGCTAAGTTTAGGGCTAAGTGTACTGAGTTGGAGAAGGAAGTAGCTAGACTATCACGGGAGCTTACTTTACTTACATCTGCTCCCTCCCGTGATGATTATGACACATGCTGTGCTTTGCTTGATGACATGGAAAAACTAAGGACCTTGCATGATAGTGTGTCCTCTGAACTAGACATGATTAAAGTAGAGAACATTAGCCTTCTTGCTGAATTAGAGATGAGTAGGGTAGCACCTCCTTCATCTACTACTGTTGAGGCTACTGCTTGCACCTCATGTGAGGTTAAGGACAACTCGTTTAGAGGTCTATATACCATGTTGCTCGATCTGCCTGAGACTTGTGAAAATTGTAATAATCTCAAGATGAAACTAAAACGGGCAGATCACAAAATTGCTGAATTCCAAGCTACGCTACTAGAGCCCATTGTTTCTTGTTTAAACTGTCCTAAGTTAACTGCTGAACTAGAATCTGTATCCAAGCAGTTTCAACAAATGATTGATCACAATAACAAACTGGCTCACTATGCTTCTAAGGACCTTGTTAGCTCACCATGCAATCAATGTAATAAACTAAAATGTGATTTGGTTGCTTTGGATGAAAAATGTGTGAAGCTAACTAAGGACCTTCTAGAGACACAATCATGTGCTTGTATTGTGTGTGCTGGGAAGAAGTCTAAGGGTTTGGTAGAGACGCCTAGCAGCGTGAACCAATCGCTGCTAGCGATGGGGATTTGTCCCCAAAGTCGGTGTGCATGCACAAGCCAATCTTTCCTCTCTTTGTTGGTTCTTCTTCTGCTCCCTTACCTTCTGTTGTTCCTTCTTCCCCCTGCTCTTCTTGCACCTCTCACTTTCGGGAGTGTCAGTATCTTATGAACACTCTCGAGAGGTTTGTAGGAGGCAAGAAGAAGCTCAATCTCATTCTATACAAATCTAAGATTTGTAGATTTAATCAGGGTCTAGGATATGATATCCGTGAGGATATGAGGAAGCATCCACCTGTCGTGCTCAAAACCATAGCACCAGGTGTGATCAAAACTAAGCCCAAGACTGAGAAAGTCAATTTTGAGTCAGCGGGTTTTGTTCAAAGGATCTCTGACAGCAAGGTGATTCCACCTGCAGCTTCGGCCCCTCAGAAGGCGAAGTATCATTGCACCTTCTATCAGAAGGATGGACATTTGGTTGATCATTGCTTCGAGCACGCCAAGATCAGCGTAGAGATCGTGTTGAGTCCATTAGGTACATTCGGTCGAGGCCCGGACCATGAGTGCACCTAAGACCAACACGAGCTCTAGGTTTGATCTAATGATGATTTAGGGCGACATCGAGGACTTGGTTTTTACGAGTTTTACGATTTTCGTCCTCATGCTCCCTTGGTCGTGACTTCCGTCGTTTTGAGGGTAGATCTCGGTTTTCCTTCGAGATGGCTACCGCGGCGTGATCGACATGTTGCGAATTCCGACTCGCTCTTCCATAGCGATCGGATTGACCTTGACCAGTCTGCCTACAGACCTTCCGACTTGTTGAGTGACAGAGCGTAGGGTAGATAGAAGTCGGTCTTGCTTGACTACTTCATACATTCGACGTGTTACTCGATGTTGGGTGCCAAAATCCTTTGTTGATTCACCCCGATCTTGAGACTTTACTCTCTGTTTGACTCAGGTTCGCCGGGCTGGGAAGGGAAAGGTCTGGATTGTAGACTCGGTTGTTCTCGTCATATGACCGGAGACTCTCGTTGGTTTTCTTCCTTAGCCCGTGCTCGAGGTGATGAGACGATCACTTTCGGAGATGCTTCTTTTGGGCGCGTCATCGCTAAAGGTACTGTGAGCATTAATGATTCTTTTATTTTGAAAGATGTTGCCTTAGTAAGTAAGCTGCTGCGGTATAATCGCTTTGGTCTCTCGACTTACCGATGACGGTTACAAGGTGAGCTTTAAGAAAAACAATTGCAAAATTCTTGATTCTTCGGGTAGCCTAGCTTGCGGGATTTCTCGATATGGGAGTGTCACATCCCCAAGTTAATAAAGAAGATTACTATGCATCTCATTAGCATGCATCATGTTTTTCAAGCATTTTTATCATACACTGCATTTGGAAAAGCTTATTCAATTTTATGAACCTACTCTTACATAAATAAATCCTTAAGAAAACAATATCAAAAACTTTGGATCATCCTTGTGAAACAATTTATTCAATTACTATGTTAATTATCATGTATTAATATAATTTTTCCCAAATTTTTGGAACCCAATATGAACCTCATAATTTTCAAACTCAATTATCCACATATGCTTTTGGAAATTTGAAATATACCAAATGAATAATGAACATTGGGGTTTCTGAATTTTTATGGATACTAGGTCACCTCAGGAACCTCCCTGATTTATTTCATATTTTTATAAATTTTATTACTATATTTTAGAGCCTGGTCAAACTAGGAGGTTTAAAATTCATATATGGTCAATTAGGAGCACTGTTCCTCGGGCTCAAACCCAATGCACAGTAGTCCGACCGAGCCGTTTGGCGAGCTCATTCGCCGAACCAGTTAGGCGTGGACCGTCCGATTTAAATCGAGCGGCCCACAGTGGCTCTGCGATCGCGCCGCGCATCCCGCTCGGCCGACAAGTGGGCCCACCTCCTGTCGCTTCGTCTACCTCGTGGCTGGCGCGCGCAGCCAAGCGCCACGCGCCCGCCATGCTCTGCGGACCTCCGTTGGCGACCGCCGCGCCCAAGCGACCAGTCCACGAGGCTTCCCTAGCTAACGCCGCCACTCCTCGTCCGATTCTTTGGCTTTAACCTACCTCCTGCTCTCGCTTTTCCGCACTTCTCCTCCGCCGTCGAGGAGAGGAAGCTAGTGTGAGCTCCGTTCTTAGGTAAACCTCTTGTCTTGGGCCTCCGAGCTTTCTCTTCCGATGCTGGTTCCATTTTGACTAAGCCCCCGTGTTTGTTTCGCTTGTAGCTCCCGGAACGCGACCGTGTCTTCCTCAGCTCCGGTTCACGCTCAGAGCTTGCACCCGAGGACACCGCTGTTCTATCTTCGCCTCCGTTGAGATACTTGCTAACTCCAGCGCGTCACATTATGTCTTTGAGTTAGAATATGAGTTCCCCTCACCCAATTTTGGCAATGCACGACAGGAGCTCGTGAATTCGAAGATTAGTTCATTTTCGGCCGAAAAGCAAACTCTTCGTCTCCCACTTGATCCGGTAAGGCATTGGTCATTTCTTTGCTACCTGAGCACACCCTTTAGATCTCTGAGCCATCCCGAAGCTTCATTATCTTTCTTGTTGCTCAGGGTGTCTCCTCCCCGTTGAACCGCACCGCCTGCCGTGGACCTCACCGTCGCCAAGCTAGCTCCGGTCATTGTCGAACCCGGGAACGAAGGATCCCGAATTCTCTGTGTTCATACACTAGTCCAGGATTTCCAGTGTACACAGTCACAAAAATGTTATCACAAACATATCCAGCGTGTATATTTAATAAGCATAGAGTTTATTACAAGCTGGGTAGGAGGCCAAATAAAACATTAGCGGAAGCAAATAATAATGGTAAGCCACACGATCGCCACGAGAATTAGTTTGGAGGTCATTTGCCTAATCGTCCTGCTCCTCACCTTACAGGTAGCAGTCTTCTCTGAATAATAATATTCAGCAAGAGTGAGCACTACAAGCGTGCTGCAAATTACACCCAATCTGAAATTTAGAATGTATGCATAAGTTATTCAAAGGAAGGTTGTAGGGTTTATTTGCATAAATCAGCATTTTGGTTTAAATAGTTATACTAAGTTTCAAGGCACATTTTTATTCCATAGCTAAATTCAAATTTTTGAAGTTCATCATTTTATAGTGGATAACCTCCATATGAAACATGGTGAAGGATACCCTCCTATCACAAGGCTACCGCCCAAATTTACCACAAGGATTAACCATCCTCAAATCATGTCCAAAGTTATTTTAAAAATCAAAACAAATCTAACTTAGAGTGGCTTTGCTCGGCATGTCCATAGCAGTGGACACGGCTATTGAATAGATTTACACTCTGCAGAGGTGGTACAACTTTACCCACACGAGATAAATTGCAGTTATGTCGGCCAATACACGCTTCCTTAGGCGTGTGGTAGGCAATTATCTCAAGGCGTTTCAATGCACTACCTCAATACCAATATGCAGCTAAGGTTTCACTTCCACTAGGCTAACCACCTCTGGAAGCCCCTCTTGCGCCAAGTGGGAATAAAGTCTAGCAAACACCCACACAACAAAAATGGCATAAACAATAATGAGGTAATACAAATTATTAAGCTTTGGTTACGCCCATACGAGAACATGTGGTAGTCTGGTGGAGCTTTTGCAAGATGCGGCTCAAAGGCGGTCCTTAATCTACTTGGGCAACTTTCAATAAAACCACAGGTCTCATCCTAACCTGGCGAGCCGTGCATAAACCTGCACCACCAGCGGTCCATGTTTGCCCAAGTACAAACCATTTTCTTTTATTTTATAATTTTCAAAGACATTTGCAAGAGTCCACCATGACAAAACAATGTCATAGGCTTTTTATCAATTTATGAAATTTTGGCTAAATTCTCCCAAAGTCAAATATTTTATGGTCTAAGCGTTGTGTCGGGCTGACACAATGTGTCCAAGAAAAGCCACTTGGCTTTTTCAAATGGATGTTAAAAGTGCTTTCTTGAATGGCTTCATAGAAGAAGAGGTCTTTGTCAAGCAACCTCCTGGTTTTGAAAATCAAAAATTCCCAAACCACGTTTTAAACTCTCTAAAGCCTGTATGGATTGAAACAAGCTCCTAGAGCTTGGTATGTGTCGATGATTTCTTGTTGGTTGATTTATGTGGATGATATTATTTTACGTGGTTCTTCTCATGCTTTGGTGTCAGTTTTGATTCGATGAGTAGTGAGTTTGAGATGAGCATGATGGGAGAGTGACATTCTTCCTTGGTCTTCAAATCAAGCAATTGAAAGAAGGCACCTTCGTTCACGGAGTAAGTATACAAAGGACCTTCTTGGTAGCTTCAATTTGGGAGCGATGGGCCAATGATTGGCTGGACCCTCCTCTATCTTACTCCTCCTCTATCGAGGCGGACATACAATTCGCCGTATGTGCGTGCGCCGCTTCGAGCTTCCTCGTGCTTCTCATCGTCGGTGATGCGTCGCATATTCAGTACCTTCAAGTTACGCTTGACTTTGGACTCTGGTATTCTTCTTCTTCTGCTCTTTCAATTCGAGCATTTTGGATCTTGATTTCACGGGTGTAGAGTGGATAGGAAGAGTACTTGCACTGTCATTTCTTGGGCACATCTCTTGTTTCTTGGTCTTCTAAGCAGTCTTGATTTACCTGATCACAATTTGAGGCCGAGTATGTAGCTGCCGCCAGTGGCTGCTCTCAGGTTCTCTGAATTTTATCCACGCTGCGGGACTATGGGTTATCTTTGGGAAGTGTTCCTCTTTTCTGTGACAACACTTCTGCAATTAATATTGCCAAAAACCCAGTGCAACATTCCAGGACTAAACACATTGATATTCGATTTCATTTTCTGAGAGACCATGTTGAGAAAGGTGATGTTGTGCTTCACTTTGTAGAGTCTGAGCAACAACTTGCAAATATTTTCACTAAAGCTCTTGATTCTTCTCGTTTTGCTGCTTTGTGGGGAGAGTTAGGGGTTATTAGTCCTATTGGCTGTTTTGAGGGGGAAGTTGTTCTTTTTGCATTCATTGTATCATAATGCATGTTTCAATTCTTTTGTCTTGCATTGTATGATAAAAGTTGTGGAGCTTTGATCTTTAACCTTGTATGACTTGATTTCATATTCTATACCTTGTCATATCAAGTGTCAGTCTGCTAGACCTCTTTTATGGCTTTTCTTGTTTTGCTTAGCTTCTGCCTTGCTAGCTTTATATCTGTGAACAAATTGAATCAAATCATGTCTTGTTGGATCTTGTGTCTAGTTCTGCTGTAGTGATCCTCTTATGATTCTTGCCATGTCAAATAGGTTGAATTGAGTCTTGAACTTTTTGAGATGAAAAATGAGCTTTTTATCTTCTTAAGTCAAGCAAATGAAAAATGAGATTTTCTGTGCGAAAAAACTGATCTCACCAATCCTTTCTCATGAGACGGCTTGCCATTGCACTAGGCATGAACTCAGGGGGAGTTTTGGATGACCTAGATCATTCTTTTATGCTTATCGCTTGAGATGGTCGCGGCAAGGCTTGAGATCTAGCACAGTTTAAAAAAAATCCTTTTTAGAAAAATACTCAAAAAGGCTAAGTGCTTGAGTTTTGCTTCAAAAGTGTATCTTAATGCTCAAAATGCCTCAGTTCTTGTCTTGAGTCTCTTTTTACTTATAGACATGGCTTGACTCATTTGTAGTTGCTAGTTGTGAAACTATGATATTGAGCAACCTTTCATGGTTTTAATTCTGTTAATCTCAGTGAACTGCTATCTTGGTTTTAGCTTTGCAGTACATGATTTGCCATGATTGAATATAGCGTCTACTCTTTTTATGGCTTGGTATAATACTTGTTTTGATTTAACAGGACCGGCCTTTTTATAACATGGTTTGCAAAATCTCGTGTTTTCGGGTTTGCTTCAAAATTTGTCGGACCACGGTGATCGACTGTTGTGTCGGGCGGTCAGACCGCCCGTGGAGGAGTCCGACCGGCCATGGTGGCCGGTCCGACCGCCATTTTGAAAATTGGTTTTTGGAGCTGAGCCAAAAATAGGTTGTGTAGGCAAGTGAGGGAGTCTCTGGTTGTGGTCCCATCATTTTGGAGCTCGATCAAAAGTTCTATTGAGTTGAAAATTCGAAGGTTTGGATTTTCACGCTGGAAATTTGCTAAGTCCTTTTGACCGGTCCGACCGCTGTTATCTGGCGGTCCGGCCGACTGAACCGATCGGACCGGCCTTATGGGGCGATCGGACCGCATTGTAACAGTGGTTAGCCAAGTTTGCATTGATGTGATTTGAATGTGTTTTATGTATGGTGTTCAATGCTTTATTGTTGTATATTGCATTGCGGAGCTAACGTGGGTCAAGTTGTGAAGAACTTGTTCCCGAAGCAGTTTGTTTGTCTATTCTTTGTGCGGTGGCTTGCAGTCAACGGCGTCAGCGGTGAGTGGATCGGGACTACGCTTGGAGAGCCGAGGTCGTAGCGGTCATGGATCTGGGTGAGGTCGTGTGACACAAGCATGGTGCGAATGGGCAAGATGGATCGAGCGGTGGTTCGGTGCGGTGGTTGGATCGGTGGTGCGGATATCAGTGCGAGTCTCTGGGAGGTTCCGATGGGATTCGGACAAGAGAGGCTTGGCGACGTGATGAGAACCGCTGATCAACCTACACGTGGTGAAGCAGGCGATTGCTTCAACAGATGTTGTGTGTGGGTCCCATGTGTGAGTGGGTCCCAAAAGTGAAACCCTAGTCCTCTCCTCTAAATAGAAGGGGGGAGATGTAAAACCCTCTTGAAGCACTCATTTGGCTTTCTTCCTCATTTTCTAGGGCTTGGAGGAGAGGAGAGGAGAACTAGGGTTTGGAGTGTGCTCCTTGTGTGAGCTCTTGCCCTCTTTGTTGGAGAGACTTTGTAAGCATCTAGTGTGATCAAACAATCTTGTGATGCTTAATTGAAAGATCATTTGCTCCCTTTGTGTTCTTCTCCCTTTTTGGATGATTTTGGTGCTTCCTTGATTCAAAGGTTTATGCTTGGTCCGTTGGACTATTTTATCTTGCTTGGATGTGTGGGGATACTCCTAGAGTCTTCTAGATCATCAACCCCCCACGAGCAAGTCTTGAATCAAGATTTTCATATTTCTAGGGTTTGTGCACTTCTTTGTTAAATCCTTGAGAGATCGATTCTGCGAAGTGGATCTGAAGGATCGTCGCTAGAAATAGGTCTCTAATATCATTAGGGAGGTGTGCTCGAAATTTGGTCAAGTTTCATTGGTTGAATCAAAAGTTGGATCAAATTTCGTTTTGGATTTGGGTTGAGTTTTTCAGTTCTGGACTGAACCGGTCAGACCGGTGTTGCAACGGCGGTCCGACCGCCCGTGTATTCAGACCGCTGTACTGCCGGGTCGAACCGCTGTCCACCGGTCCGACCGCCAGTTAGTTGCCGGTCAGACCGCTGGTTGACCGTCGGTCCGACCGCCTGTGGTAGCCGGTCAGACCGCCAGTACCCAGTTCAGAACAGTGAGTTCTTTTCTCCATTTGTGTCGTGTGGTTGAGGGGTTTATCAAATCCAACACAAGGATTCCTTGTGCTTCTTCGATCTTCTTAGCTTTCATAGCTAAAGGAGTAAAGTTCGTGTTGTATTTGATTTAGGCGAGAAAGTTTAGAAAGCGCCTATTCACCCCCCCCCTAGTCGCCTTTACGGTCCTACATCATACTACCTAAAACTAGTGTTTTTCTTGTGCTCAGATAGGAAGATTCAATAATGTACGGAGATGAAGGATATGAGGCTGTTCTTGAAGAAAGGCCGTCACAATGGAGGAGAAGCTCGTGGGAGACAAGTAAGGGGAGAGAAGCCCAAGAATCCAAGTCAAATTCGAAACTTCCACAAGCCCAACCAAATTCAAATTCGGAATCAACTCAGAATTCAATTCGGATTCGGAATCAGCCTCAAATTCGGATTCGGAATCAGCAGGACAGTCCGGAGTAAAAAGGTCATAACTTTCTTATACGAAGTCGGATTTGAGTGTTTTTGGGCTTGTTGGAAAGCTAACTTCAAGCCCGATCCAACGGAGCCTCCTTCACTCCGAAATTCATCCCGTATCAAAAGATATGACTGAAAAAATATAACGGTTGTAAAATTAGAGTTTCCTTTTTGTTTTAGATTGAGTCGGAATTGGAGTAGGATTTTAATTCCGAATTAGAATAGGAGTAGGGCCTCTTGGCCAGCCATGAGGAGGAGTAGGGGCACTATATATTGAGGGGTAGACCCCCATTGTAACCTTAGACCACGTTTAATATATTTTCAAAGCTTTTGCTTGATTCTCCAGTTGTGCTTATAGCCAAAACAGAGGGAATTGGGCGTTGAGAATAAGGGGTCGTTCTTGCTTTTCTGCTGGGAATTGAGGGTTCAACGATCTTCGCTTGTGGTCAGCGAGGATCCAATCAAGTGTGTGTTTGGGCGAATTTTCCATAGAGTTGCAAGTCCGTGCATTGGCGCGGGGGATCAGCTGGTAGTTCATCAGGATACACAAGTTATCGAGAGGTTCTACGTCGAGAAGATCGGGCACCCCGCATCAGGTGGTATCAGAGCCCCGTTGACTCGGTAGGATCTTTATCCAGTTATCTAATTTTTTTTCCTATACACGAAAAAGCCATACAAAAAAAAATCTTTCAGCCGTAGTATTTAATTTGTTATTCTAGTGAGTTTTGTTAAGTTTTTGTCCATTAGAATCAAGTTTAGTTTGTTGATCTTGAATTCTTTTGCGTTGCTTTTATTTGAGCCTAGTTTGATTTTTTTTCGTGTTTATAAAAAAACACAAAAAAAAAGTGAGTAACCAGTTTATCCTTTGTGAACCTTTCAATCCGTTGCGAATACTTTGAACCTATTTAAGACTAGCTAAATCGTTAGTGAGGGCTGCATAGTAATATTTGTATTCTTGCAATTGTTCAAAGATCAAAAGGTGGGAAATAATTTTTTGCTCATTTTTGGTTGAACAAGGATTTTGGCCATAGTTCAAAAAAAAAGAAGGAAAAAGAGAATAAAAAAGGAAAGAAAAAAAGAAAAGTGAAAAGAGAAAAGGAAAAAGAAAGCGTATAGCCGAACCATAAACTTGAGCAAAAATCCCCACTCATTTTTTATTCAATTGTTAGAATATCAATATTTTGTGAAAATCTTGTGCCCTAGTTTCATTATTTGCAAATAGCTAGTGTCTTTCTATAACTTGTACAATACGAGCTATTTTGTTCTTCACTTATATCTTACATAGCTCATTCCTTGATTGCACTAAGTTACAATATCTTTGCGTGTGAATTGCTTTGATTTTCACTTATATCTTTGTGATCGGCAACTAGGCATTAAATTCTAGTTTGGATATTTACTTAGCCTTACAATACCTAGAATTTTCAAATTAAGTAGGTATCCATACCAAGCTCCACAAAACACCCGTTGTCGTGCTTTGACCTGCTCTTGAAATTCGCTCAACATCACCTTGTGGTTCCTGCTGCCCTGAAGTGTAAGTATTGTTGATCTTAATTCCTTTCGAAACGGTAAAGAAACTTCACCTTGTTAGAATTGTGAGTTGAGTGACCTCTACATAAACACACCTATACTTTGTTTTGTGCTTCACTAACCATGGCAGGATCTGAAGTGGGGGTGGAGGATCCTAATGCATCGATCCTTGATCGATTTGATGCATTGCGTGTTGAGTTACAACGGGAGTTCGGAAGAATCGGATGATGTGGCTGCAGTCATTGGTGAGGACATGCAGAGTGGGGAGTTGCGAGTTGCTAATGAGATCAATACCTTGCGCCAAGGCATTGCTGAACTCAAGGAGATGCTTGGGGGCAACCGAGGAGATGTTGGAAGTGTAGATGGTCCAGAACCCAACGAGGCCCATGTTAACTTCGCTGCACGTACTGAGCGCATGAACCGTGACCATGCAGTTGCTAACGCAAGGCATCATCTTGGCCCTGGACGTGGCCGTGGACGTGCTCAAGGCTTTGGTCGAGGTGGTGCTGCGGCATATGATGATGATTGGGACGACAACCTTCAGTTGCACCGTAATGATAATTATCGTCGCCGACAGCATGTAGATGATGATTTGGGAAAGGTCAAGCTCAGCATTCCCAAATTTCAAGGTGGAACTGATCCTGAAGAATACCTCACATGGGAGTTGAAAGTGGATAAATTATTTCATTTGCAGCGCTGTTCTGAAGACAGAAAATTGATGCTAGCT
The DNA here is from genome assembly GCA_036346395.1 of Hsuehochloa calcarea. Classification (NCBI taxonomy): domain Eukaryota; kingdom Viridiplantae; phylum Streptophyta; class Magnoliopsida; order Poales; family Poaceae; genus Hsuehochloa; species Hsuehochloa calcarea. Next base: position 11,943,882 of record CM070613.1, on the reverse strand, counting down.
GCTGTGGAATTTGATGGATATGCTCTTGTGTGGTGGGACCAAGTGGAGCGCCAACGAGCCGAACGGGGAGAACCACCCGTGGCCACTTGGGCTGATATGAAGACAGAGATGCGTGCTCGTTTTGTGCCAAAGCATTATACACGTTCTCTTTTCAGCAAGCTCCAGAGTCTAAAACAAGGAGCTAAATCTGTAGAGGAGTATTACAATGAGATGGAGCAAGCAATGATTCATGCCAAAGTACATGAAAATGAAGAGCAAACCATGGCACGATAATTTGTTAGTCTGAATCACAATATTAGGCGCATTGTTAATTTTCAACCATATAACAACACATGTGAGCTGGTGCATCAAGCAACGAAAGCTGAACAACAATTGGAGGAAGATGCACGGTTTTCTGCTCATGGTCCTTCGGGTCGCGGCAAATTTGTGCCTAAGTATTTTTCGAGCAAGAGCACATCTCAAGTTAGTGGTTCAATTTTCGAGTGCACCAAGTGGCAAGAGGAGGAGCCTCCATCCTTGCAAGCGAAGTGCCCAACCGACTACAAGTGGCACTTCTTGGTGGGTTCTCAAAGAAGAAATCGTGATATACAATGCTTCAAGTGCTTGGGACGTGGGCATATGAAGAAGGATTGCCCAAATAACAAGACCATGTTGTACACTGAAGCAGACGAGTATGCATCTGCTAGCGAAGATGAAGATGATCCGTTTGCTGAATTTGAACGCTTTGATAATGTGGACGAGGATGGAGATGGGCAACTCGTGTGCGGCGCGTCAATCGCCAACGGTGATTTGTGCATAAAAGGTGTTAAGTGTCTGCTGCACCATCTATGGAACAATGATGCAACCTGTTTGGACCAGCGCACAAGTGGGAAAGGGGAAAGCATGCAAAGTGATAATCGATGGTGGTAGTTGTCACAATTTGGCAAGCACAGAATTATGCACCAAGCTGGGACTGAAGTTTATTCCACATCCTCATCCTTACCATGTTCAGTGCTTAAGTGAGAATGGAGAGGTAAAGGTGACCTACATGGTACGTATACACTTTCAGATTGGCACTTACCGTGATACCGTTGATTGTGATGTTGTCCCTATGACTGTTTGCCATCTACTGCTGGGTCGACCATGGCAATATGACCGTGCTGCCATACATGGTGGGCGCAGCAATTGCTACAACTTCAAGTGGAACAACAAGGATGTGTTTTAATGCAAGAAGGTAGACCGGTAGCTTATTTTAGCGATAAACTGAATGGTGCTCAATTGAATTATCCGGTTTATGATAAGGAACTTTATGCGTTAGTGCGTGCTTTAGAAACTTGGCAGCACTATTTATGGCCTAAAGAGTTTATTATTCATTCTGATCATGAGGCATTGAAGTATTTAAAGGGACAAGCCAACCTGAACCGTAGACATGCCAAATGGGTAGAGTTCATCGAATCTTTCCCATACATTGTGAAATATAAAAAGGGGAAGGACAATGTGGTTGCTGATGCTTTATCTAGGAAAAGCGTGCTGTTGACTCAAGTAGGCGTCCAAGTTCCTGGATTAGAAAGTTTGCGTGATTTGTATGCAGCTGATCATGATTTTTCGATTCCTTACTCCAAATGCACAGATGGGAAAGGTTGGGATAAGTTTCACATACATGATGGATTCCTTTTTTGTGCTAATAAGTTGTGTGTTCTAGAATCGTCCATTCGTTTGTTTTTGTTGCAAGAAGCGCATGCAGGTGGTTTGATGGGCCATTTTGGACGTGAAAAGACCTTGTTGATGTTGAGCGATCACTTCTATTGGTCTAAGATGAGGCGAGATGTGGACAGGTTTGTCCAACGCTGTATTACTTGTCATAAAGCTAAATCCAAGTTGAATCCACACAGTTTATACACTCCTTTACCCGTCCCTAATGTTCCTTGGGAAGATATTAGCATGAATTTTGTTTTGGGGTTACCAAGAACTAAAAAGGGAAGGGATTCTATATTTGTGGTTGTGGATCGTTTTTCTAATGATAAAGAAGAATCTGCGTAAGTGGGAGGATTGTTTGCCGCACGTGGAATTCGCTTACAACCGGACTGTGCACTCCACTACGCAGCTGTGTCCGTTTGAGGTGGTATATGGATTTAAGCCAATTACGCCACTGGATTTGTTACCACTTCCACTTTCCGATCGTGCTAATATGGAGGCTTCCAAACGAGCTGATTTTGTGAAGCAATTGCATCTGAAAATGAAGGCTGAAATTGAGAAGAAGACAAAGTATTATGCTGAGAAGGCGAACAAGAGAAGAAAGAAAGTGTTGTTTAAACCAGGCGATTTAGTATGGGTACACTATCGCAAGGATCGCTTTCCAGAACGCCGCAAGTCAAAGCTGCTGCCAAGAGGAGATGGACCTTTCAAGGTGCTTGCGAAGATTAATGACAATGCATACAAGATTGAGCTGCCCGAAGATGACTATGTCGTGAGTTCTACGTTCAATGTAGCTGATTTATCACCTTTATTTGGTGGTGACAAACCAGCGTCGAGGTCGACGCCTTTTCAAGAGGGGGAGGATGATGAGGGCATCCCTAGCTCCTTGCCATCTTCTGCTACTATAAATCAAGCTATAAGTGTTGAAGCTCCAGATCTGTCGTCTGGACCTATTACAAGAGCACGGGCCAAAGTATTAAAAGAACAGGTGAATTTGTTTATAGCGGAATCACATAATGTTATCAATGAGAATTTCATACTACCTAAAACTAGTGTTTTGCTTGTGCTCAGATTGGAAGATTCAATAATGTACGGAGATGAAGGATATGAGGCTGTTCTTGAAGAAAGACCGTCACAATTGAGGAGAAGCTCGTGGGAGACAAGCAAGGGGAGAGCAGTCCAAGAATCCAAGTCAAATTTGAAACTTCCACAAGCCCAACCAAATTCAAATTCGTCATCAACTCAGAATTCAATTCGGATTCGGAATCAGCCTCAAATTCGGATTCGGAATCAGCAGGACAGTCCGGAGTAAAAAGGTCATAACTTTCTTATACGAAGTCGGATTTGAGTGTTTTTGGGCTTGTTGGAAAGCTAACTTCAAGCCCGATCCAGCGAATCCTCCTTCACTCAGAAATTCATCCCGTATCAAAAGATATGACTGAAACAATATAACGGTTGTAAAATTAGAGTTTCCTTTTTATTTTAGATTGAGTCGGAATTGGAGTAGGAGTTTAATTCCGAATTAGAATAGGAGTAGGGCCTCTTGGCCAGCCATGAGGAGGAGTAGGGGCACTATATATTGAGGGGTAGACCCCCATTGTAACCTCAGACCACGTTTAATATATTTTCAAAGCTTTTGCTTGATTCTCCAGTTGAGCTTATAGCCAAAATAGAGGGAATTGGTCGTTGGGAACAAGGGGTCGTTCTTGCTTTTCCGCTGGGAATTGAGGGTTCGACGATCTTCCCTTGTGGTCACTGAGGATCCAATCAAGTGTGTGTTTGGGCGAATTTTCCATAGAGTTGCAAGTCCGTGCATTGGCGCGGGGGATCTGCTGGTGGTTCGTCAGGATACACAAGTTATCGAGAGGTTCTACGTCGAGAAGATCGGGCACCCCGCATCACTCTGGCACCGCTTGAATGACCTGCTGCGGAGCTCAATTGCGCTGTCGTCGTTGGCCGTGCGTAGCACCGCCACTCCTGCCGCCGCACCGCCATTTTGGTCCACCACTGGAGATGTGGGTGCTACCCGCAGGTGCACAGCGCTATTGCGCACCTGTAGGTGGCCTCTGTTTGTGTCGCCGTGGCTCGAATGCCGGCGAGTGCCGTGGAGCGCGCCGGGCGCGTTGTCGGGTGTGTACAGTGTGGCGTTGATTTCGAGCCGTCCATCTTGAGACCAGCGGTCCGCAGTCGCCACCCAATTTCCCGAGCGTGACCTCAAACGCGCCGCGCGTGGTTCAATGTATACTGTCGGATGCATCATCGACAGCCCATGTTCGCCGATCTCGCACGGGCGCGTGCGCTGTTCTCCTGTGGCCTTGGGCCGTTGGATCTCAGATCGACGGCCCAGGTTCGTCCACGTCGATTTAATTTAGGATTTTCCCGAGAAGGATTTATTTGTTAACTGAAAAATGAAATTACCTTCAAAAATGTATAATTAATTCAATTTAACTTCAAAAACAGTGAAACCACTTTTGTTATTTTTCATTTTTAATGAACTTTATGATAAAATAGGTTTCAACCTTGTCGCTGTCACCGAAAATATGTGTGGAGGAAAATGCTTAGAAAGGGTCTCCATATTAGTATGGTCCTACACTGTGAAGTAACTCCCGTAATGTTTCTAGTTGAGGCTAGTCTACGGTAGTGTTTTGGTATTTTGGAATGAGAATATAAAAGAAGAGAGTATAAGAGGATTGATTTTGACTGTATGATCACCGTGAATGTACACATAGAATGCCTAAAGAGAATGTTTGTGAGTACCAAGTGTCCTGTTAAGTTATTAAACATCAGAAATTCCTAACTAATTCAAAGGGGTTTCTATTGGACTAAAATTGTCACCCAAATACATCGAAAACCGTTTTCTATCTTCTGTATTAATTTCATAATTGTTGGATGACTTTGTATTTTTGGGTCTTTGTAACATTCTAAATGTGGATTTGTGTTTCAAATGTATAAAAATGAGAAGAAATTAAAACTTTTCTCACATCTGGATGTTTTTGATCAGTTCCATGATTCTTGTACCAGGAATTGTGGAAAAATCAAAATCAAAATCCTCAATTGACTCCAATCAAAAACCTCCTTGGCAAAAATCTTGTGCCAAACCTCTGTGAATATTTTCCTGAGTTCTAGGGAACTTGGTAACACCTCTAAATTATTTCATAATTTTTAGAAATTATTTGATAATTTTGGAGGCAAGTCAAACCAAGTCAAAGTTTGGTCAAATCCTAACTCCAACCTTCTGGAATTTCTGGAGAAGAATGCAATGCATGAAAATTTTATGTAAGATTAATCCTTAAATCAATAACCTCCAGTTAAAATTTCATAATTTTTGGAGCTGGTTTGTTACCTTAAGCAAATCCTCCAAAAATTAGCTGTTAACTTAAACCCTAGCTGGTTTTCACTGTTCCTTGGGTTCGAGTCAGACTTGGGCTCGAGCCACTTGACTTGGTTCAATCCACTAACTGCACCGCCACGGTCGATCGAGCGCGAGCGCTGTCAGCTGTCGGATCGTCATCGAAGCATTACCGTCGCGATCACACGAGAGCCGTTCGATTGGAAAAGCACAGCCTGGATTGGAGTGAACATTTGGACCGGCCGATCGTCCAATTCATTTGAACCGTCCGATTTGGAGATAACGGCCTGGATCGAATGAACGATCGGACTGGCCGATCGTCCCTTTCATTTGAACCGTTCGATTTAGATCCAACGGTGGACACGTCTCCTTCCTCACGTCTGAGCGAACGATGCGTTTGAGTCAGGCCATGGTGTAAGCAGAGGAGAAGGGCGCAGCGTTGGGTCACCTCGATGGCCACCTTAAAACGGCTCTTTCTGCTAGCATTATTTGCCCGTCGTGCACCGCCCTCAAATGTCCATAGCTCAACTGCTCCAATCGCTCTCAAGTGCTCCCATGGCAGGTTTGACCCGAGTAGAAAATATTGGCGTTGCTCTCTGCGTTCTCAGCTATTTAAGCTCCATTGCTTCCCCTTTGGCTTCCTTTAGCATTTCTACAACTCTAGCTAGCACCTCAGGGCTGGTTTGAGCTTGTTTCACCCGAAATCATTTTGGCCGCCATTGCCAAGATTCAAGCTCACGGTGAAGGCGATACCACAGTGGCTCTCCCTCTCCATTTCTTGCTCCCTCTGCTCCCTCTTTAATCACTTGAGCTTAACCCTCGCTCAATTTCACTTATCTTCCTCAGGGCTTGGCTGAATTGGAGATTCTCCATTTTCGGCCGAAAGCACCATTTTTCGTCGTCGGAGCAGCTCCAACCTTCTCTGTGCCTCTCCAGTGCTAAGGTAGCTCCACTTTAGTCCCTAGTTGCTTGGCACTTGCTTACTTGGACCGCAGCGGAGATTCTTTGCATTTTTCGTTTTCGACCGTTTTTTGTCACCTCTGTCAACTCCGGCTTGCCGGTGTTCTAGACCGCCGCAGCCATAGTTTATGGTCCCAGTTTGTGCGCAAAGCTATTACGGACCCATTTTGGACCTTAGCTCGCGCCGCCTTGACCAGAGTCGCCGGCGGTGAGCCTCCCTTCGCCGTCGAGTTTGTCGGACAAACTGTGCGCGACCGTTTAGAACGTAGTTCTCTCTGGACCGTCGATCTTTAGATCAACGGCCCAGGATCGCGTGAACGTTCGGACCATCCGAACGCAGCGATCCATGTGTACCATAGGATTTTAGATCAACGGCTCATGTGTGAGACCCCGGTTTATCAGACTTGTAATGCTTAACCATCCACTCGGTCCCAGCATCACAAATCAAATAAACCGAGACTCGAGATATGTATACTTCCCAGGAATGTAGTATACACACCCCTTTACAACAGTATGTATTAATTCCATTCAAACACATAGAACCAGCAAAAGCAACAAACCAGAAGTTAATATAAATAAAGGATAGTTATTACAAAAGAGAGGCTGACCGGCCAAAATCATACAAATAACTAAATAGACAACGGAAGCCAAATGCCTTAAGATGGCGATAACAAAAGAGCCAATCAGTGTGCCTTTACCCACAAGGCAACCGACCGGACCGCCAAGCTAGTCGTCAAACCCGCAGCACATCTCACAAAAGTGGGGCCCTTGGGGCTCACCTTCCTCCTCTGCAACAAATAGTTAAGCAAAACAAATGAGTACAAAAATCTTACTCCGCAAAACTTACGTGTAGAATAACATACCTATACATATGCTACATGCAAGCTTATTTGAGTGGAGGCTGTATGTTTCATTTTTGGCACAAAGCAATCTTCATTTGCAATAATGTAGTACATTTAAAAGAAAGTTGACAAATCTATTTTTAATGTTCAAATAACAATTTGACAACAATAATAACAATAGATAGATGACAACAACAATCATGGAAGTGACTAAACCCATAGTCACCACAACAATAACATGAATTACCCATTCATACCAACCATGTCAAATTTTAATAAAAAGGTTGTAGTCTAACTCTTGCAAAACCTAACCAAGCATGTCCATAACCTAGGACGAGGCTATTCGAATAGTTTTATCCCTCTAGGGGTGTACCAATGTACCCACACGCCAGACCGCCTTTTTGCCAAGCTATTAAGCACACTTCCTTAGGTATGCCGGTACAGCTAAGTCCTAGGAGACATTTCCAATATTATGCATTAACTGCGAGTCGCCCATATGGATAGAAACCCATACGTTGTGTCGGAGTCATCGTAAAGACTCGGTCAACTGCCCCACACGGGCAAAGCCTTCGACAACTACGATGCCCAAAAACATAGATCCTTTTTCACACAACACACACAACCCCCTCCTGCGACTCGGAGATAACACACGCCAAAGTACTAAGTCAGGAGACGTCCCATATCCCTCTCGCGTGGTTAGAGTGCAAAATTGCTTGGAGAGTGTGACACAAGATGTTCGGTCCTTGTTGACCTGGGCAAGACATCCACAAACCCCATAACCCACCATCCAACCACTTGCCCAAGTCTAAATCAATTTTTCATTTTCAGATTTTAACTTTACAAAATAACAAAGCACAAGTGCTGGACATAAAGGAGTAATAATTAGATGTGTGATCAAGATCATCGACTAAATCGATGATCGGCTATTACTACCGAAACTAAGCATTTCTAAGCAATTTTAATTCGCAATCTACTAAGAGACAAGAGCTCATCCATCGAACTGAAATCACAGCAAATAACCTAGGCTCATGGTAGTAGAGGATAATCAATTCCTACAGATTATGCAACTATAGGATACTAACCATAATTTAACAACAAAATAGTATGCAATCAAAAATTCAACAAGCAAAACTGAAAAGAAAAATTATGATGAGGATATCCCGACTACTTATGAGGCTGTTTATGAAGCAAGAGTTACACTTCTCAAACAAAAGGTTCGACAAGCTTAAAGTCTTTGGAACCGAGAGGGAGGCCGGAGCCAAAGCAATAGAGGAGCACAAGGATGAGGGTAACCATATTTGTTGCCTAGTGACGAAGAACAAGAAGGTCAAAGCGGTTGGAAAGGAGAAAGTTAAGCAGCCCGTGCCGATTAAGGAGGAAAGAAGCCCATGTGATGGGAGAGCAAAAGGGGAAGAAGACTAAGAACTTAAAGCTCAAGTTTTGGATAAGATTTTCAAGCCTAATTCAGATCTCCCACAACCCCAACCGAAATCAAATTCGGAATCAACTCAGAATCAAATTCGGATTCGGAATCAGCATCAAATTCGGATTAGAAATCAGCAGGACAGTCCAGAGTAAAACGGTCACAACTTTCACAAACGGAGTCTGATTTGGGTGTTCTTGGGCTTGTTGGAAAGATAACTTCAAGACCGACCCAACGGAACCTCCATAACTCTGAAATTACTCTTGAGTCAAATGATATGACCGAAACAATATGACGGTTGTAAAATTAGAGTTTCCTTTTTGTTTTAGATTGAGTCGGAATTAGAGTAGGAGTTCTAATTCTGAATTGGAGTAGGAGTAGGGCCTCTTGGCCAGCCATGAGGAGGAGAAGGACACTATATATTAAGGGTTAGACCCCCATTGTAACATCAGACCATTTTATGCATAAGAATAGAAACATAGCTATTGCTTGTTCTTTCGAAACCAGAGTTCATGCGAGGACTTTGAGAGAGGACTAGGCGATCCATTGATTCATTCTGCAACTTAAGGTCAAGCCATCGTTCCAGTGGGAATTGGGGACTTGGCGTTCGTCGTTTGTGGTCTCGCGACGAACAACTATCCGGTGTGTTTTGGGCGTTTTCCAAAGAGTTGAGGGTTCGTGCATTGGTGCGAGTGTTCAGCTAGCGACATCGTCTACTTCGCATCAGTTATCCATGGTTACTCACTGAGAAGATGGGGCATCCCCCGTATCATATGGTATCAGATTCTAGGTTTACTCGGTGAGAGCTTTTTTTTTACCCTTAGTTTATATTCGTTTTTCTATCCTATAGTCCATTAAACCAAAAATTGCAACACAAAAATTCCAAACCCTAGTTTCAATCTGTTATTTCTTGTGAGTTTTGTTAGATTTTAGTCCATTAGAATTTTTTGTTTAGTGCTGATCTAAGTGTTTCATTTGCGTACCTTGTTTCTTGTTTCCTTCCTAAAAATAAAAAAAATCCAAAAATCAAATTCGGTCCCTGACTCAATTTTCATTAAACCGAGTTCTATTGGTACACTGTTTTGTAAATCGGTCGTAACTTTTGCTTCCGAACTCCGATTGAAGTACTCTTTGATTCGTTGGAAAGCTCACAACGCGTTCTCAAACTTTCCTATTTTGGTCAAATCCAAATTCGGCAGTCTTCTATGTGTGTTCGAGCATACAAGTTTCTCTAGTATTGCAATTCTTGAAAAGCTTCACTTATATGCTTTCATCTTGTGAGACTAGCTTTTGATATTGTATTAGGGCTGCTTATTGAACATTGTTTACACCTTGCTGAATTGTTGGGCTTATGCACTCACAAGTGTAGCAAAACACTTTCGGCCATTGAGAAAAGAAGAAAAAAAAGGCAGCCGCACAATAGCAAGAGCCACAAAAGGCAGCCGCAGAATTGAGAAAAAAAAGAGTATAAAAAAACTAAGAGCAAAAACATAATTTTTACGAAAGAAAAGAGAGGAAGAAAAAAAAATTATTTTTCCGATTGCTACAGTATCATGCATTTTATTGGTTGCTACAGTACCAGCCCATCATTATTCAGATTGTGTAGTCATTTTTTTTCTTTGAGCAGTCTTGTGCCCTACTATTTTCAATTGCAATTGGCTAGCGTCTCTCTTAGTACTTGGTGCAAAACGAGCTTGCTTGATCTCATTTTTAGATCTCTTCTCACTAGCTCATTCATTTGTTTGCATTGAGTCACATTTGTCTTTGCGTGTGCGTTCATCCTCTTCGCTTACACATTTTGGATCAGCACATAAGCAAAAGAATCTAGCTTGGATCATTACTTAGCTTTACAACAACTTGAATATCAGTTTGCATAGGTTATACACATACCTTACCAAGCTCCACCTACACCCGTCCGTGTACTACCTTTGCTCTTGGTTACGCTCATACATTACCGGGTTGAGGTCGTTCGCTATCACAACTGTCGTTTTGCGATCCTTGATTCACTTTGGGCGTAAGCTTGTCTTGTTTTCAGGATAGTAAGTTGCGAGCGTAGAGAGAGAGCTGTTTTGTTTTATTAACCAGGATATAATCGCGTTTGCTATTTGTGAGTTGTTGCCATGTCGGTCATCAGGAGGATATATCGGTTACATGGATGGAGTATACTCGCTTGCGTTAGGATGCTACAAAAGCAACTTCTTGATCGTGATAATGGTGTGCGCGATGAGCTTGGGGCCGTTCGGTATAAATTGAACAACCTCGGGAGCAAGTTCGCGACTACGCACGGACATCAACAACAACTTCTTGAGTGCGCGCCATGTTCAACCACCCCAACATGCATCGTAAGGATTTTGTCAGTAAGCCCAAATTTCCTATCGCTATATTTTTAGGTAGTGCAGATGTGGAAGAATACCTTAATTGGGAGCTTGAAATTGATACACTATTTCGGATGCACAACTATTCCAATGAGAGAAAGCTCTTACCTGCGTCCAATGGTTTGGTTGATTATGCCACACATTGGTGGGAGCGATTTGTTCGTAAGCGTATGGAGTGCCATGAATTGCCGATTATCACCTGGGAGCATATGAAACAGCATTTGTGTGCACGTTTTGTACCTTACCACTACAAGCGTTCCCTAGTGAAAAAGTTGACAGGGCTGCGACAAGGTTTGAAGTCCACTTGTGTGACACAAGAGAAGGAGACCGAGTATGGGATTTTCCTTGGTCCGGCTTCATGTAGTATTACTCCATTGCTTCATAAAGAGATTGTGGTTACTCGTGATTGCTCCATTGCTGACCCACAATCTTTGGTGGATGCGAGGTATCCAAACCCATGTGAGAATGAAAGCCACATAGCCAAAGTCAAATTGAGTGAGAATGATAAAAAGAGTGAGCTGTGTGATTCCACCGTATGTGAGGTTGAGAGCATCTCCATTGAGTGTGAGAGAGATACACCAACAGAAAAGAGGGAAGTAGATGATAGCCAAAGTGATGTTACTGCTGAAATTAACGATTTACTCGCTACTTCTAGTGTTGTTTCTCACATTGTGCAGGTTGATATTAAAGAAGATGAGTTGACTGTTCAACAACCAGCACCGTTGGAAGTAAAAGATGCGGAGATAACCACGGTTGTGGATGGAATGCTTGCTGCCCCGTGGTTTCACGATGACAATTTGATACCTACAACACCCCCAATAATAGAGGAGGACGTTAAAGGTAACAATAATAGCGTTGAATTGAATATTCATCACACCGAGGTATGTAAGAGTGAGAACTCTAGTGTTCCCTTGAATATTCTATGTTCTAAAATTTCTTCACTCAATTTATATAATGTGCAATTAATTACTCATAAGGATGTTCCTACTAGCATATCTCTTAATGATTCTTTATACTATATCATGTTCGATGATCCTAGAGAGCTATCTAGTGTGATTGAAAACCTTGTTGATGTTTCATGTTTAAAATCACTAGTTAGTCCTTCTGCCTACACATATACGTTCAATTTGATTGGAGATTATGGTGTAGATGACAAGTTCTATGTTTATCGAATGTACATTGCTTGTGATAATTTTGCTGATTTTAAATTGCATGTTTTGCGCAAACAATCTATTGAGCAATGTCATGGTCACTTTGAGATGGATTTGAATACAAGTGCCTATTGTTTAGAACGCAACATGATGCCTACTTGTTTATCTGTATCGATGCGAGTAGTGTAGTTGAAGCATGGAAGGCACTAAGAATTTTCTCTTCCAAATTTGAACAACTTGATCTAGCTCGTTCCTTTCATATTTCGTCCATGTGCTTAGAAAAGTCGAGTATGACTTTTTCTCATAGGAGGGAGAATGATGTGAATGAAAGTACTGCATTGTATGTATCAAATACATCCTACGGTTGCAGTTGTGTTACTTATTTTGTGAAAAACAACGCGAATGGCACAACAATTGATTCATACATATATCACGTATATACGTTGTTCTCTTTGTTTAGTACATGTTCAGCAAATCATCATGTGCTACACGGAAGTTGTTTGGATGATAAATACATATACCATGCATAACGTTGTTTTCTTTGTGTAGCACAATTTCAGGCTATCAAAAGCCGAGGATAGCTTTTTTTGAAGAAAGGGAGGATGATGAGGATATCCCGACTACTTATGAGGCTGTTTATGAAGCAAAAGTTACACTTCTCAAACAACAGGTTCGACAAGCTTAAAGTCTTTGGAACCGAGAGGGAGGCCGGAGCCAAAGAAATAGAGGTGCACAAGGAGGAAGGTAACCATATTTGTTGCCTAGTGACGAAGAACAAGAAGGTCAAAGCGGTTGCGAAGGAGAAAGTTAAGCAGCTGTTGGACCGAAAAGGCGACTAGAGGGGGGTGAATAGGAGTACGCTCACTTTTTCACAAATTATGAATTCAACACAATCTCACTCCAGTAGCTATGATGAAGCTATGAAGATCAATATACCAGTACAGCGGAAGACTAGTATTGAATTCAATTGAACTCCCAAAGTAAAGCAACAAAATCAACTAAGATTAAAACAGCACAATGTACTGGCGGTCTGACCTCTGGACTGGAATGATCGGACCGATTGCTGGGCGGTCGGACCGCTGTTATACCGGCGGTCGGACCGCTGCCAAATCAGTCAGACCGGTGGTGAAGGGCAGTCGGACCGGCCGACTCCAGAACAGATCTGAAACAGTAAAAACAGCCCGATGACGAAGTTGCAATTAGGTCTAACTTTTGATTCTCAACTCCAAACTTCACAAAACTTTGCACACACCTTCTCTATGCTATTGAGGATCTATTCCAATCGAATATTATGATAATTCTTGGATAGATCCTGAACAGTTGTCAATTGAGTAACAGAGGGTCTAAAAACCGGGCAAGAACGAAAACTTGATCCTAATGCTTGTTCGTGAGTGATTGATGAACAAGATGATCCTAGATAGGTTCACACGTATCACAGCAAGCTAATTCACGTGAAATAATCAATCAAAAACTCGTGGATCAAAGAAAGCCCTAAAATCACGAAATTGAAAGCAAGAACGAAAAAGAGACTTATCTCAAGCAAACCTTACGTAGATTAAGAACGTGATCGTTGTTGGATTACACCCACACCATCATGGATCAGTGGTCAATGCAAGATCACGAAAATCACCTCAAACCATCAAAAAGCCCTAGCCTCCACCTCAACTCCCCCTAAGCCAATTAGGGTTTTGAAACATCAAAGAGGCGAAAAACAGCGAGTGAGATGGTGCAGCAACCACCACCTCCTATTTATAATGGATGCCTAGAACTTCTAGGGTTTGACTCTATTGGGCTCCCGTTAAGGCCCACTAACAAACGGGTCACACACGCACGCTTTGCAAAGCGCCGTCTTTAACCTTTTGACCTAAACCGCGTCACCATGCGCCATGGATTCGCCAATAGGTCACCCTTGTCCATCTTGTGTCACGCTTGAGTCATTGACCTCACCCGGCATCGTCGATTGTTCTCGACCTCAACTCTCCAAGTCTAGTCCCGATCCTCCTCAACGTTGACCGTCGTTGACCACCAAGCAACCTGCACAACCATAGACAAGCAAACACGAATTCGGGAACAAGTTCTTCACAACTTGACCCATGTTAGTCAAAACATGCATCACGCAATACATATGCCATGATACCAATGAACTTGACCTAACAAATTGACATCACCACGAAGTTGGCTGATGCATAAGTAGAAATCGGTCCGACCGCTCCCTGTGAGCCTGTCGGACTGCCCTCAGGCCGGTCGGACCGCTCCCTGTGAGCCGGTCGGACCGCAACCAGGGACTTAGCCGAATTTCAGGCCCTGAAATTCCGAAACTTACTGGAAACTTAAAACGAATAGAACTTATGCTTGGGAACTCCAAAAATTATGAGACCAAGTGCATTGGGATCCCCTCACTTGCCTACATACTCTATTTTTGGCCCAGCTCGTTCTGACCATTCTTGGTCACCGCCGGTCCGACCGCCGCACATGGCCGGTCCGACCGATTTGGGGGATCGGACCGCCATGCTATGGCGGTTGGACCGCGTCATCGAGAATGCTGAACTTTGTCGAAAACCCTGTGAAACGACAAACTATAAATGCCAGTGCCAATTGTCACATCATCCTAAGATCTGGAGTATATCCCCATGATATCCACAATCTCTCCCTTGATGAACACATTGGCAATAATCCAGAAAGTGTAATTAGAAGGTTTGAAAAGTGAAATACTTTCGTTTTCGCACAAAGGCACAACTTGGTCCAAAAGCAAGAAAAAGCAATGTAAATGACCAAGCTGGCATCAGAATAGCATATGCATGTGAGATAAGACAAAAGAAAGCATAAAAACTTTGATTTCCATAAAAGAGTCAAAATTCTCACATGAGGTCCATATGAAAGAACAATTGTTCAACTAACCTATGATCATTGTGAGGATAGATGAATGCAATTCAAGTTCAGAATATTCAATTAGACAATAAGAATGCAACTCAAGAGCTCCCCCTCACTATGATCCTCAAATTTCAGAAACTTTCAAATTTTCAGTTTCTCCCCCTTTTATCATTTTTATATATCATCTCCCTCTTTGTAAAACAATGATATACATCTCCAAAAATTTCTCCCCCTATGCATAATCTTCTCTCCAACATTGAAATATCTTCTCATTAACACATCTTCTCCCCCTTTGACAATGGATTCATCAAGGAATCACGCCTTCCTCTTATCCAGAGATAACAAGTAGAGAATAAAAAAAGAAGCAAAAACAAAAGAAGCATAAGAAGGAATATGCATGAAGTGCAATAGAGTGGCTTTATTTTTGTATTTTTAATTTTTGATTACAAGAAGCTTTGGAGATTACCCAAAAGAACAAGCTAGTATCTCTAATTTTGCACAAACAGCATATCAAGCCTGATAGCGCTAGCAAGATTATGGTAAGACATATATATCAAAGCTAAGCACAAAGGCTCAAAAGTAAAGCAATAGATTTGATCGATTTAAGCAACGCTTCAAATTCAGCAAATTCATCAACAGGGATCCTAAAGTGAAACTGGCCATGTCAAAATGTCAGAGCGAGATCAAAAATCTAACAAAGACCACATTAAGAGTCAATCAGGTCCTGTATTGAATCATTTTGCTCAGTTTTTCTCAAATGCCCATTTGTCAACAGTTTTCTCATATGCATTGAATATTGAAGTTGACTAGTGATCTAACTTAGTAACAAGATCCTGGACTAGGAGCCATCCACAAACTCATCCTAAGCTTCGACCAGAAGTTGATTAAAGGTATATCTTAGTAAAGAAGATCCTGGACTAGGAGCCATCCACAAACTCTTTCTAAACTTCTACTAGGGCGACAAATCTTGAGGTTCATGTTATTTCTGACAAGCAGTCCCCATGAGATCGTCTGGTTCATCAAACTATCTCCAAATTCATGTCATTGACAAGCAGTCTCGTAAGAATAGTTTGGCACAATTTAAGTATAAGACAATCTTTTGATTTTGCATGTTTCACAAGAGCAGTTTTAGAATCTCAAGAACACTAGAAGCTCAAGTAATGGTCAATTTTAGATTAAAGAGCTAACAAAGCAATTCTGACAGGGCCAATGTCACAAAAGGAGCACTAATTGCGCAACTCGCTAAAACATCCACAAATTACAATTTTTTAGTTCGAGTTGTTTTAAAGTTCTAGCTCATAAAGCAAAGACTTAGCTACACATGTAAAAGCATGATAATTCTAGCAAGTCAAAGAACTAGACATGGCATTGAGCAAGAATTGAAATACTAAGTCTCCAAAGGGTAATAGGCAAAGCTTCATCAATCTTGAAAGATAAGCAGAAAAACTTATATTAAAATGCATCTTTTTTAGTATGACTTGGATTTTTCATACCATTTGTTGAATTTTTCATATGAATGCAATATGATACAATGAGATGCAATAACAAGCCTAAAAACCTAAAAAGTTCAAAAAGATCAATAAGTTCAGAAAAAGATCAATAAGTTCAGAAAAAGAACAATAAAAGATCAAAAGAATAAGGAAAGATCATAAAGGATCAAACTCCCCCTCAAACCAACCCATAGGGATAAATTACCCCTAACTCGCTTCTCAAGGTGGCAAACCTTATTTGATCTAAAGGCTTGGTGAGGATATCCGCCAATTGAGCATCGGACTCCACAAAGTGCATCACAATATCCCCTTTTTCGACATGATCTTTAAGAAAGTGAAAGCGAATGTCTATGTGCTTAGTCCTAGAATGTTGCACTGAGTTTTTAGCAATATTAATAGCAGAAGTGTTATCACAGAAAAGAGGAACACTAGCAAAATGTAACCCATAATCTTTCAAAGTGGACGTCATCCACAAAATCAGCTCTGACAACTAGCGTGACTACATACTCCGCTTCAGCAATGGATTGTGCAACAGAAGACTGCTTCCTAAAAGACCAAGATACAAGAGAAGTGCCTAGAAAGTGACAGGTGCCTGAGGTACTCTTCCTATCTAACCGACAGCCCGCAAAATCAGAATCTGCAAAACCCCTAATGGACAAAGCTGAAGAGCAGGAATACCAAATGCCATATAAGAGGGTAGAGTGTAAATACCTGAATATGCGCTTAACGGCTTGGCGATGGGAAGTTCTCGGAGACGCCTGAAACCTTGCACAAAGGCATACCGTGAAGTGAATGTCCGGTCTCGAGGCCGTCAGATACAGAAGGGAGCCGATAATGCTGCGGTACTCGCGTTGATCTACAACTTCTCCTTCCTCATCTGGATCCAAAACAGTCGAAGTTGCCATGGGAGTGCAGATTGGCTTGCAGTCACCCATGTCGATGCGTTTGAGTAGATCTTTAGTGTATTTTGTCTGATGGATAAAGGTTCCTTCCTTGCATTGCTTGATTTGAAGACCCAAAAAGTAATTGAGCTCTCCCATCATACTCATCTCAAATTCCCTGGACATAGTCTTAGAAAAGCTGGAAACAAGAGCATTAGAAGAACCACCAAATATAATCCACGTAAATTTGAGCAAGCAGGAAGTCATTGCCACGCCTAAGAATGAATAGAGTTTTATCCACTTTACCCATCTCAAAATCATTTTTAAGCAAGAAAGTCTTAAGTCTATCATACCAGGTTCTAGTGGCTTGCTTAAGACCATACAAGACTTTGGATAACTTGAAAACACGATTTGGATACTTGGGATCCTCAAAACCCGGGGGTTGCTTAACATACACTTCCTCCTCTATGAAACCATTTAAAAAGGAACATTTAACATCCATCTGATATAATTTAAAACCCTTGGATGCAGCAAATGCGAGCAAAATACTAATGGCTTCTAGTCTAGCAACAGGAGCAAAGGTCTCATCAAAATCTAACCCCTCAACTTGGCTGAAACCCTGAGCTACCAATATAGCATTGTTTCTAACCACAGAACCATCCTCACCTTGTTTATTCTTGAACACCCAACGGGTTCCTATAACATTATGACCACTAGGAGGTTCTACTAGGTTCCAAACCTCGTTCCTTTCGAAATTCTCTAACTCCTCATGCATAGCATTTACCCAGCTAGAATCAGATAAAGCATGTGATATATCGCAGAATTCAAAAGAAGCAACAAAAGCAGAATGAGAGTAGAGATTTGGATCAGTATACCTGGAGCGAGTGACTCGCTGATGTAGATTACCTATTATCTGATCCGGAGGATGCTGTCTCTGAATGCGAAGTGGAGCGCCCGAGGGAGATAGCGTTTCTTCGACCTCCGCAGGTACTTCCGATGATGATGATGCAGCAGGAGCCTCAACAGAAGGTGAAGTAGACATAGCAGGTTCTTGTACCAAAATAGGCACCTCAGCAGCAGCAGATGAAGGACAGATATCAACTTTGTCCTCATCTTCCTCTACAAAAATGCTCTCTGTCACCTGTGAATCATCAGTAACATCGGATCTAGCTCTAGGGCTAGTCTCATCAAAAGTGACATTACAAGTCTCCTGAATAAGATTAGTTTCAGCATTAAGTACCCGAAAACCCCTCGAATGTGCAGGATAACCCAGAAATATCCCATCCAAAGTCCTTGACTCAAATTTATCTAGGTTTCCTGTCTTAAGAATAAAACACTTTGATCCAAAGACTCGAAAGTGTGAAACAGAGGGCTTTCTACCAAAACGAAGCTCATAAGGAGTCTTGCCTAAAGATGGTCTTAAAAACATGATTTGCAATATGGCAAGTTGTAGCAATAGCTTCGGCCCAAAACCTCCTCGGTGTGCTATACTCATCTAGCATCGTACTAGCCATTTCGACTAAGGTCCTATTCTTCCTTTCCACCACGCTATTTTGTTGAGGAACTTGTGGAGAGGAGAACTGATGCTCAATACCGCGCTCAGCACAAAAAGAAGTATTTTTGAACTCCGTGCCATTGTCACTGCGGATCGCTCTCAGGGCACCAGGAAGCTCAAAAGCCAAACGAAGAACAAGGTCATGAAAATAACCAAAAACTTCATCTTTTGAAGCAAGAAAGAACACCCAAGAATATCTTGAAAGATCATCGACTATGACAAGAATATACCATTTTCCACCGACTGACCGGACTCTAGCAGGACCAACAGTATCCATATGAAGCAAGCGTCACAGTGCATCGGTCATAACCATAGTCACGAAGGGTGAGAGGCAACAACTTGTTTGCCATGCCTACGATCTTTATCTGACATTCTTGATGACTTTGAGTTTGGGCAAACCTCCCATGAGATCAAGGTTGCTAACTCGCATCAGATGATCAAAACCAATGTGCCCCAAACGTCGGTGCCAAAGCCAGAAATCAGAAGAAGATGTAAGTAAACATTTAAGGGATCCAGCAAGAGATTCTGAAAAATCAGCTCCAAAAATTCTACCAACTCTAGATATTCCAAACACAAGCTCACCAGTAGAATCAAGCACATGGCACGTATTTTTCTTAAATATAGTCTCATAGCCATCATCAAGAAGCTGGGAGACAGAAAGAAGATTATACCAAAGCTTGTCCACAAGAGCGACATCCTTTAGGATAAATTTGTTGTTCACCGTAATTGACCATGTTCCTTCAATTTGCCCTTGTGTATCATCTCCAAAGGTGATGAAATCATCACCTGTTACCCGCGTGAAAGAGGTGAACCATCTTGAGTTTTCGGTCATGTGACGTGAACACCCGGAGTCGACGAACCACGTGTTCTTCCCCTTTCCGCGGTAATTCTGAAAATCAAGGAATAGAAGAACGATGTGTCTCAATACTGGGGTTAGATAAACAAGATTTAGGGACCCAGTACTGAGACACACGTCTGCAAGGAATATGCAACCCAGAGGTACTCTCCTTGATTTTATCTAAAATTCTACTATGAGCAAAGTTTAAATTAACATGGGAATTAACCTGTCCAGGGGCCGTCAGACCGGCGTTGTTCTGCCGATCAGATCGGCGACCAAGTCGGTCAGACCGGTGACCACCAGCGGTCAGACCGCCAGCCTGAAGAACATGAGAATTATGATATTTAGAAACATAATGATTAGCATGTGAGAAAAATCCTAATCTAGGTTTATTCTTTTCAGTGTTACCATGTCTCATAAAAGCTCTAGGTTGAATGAATGAAATTCTATCAAGATTTTTCCTATTATTTTTCAACCTACGCCAACAGAATTCAATCAAATGCCTACTTTTCTTGCAATAAGTGCAATGGTATTTGGTACCACTAGAAGAAGCACCCTTTGAATTAACACAAGGTTGGGCAAAACCTGCAGATTTAAAAGATATTTTTGCAGGTTGGGTTTTGAATTCAATTAACCCTTTTTCCAAGACTTGAATGACTTTTGGCTTTAAATTGTCTTGAAAAGAATTGAATCCTAAACCTTGCTTCTTATAAGGAGTTTTAGACTTGTCAAGAATCATATTTAACTGTTTCTTACCTTTAGAAAATTTCTCTAATGTATCATGAAGGTAAGCATTTTCTTTTCTCAAATTAACACAAGCATCACAAGTTTTATCCATAGATTTCTCCTTATATAAAGCAATATAGACATGAATAGTATTTTCAATATTGTCCTTAAGCTTAGCATATTTGACTCTAGCAGCTTCTAAGATATCTTTGATTTCACGTTCTTTTTCTAAGCATGAAGTCCAAGGGCTAGAATCAAACACATCAAAAGCAATCAATTTACTAGATTCTAAATATTTTTCACAAGGAGCAATTTTAATTTCATTTAGCTCAGATCTAGCATTCTCAAGTTGTTGCACAGAAATATTATAAGCAGATTGTAATTTGGCAATTTCTGAATGCATAGCATGACAATATAAACATTCATCAGGTTCAAAAGTCTTAGCATTTTTAAGCTCTACTTTCAGTTTGCCAATCTTTGACTCTAATTTCTTATTTTTTGTCATGACAAATTCTAGTGCTTCATCCTGACTAAGCAATTGCTCAACTATAGAATCATATTTAGCAGAAAACTCATCATAAGAAAAAGATACCTCATCATCATCAATGTCGTCAGTGTCAGCCATGAAGCACATGCTAGTGAAGTCCTTGGCCTTCCCTTTCTTTTTGCCTTGAGGGATCTCCTCCTCCTTGTACTCCTCACTCCCGGAATCCACATCGCTCAAGGATTGATCCTCAAAAGCGGCAAGAACCCGGTGAGCTGCCTTCACAAGTTTATTAGCCTCATACCTTGATTTGTTGAATGGAGGCTTCTTCCAAGCTGGCTTTCCCTCCTTATGATTGCTCTTACCTTTCAGCTTGGGGCAATTTGCCCGGATATGATTGAGCTCACCACATTCGTAGCATGTCACCGGACCACCTCTATTTTTGTTTCTCACATTATTGTAGGCCCGTGTGAATTTTTTAGCTAGGAGAGCTAACTCTGTCTCAGGAATACTTTCAAGCTCCTCCTCATGAATCGCAGATAAACAAGTAAATAAAAAATCAGAAAATGATTCAAGAGTACCATCAGAGGACCTTTTGAGAGGATCAGCTATCAATGCCATGTTGTCTTTCTTGGGATTATCAACTCTTTTAATTTCATGAGTCTTGAGTTTACTATAAAGCAATTCTAAAGTAAGACTCGAAAGATCAACATTTTCCTCTATAGCAGTAGCCTTCATCTCCCACTCCTTGTTGATGGCAGCCAAGAGATGGGTGGCATTTTTAGATTGAGAATATTCAATATCAACAGCTTTCATCTGATTAATCACTTTATTAAAGCGACTGAAAATGTCATCGATGCTCTCTCTAGGACGCATCTCGAATTTGTTGTATTCACGCTTGTAAACTGTTTGGCGCACCTTTTTGATTTGGGACGAACCCTCATGATATGTTTCGAGGGTGTTCCAAATTTCATGCGCAGTTGCAAGATTGCAAATGTGATCATATTCTTGTCTACCAAGCGCACCATATAAAAGATTCTTGGCCTTGTTGTTGTTTGCCACAAGAACCGCTGAAGCCGGCGTTACAATTTCAGGAATAACAAGCGGGGCTCGAACAAAATCCCAAATAACTTGTCCCTCGCTCTCAAGAAAGACTCGCATACGATTCTTCCAATAGGCACAGTCGTGCCCATCAAAGATATGCGGTTTAGTAGAAAACTTATCCATCGCCTAAAGTTGGTGACGGTTAAGATCAAGAGTGAACTAACCCGGCTCTGATACCACTTGTTGGACAGAAAAGGCGACTAGAGGGGGGTGAATAGGAGCACGCTCACTTTTTCACAAATTATGAATTCAACACAATCTCACTCCAGTAGCTATGATGAAACTATGAAGATCAATATACCAGTACAGCGGAAGACTAGTATTGAATTCAATTGAACTCCCAAAGTAAAGCAACAAAATCAACTAAGATTAAAAGCGGCACAATGTCTTGGCGGTCGACCGACTGGAGCAGTCGGACCGATTCTTTGGCGGTCGGACATTGTTATACCGGCGGTCGGACCGCTGCCAAATTGGTCGGACCGGCGGACTCCAGAACAGATCTGAAACAGTAAAAACAGCCCGACGACGAAGTTGCAATTAGGTCTAACTTTTGATTCTCAACTCCAAACTTCACGAAACTTTGCATACACCTTCTCTATGCTATTGAGGACCTATTCCAATCGAATATTATGATAATTCTTGGATAGATCCTGAACAGTTGTCAATTGAGTAACAGAGGGTCTAAAAACGGGAAAGAACGAAAACTTGATACTAATGCTTGTTTGCGAGTGATTGATGAACAAGATGATCCTAGATAGGTTCACACGTATCACAGCAAGCTAATTCATGTGAAAGAATCAATCAAAAACTTGTGGATCAAAGAAAGCCCTAAAATCACGAAATTGAAAGCAAGAACGAAAAAGAGATTTATCTCAAGCAAATCTTGCGTAGATTAAGAACGTGATCGTTGTTGGATTACACCCACACCATCATGGATTAGTGGTCAATCCAAGATCACGAAAATCACCTCAAACCATCAAAAAGCCCTAGCCTCCACCTCAACTCTCCCTAAGCCAATTAGGGTTTTGAAACATCAAATAGGCGAAAAACAGCGAGGGAGATGGTGCAGCCACCACCTCCTCCTATTTATAGTGGATTTCTAGAACTTCTAGGGTTTGACTCTATTGGGCCCCCGTTAAGGCCCACTAACAAACGGGTCACACACGCACGCTGCGCAAAGCGCCGTCTTTAACCTTTTGACCTAAACCACTTCACCATGCGCCATGGATTCGCCAATAGGTCATCCTTGTCCATCTTGTGTCACGCTTGAGTCATTGACCTCACCCGGCATCGTCGATCGTTCTGGACCTCAACTCTCCAAGTCTAGTCCGATCCTCCTCGCCGTTGACCGTCGTTGACCACCAAGCAACCTGCACAACCATAGACAAGCAAACACGAATTCGGGAATAAGTTCTTCACAACTTGACCCATGTTAGTCAAAACATGCATCACGCAATACATATGCCATGATAACAATGAACTTGACCTAACAAATTGACATCACCACGAAGTTGGCTGATGCATAAGTAGAAATCGGTCGGACCGCTCCCTGTGAGCCGGTCGGACTGCCCTCTGGCCGGTCAGACCACTCCCTGTGAGCCGGTCGGACCGCCACCAGGGACTTAGCCGAATTTCAAGCCCTGAAATTCCGAAACCTTCTGGAAACTTAAAACGAATAGAACTTTTGCTTGGGAACTCCAAAAATTATGAGACCAAGTGCATTGGGATCCCCTCACTTGCCTACATATTCTATTTTTGGCCCAGCTCGTTCTGACCATTCTTGGTCACCGCTGGTCCGACCGCCGCACATGGCCGGTCCGACCAATTTGGGACCGGTCGGACCGCCATGCTATGGCCGGTCGGATCGCCCCTGTCCAGAATGCTTGAACTTTGTGGAAAACCCTGTGAAATGATAAACCATAAATGTCATTGCCAATTGTCACATCATCCTAAGATCTGGAGCATATCCCCATGATATCCACAGCATCCCATGCCGATTAAGGAGGAAAGAATCCCGTGTGATGGGAGAGCAAAAAGGGAAGAAGACTAAGAACTTAAATCTCAAGTTTTGGATAAGATTTTCAAGCCTAATTCAGATCTCCCACAACCCCAACCGAAATCAAATTCGGATTCGGAATCAGAAGGACAGTCCAGAGTAAAACGGTCATAACTTTCACAAACGGAGTCCGATTTGGGTGTTCTTTGGCTTGTTGGCAAGATAACTTCAAGACCGACCCAACGGATCCTCCATCACTCTGAAATTCCTTCTGAGTCAAAAGATATGACCGAAACAATATGACAATTGTAAAATTAGAGTTTCCTTTTTGTTTTAGATTGAGTCGGAATTGGAGTAGAAGTTCTAATTCCGAATTAGAGTAGGAGTAGGGCCTCTTGGCCAGCCATGAGGAGGAGAAGGACACTATATATTAAGGGTTAGACCCCCATTATAACCTCAGACTAGTTTATACATAAGAATAGAAACATAGCTATTGCTTGTTCTTTCAAACCGAGTTCATGGGAGGACTTTGAGAGAGGACTAGGCGATCCGTTGATTCATTCTACAACTCAAGGTCAAGCCGTCATTCCATTGGGAATTGGGGACTTGGCGTTCGTCGTTTGTGGTCTCGCGACGAACAACTATCCGGTGTGTTTTGGGCATTTTCCAAAGAGTTGAGGGTTCGTGCATTGTCGCGAGTGTTCAGCTAGCGACATCGTCTACTTCGCATCAGTTATCCATGGTTACTCACCGAGAAGATCGGGCATCCCCCGTATCAAATTGTAATAGCTCAAAAGGGTGATGGGACAGTGGAAGAACACCTCGAATAATTATTTTTGTGTGGCTAGTTTTTCTAGGGTTTTTAGGACGATGAACATAAACTAATCTAAAAGGGGAAATTGTGATTACCTAACGGGCAACCTTTGCTCTGATACCAACTGATGTGACGGCGGCTCGATCTTCCGAAAGGTACTGATAAATCGATTGTGGAGAACTCAACATTGATGATCCAAAGGCTCCGACCAAAACAGATCGATCCCCTCGCAATCACTACACCACTGCTTCGATGGTTATCAACCGCACCGAACGTGGTTGACCTCGCCAAGAAGGCTATCTTCTGCAAGTG
This sequence comes from Hsuehochloa calcarea, assembly GCA_036346395.1. Taxonomy (NCBI): domain Eukaryota; kingdom Viridiplantae; phylum Streptophyta; class Magnoliopsida; order Poales; family Poaceae; genus Hsuehochloa; species Hsuehochloa calcarea. Next base: position 11,919,037 of record CM070613.1, on the reverse strand, counting down.
AATCGAGAACACAAGCAAGAGAGTAGAAGATGCAATCTTAAATTGTATTGCGGATAAATATTAAGTTCATAAGTTGGGATTCCTCACCGAACGTGTGATGAGACTGCTAAGCAGAATAATTTCTTAAGAAAAACCCGAGGAAAACTAAAGGGGTGTGACCTCCTTATATAGAGAAGTGGAAGCCGCACAAAGATAACAAAAGAGGGGTGGGACTATTCATGGCACTATTCATGTGGATTAATGTTCATGTGAATAGTATGAGCTCCTTTGGGAGGCCGGCTAGCGTATGGGCCAAGTTCGGTACTATTACAAGGCCCAAATTGGCCCAAATATATGATATATCACCTTCTTTTGATGATTCCGAAGTCCACAGAAGAAATTTAGAGATGAGTCTAGATCCGTTGGAAAGATCTTGGAATAAGCTTTCCAACAAGCCTAAGAACACCCGAATCGGATTCCATTTGTAAAAGTTATGCCCATTTAAATTCGGTGCTGTCTCCGGAGGCCGAATTGGATTCCCAAACGTGTCCAGCTGGAACACTTGCTTAGCTTGGAGAAAAAGTGATGTGATGCTGCACAAATATACATTTTTATCATTAGGTAGCATCATATAGTTCATATAATATAAATACACTCCTAAAAACGAGCTCACCTAATAATTTAAGTGAATCGTACGGGCTCTTGTAATTAGAATAGCAAGCATAGCAAATATGGTTGTATCCATAGGGGTCATGTCCTCATCAATGGACGACTTCGACATACAAGCCCGACGTGGAGAGCCCCGCGACAAGGGGAAGGGAAAGGCTCATGCGGCTGAGTCCGCCGCCATAGTATATCCGGTCGCCCAGGCGTAATCCGTATCGACGACGTGAGTTATGAAGAATAAACATCCTTGTTACGTTTTTTACTGTACGGTGTACTTACATCATGGAATCACAGGACATGGATGACTTCGACATACCAGTCTGACGTAGAGAGTCCCGCGACAAGGGGAAGGCTCCTTCCACCTAGACTGACCGACGTCGTAGCGTATCCGACCGACCGGGCGTACTCCGTATTGAAGACGTGAGTTATATACAATTTATATCATTGTTACGTTTCTTACTGTACGATCCACTTACATCATGGAATTGCAGGACATAGACGACTTCGACACTCGCCGCCACCGTGGGCAGCCCCGAGAAAAGGGGCACTTGCAATGGCACCACGGAGACTAGCTGCACACATCGTTAAATAACAGCCCCGAGATATGTATTCCTGTAGAGAAAGCAATGTGTCTAGAAAACGTGGAATGTCGGAAGACAACGAATGCGCTACTGGCTTGAAAAGACTACAAACACCAATCAACATGCATCGAAGGTGCTACTATGTGATGAGGTGGCTCACCAAGAAAAGATATTGCCGTGGAGACTAGTTGCAGACACCTATTTTTTAATGATATAGGACATTCTTTGTTAATTTAGCAGTCTACTGTGGTTGATATTCTTTAATACTGTATTGTACCACATGCTAGGTAAGCTTGTGCATGAACCAACTGAGGGAAATGTGTGGCGTGCAGATCATAAACGATGCACCGTATCCTTAAAAACACACACGAGTTAGAGGTTACAGTACATCGTTATATGATCTGCATGCCACACATTTCCCTTAGTTGGTTCATGCACAAGCTTATCTAGTTTGTGGTAGAGTACAGTATTAAAGAATATCATCCACAGTAGACTGCTAAATTAACAAAGAGTGTTTGTCCTATTTCATCTGGTTACATATGATAATACACCGTCCTCCTTCATCCCGGTTCATGCACAAACTTATCTAGACGTTGGTATATCCAGTGTTATGCCATTATATTTGGGTATATATGTATTCATATTTTGTTTTCCTATATTTGTACGCGTCACTACTACACAAAAACTCATCACAGACGGTTTTTGAACCGTCTGAATTTTTGTGTCTGTGATGACACGAGGTCATCACAGACGATTTTTGAACCCTCTGTGAAAAAGGCTATCACATACGGTTCTATTCACGAACCGTCTATGATAGCGACTACACAGACGGTTCGTGAATAGAACCGTCTGTGATAGTTTATTTTAACAGACGGTTCTAAACAAGAACCGTCTGTGATAGTTTTTCCATGGCAAAAATAAAATAAAAACGGATTTTCACTTCGTTTGGAGTCTCCTGAGCCTCGCGAATGAATCTGATATGGATTTTCAGATTGAACTTTTCTCTAGCTTTCCCACAATAGCCGCAGCATCACAGTAGCATCAACTCAATCCATTCATAGAGCACTAAAAATAACACGGCATGCATCACCCACATCACAGTAGCATCAACTCAATCCATTCATAGAGCACTAACACATCACAGTAGTAATCAACATCACAGAGCAAAAAGGGGGAGTAGAGAGAGTGAGGTCGTGGTAGGCTGGGGTGACAAGGTCATGGGAGGTCGGCGACGATGAGGCCGGGGCGAGGTGGAGGAGGTCGCGGACGACGAACTCAGGGGAGGACGGGGCGACGAAGTAGAGGAGGCCGGGGGTGACGAGGTCGTGCGAGGCCGGCGACAGCGAGGTGGCGCGAGGTGGAGGAGGCATGGGCGGCGAGCTCGGGAGGCGAGCACAAGGTCAGGGCGACACGGAGATGGCAGAGGAGAAATGACAGAGGAGGAGATGGAGATGGCAAAGGAGGAGATGAAAGACTTTGTTAATATAGAGAGATTTTCGGCAGCCCGCCCATTAAGTGCAAATTTTTGTTTTCCCACCCAAGTATCACAAATGGTTTTATACAAAAACCATCTGTGATAAGCGTCTCATCATAGACAGTTCTTAATACGAACCAAATGCGTGATGAGAGACTCATCATGAGCGATTTTTGTATAAAGCATGCTCGTGATTTTAGGGTTTTACCATGGTTTGGAATTCGAAGAGTAAGGAAAACCCTAAACCATGGTAAAATTCCAAACCATGGTAAATTCAAGTTATTATAAATATAAAATCACATACGGTTCTAACCACGAACCGTCTGTGATATCTACATATCACAGACGGTTCTGTGATAGTTACATATCAAACACGGTTCGTCTTGGAACCGTCTGTGATTATTTTATCACAGACGGTTTGAGGCGTCTTCTATAGCCTGTTTTGTAGTAGTGCGTATTTTGGTTGTTATGTGTATACTCATGCGCCATATTGTATATCGACATCTCGAATGGAGTTGCAATGTAATTTTTTTCCATACATTCCAAGTTGCATGAAATTATAAAACCATAATTTTCGAAACCTAAAATCTAATTTTTCGCAACCTAAATACTAAAGTTTACAATTCCAGAACACATATCAAATTGTCCTAATAGTACACATTCAAGGCCACTACGTGAGTAGCCTTCAAAATAGAATTTATAATTTTTTGGAGCTCAATTTCTACATTTGCAAATTAGAACAATCAGTACATTTATATGAAATTACGAGAAAAATTCTAAAGGAATAAAATTATGAAAAATTTACCCAAGCAAATACAATATGTCGGGAGATTCCACATAAAATTTAGTGATTTTTGGAACTCGTCTGCTATGTTTAAAAATTCATACAAAGAACTGTGAAACCTAATTTCCAAAACCCTAACTAAGCCCTAACCGACACGTGGTGGCATCGGGGCATTGCAGCGTCTTGACAGCGGGCATGACGTGGCGGCGTTCTTTGCACATCGGCGTGGCGCGGAGAGTTCTTGCTGCACAGTGGTCGTGCGGGAACGATGCTATTTTTGTAAATACAGTCGAAAGACGGTCATTTCTGTAAATATGTGATCAAAACACGGCAAAAATGCTAAAAATTCGAGTTAATCTAGAGTTTCTGCACATCTAGAAAAAGGTTAATCTTCAACCCGGTGGCCCATGTGTGCGAAGAAAATCGGTCCCACGAGGGAATCCCCCGCGTTGGTAGCTCCAATTACCACCGACTTTCCGAACGTTGCCGCTTCCTCCACCGTGGTGCTTCCCCATTGGCATGCACACATGTCTCGATCTTGATCGGTGTGAGGACCCCGGTTTATTAAGCTTGTAATGCTTAGTCACCAATTGACCCTAGCATCACAAACAAAATAACCCGTGTCTTCGAGATATGTATACTTCCTAAAAATGCAGTATACACACCCCTTTACAAAATTCATGCATCAATTCCATTCAAGACATAGAACCAAAGCAACACGTAACAAATCAAAAGACATACATAGTAGAGTTATTACAACAGGGAGGCCGACCGGCCAAAAGACATACAAATAACTAATTAGACAGCGGAAGCGAAATGCCATAAGATGGCGATAAACAAAAGAGCCAATTAGTGTGTCTTTACCCACAAGGTAACCAACCGGACCGCTAAACTAGTCATCAAACCCGCAACACATCTCACAAAAGTGAGGCCCTTGGGACTCACCTTCCTCCTCTTCAACAAATAGTTAAGCAAAGCAAATGAGTACAAAAATTATACTCCGCAAGACTTACGTGTAGGGTAACAGGCCTATACATATGCTACATGCAAGCTTATTTAAGTGGAGCAGGCACTAGACTCATTTTCAGCATAAAGCAAGTTTTCATTTGCAATAATGTAATAGATTGAAAGCAATTTTACAATCTGATTTTATTTGATAAAAGCAGTGATAAACAAGTAACAATAATACCAAAATATCCTAGAAGTAGCTAACCCAATAGCCACCACAACAATAGCATGAATTCCCCATTCATACACCCATGTCAAGTTTTATTTAAAAGGTTGTAGTCTAGTTCTTGCACGACCTTACCAAGCATGTCCATAACCTAAGACGAGGCTATTCGAATAGATTTAACCTTGCAGGGGTGTACCAATGTACCCACACGTCAGACCACCTTTTTGCCACATAATTTAGCACACTTCCTTTGGTATGCCGGCATAGCTAAGTCCTACGAGACATTTCTAATATTATGTATTAACTACGAGTCTCCCGTATGGATAGAAACCTATACGTTGTGTCTAGGCAATCGAAAGCCTCGGTCAACTACCCCTCACGGGTAAATCTTTGGACAACTGCGATGCCCCTCGAGGTGGAGAACCAACCCGGAACTCCACCACCGCACACCCAACACAATAACACAGATCCTTTTTCACTCAACACACACAACCCCCTCCCGTGACTCGGAGCTAACACACGCCAAACTACTAAGTCAAGAGAGGTCCCATATCCCTCTAGTGTGGTTAGCACGCAAAAGAGCTTGGCTTAGTGACACAAGTAACTCGGTCCTTGGGGGACTTAGGCACCATTCCAGTCACACCCAACAGATCACACCAACATACATTGTGCCCAAGTCGAAACAGTTTTATTTTTAGTTTTTGATTTTACAAAATTAACAAAGCACAAAGTGCTAGACATAATGGAGTAATAATTATATTTGTGTGGTCAAGATCATCGACTAAGTCGATGACCGCCTAATACTACCGACATCTAAGCATTTCTAAGCACGACATCAAAAAGACAATAAAAGAGCATAATTAAATCACTAGGCTCTAATTCACCAGCGATATTAATAACTTATGTTTGTGGCTGGGGATAATAATTTGAGGGCAACAATGCAATAGGAATAACAACCTCTAATCGGGAAAATTAGTTTGAGACAAAAGCATGCATACATATGATTTGTAAACAAGATATTACACTTGAAAGTAATGGGAAATTTATGATCAAACTGCTTGCATTTATTTGCTGGTACTCTGGACATTCACACGAACATTTTCATTGCACTCCCGAATCATTGCCATCTAACGATTAGTACCGATAAAGAGAAAACACCGAATAAACACCAAAATTCCAAGAGTCTCCAAAAATTATGAAATTAATATAGAAGATAGGAAATGATTTTAGATGCATTGAAGTGATAATTCTTAGTTCAAATTGGAGTTCATTTCAATTAATTTGGATTTTGTAAAATTTAATTAAACTTCTTGCTTATTAAAAGTATTGTTTTCCTCAACAGGACACCTAGTACTCACAAGCACTCTCTCTAGGCATTCTATGCATACATCCACGATTATCATACAGTCAAAATCAATCCTCTTATAATCTTGATTTAACCATCTGAATTCTTTTACTAATTGTACAATTAACAAGATTCTATTATGCTTGACCAACTATAACTAGTTCAAACATGGAATTGACTAATGGATGTCATTATTCAAATCTACTAATTCTCTACTGATTTATCTCACTAATCACTTAACTATCTATCTATATATCTGAATAAATAAGACATAGTGCTATGTATGCATTTGTTAAATATATTTGAGTAATCACTTAGTTTATTTGAGTAATCACTTAGTTCATAGTTAAAATAAATTATTATTTTGTTAATCATATTTAAATATGCACGACTAATAAAATGACATGCTTAACATGATTATGCACATGCAAGTAATATCTAACGCGGTAATACAATATAAATAAAGATTTTACCACCGTACGCGCTAGGCGTGCGACTACCACCGGACGACGCCTTCTCGGTGCTCATCTCGGCTTCTCGCCCACGTCCACGACCAGGCACTGCGCCGCCCTGCCGAGCCACCTTGACCCCGGGCTGTGCCACCATCTTCACGCCACCTCGGCCGTGCCCGGGCTCGGCCACTACCGGGCCGACCGGCCGTCCTGCCGCCCGAGCGCCGCAAACCGTCGCTCGCTCGCTGCCTTGCCTCCTCGCCTCGACACCATTGTCTTCGTGCCGCTGCAGCGCCTCGCCTTCACGCCGGGCTGCCGCTGCCAGCTCGACCCTTGGACCACTTCGGGCTGCTGCTGTGCTAGCTTGTACTGCTGAGCAGACGGCCGAACACTCAACTGCAGCTTGCTGCACCAGCCAAACTGCTGCTAGTGCATGGCCGGCTGCTGCTACTCCAACCGAATGCTACAAGCGCCGCTACAAGCTACCTGGAGCGTTGGAGCCCCTGCTGCTCCTGGCCAGTCGCTGCTTGCTGCCCCGGCCGGCTGCTAGCTAGCTTGCTGGAGCTGCTGAACTGCTAGCATTGCCTGCTGCTTGAGCCAAGCCAAAGCTGCTGCCGGTGCTGAACTGCCGAGCTGCGGAATAGGCTGCCGCATGGAGCTGCCCATGCTCCCCTGCATGTTGGCCAGCGCAGCTGCTAGCTGCAGCAGCTCCCCAGGTGCCGCTGCTAGCTGCAGCAAGCCATGCGCCCAGCACCGGCACTAGCATACATGTTGCAGTTCGCTACAGTCTGTCATTGCCTTCTCTCTTCTCCAAAATACTCAAATGAGCTCGCATGCGAAAACCAAGTGGATGAATGGAATGCCTAGACGATGAGGATCACCCAGGTATAACATGCATTGAAAGATTTTTGGTTTTTAATTGGGTTTGGAAGGAGAGAAGAGATGAACTTGTTTTGTGGTTCTTGCATTGACTAGAAGATGGTGCTCTGAGAGGGAGAATGCAGTGGGGTGATTAGTGTTTGGCTGGGCATGGCAGTGAGAGAGATGAATAAAGAAAAGTAGTGTGATGTCGGGCTGCACAAGGCAATGCATGAGATGTGCACTGTTGAAAAATGTTGGGCAGTGGGGTTGCTATCTTGGGAGAAGAAAAAGATGGCATGGGAGGTAGGATGATTCGGCGGTGGCAGGGAGATGGGAAAGGCAGTGATTTTCGGATGGGTCAACAGTGGTGGGAGGAAAATAGCAATGGGGAGTTCCCTAATTTGTAGACATAGAAGTTTAATTCTAATAATCACGAAATGTAGATGCTTAGGTAAAAATTTCATAAATTTATCCAGAGTGTGATGCGCTCTAAAATCTTTGAATTCTTGTTTGGTGGAAGATGAATAACTGTATAGTTTTTCCCCTCTACTTCTTTTAAAGTCGTCCAAACGATCTTGCATGCGTAAACCAATTATAGAAACTGAAAGCCCCCGAGACAATGATCGCAATGATATAACATGCGTTGCCGAATTTTTGATTTTTGTTGGTGATTGCGAGGAGAGAAGCTGGAAAAATAAAGAATGGATACGCGGGTGTTTTATATGCTAGTTCTTTGCTCCTTTTTGCAATTTTTCTCAAACTGCCATGTATGCGAAAACAAATTATAGAATCGGGTTGGTCGTGCGATGCTGATCGCGGTGGTATGACATGCATGGCTTCATTTTGAGATTTTGGATTAGATTTGAAAGAGAGAAGCGAAAGTAGTTAGTAGGGACGAAAGACGGAAAAGATGACCGGACAACACGGAACACACAGGCGTTTTGCCTGCGGTCAGTGTAACACCCTGGCTATTCGGAAGCCAAGATGTCACGCAAAACTATCAAACTACTAAGAATAGCATTAAAGCTGGATTATACAGATTCAATCAACAATAATTTCTAAAGAATGACAATAAGCGATCACGGATGCATGGAAAAGAATGGATAAGCAGATATAATACCACGAGCAGTCAAGCAATACCAAAGTTGGATTATTACAAATCTGAAATTTATTTAACAAGTTGGCTTGGTGAAAGGTAATAATAATTATTACATTGGATAAAAGTGAAGTGCAGTGTGCCGAACTACCCCACCAAATCACCTTGTCTTCTCCTCAATTACCTAATTAAAACATACAAAGCAAGGGTGAGTCGAAGACTCAGCAAGTACATACAAGAATAATCAAACATAGAGTGGACAACACAATCCGGTTGAATTACGAACAAATCTTGGAACACATATATGATTGAATGGAATGAATACATGAATGGATGGAATGAAAGAATGCATTGAAGGAATGGACTAATCACGACTTATCTGGGGTATAGCGAGTGATACACCGTCGGTGTTCACTTAAGCCCGTACTTCACAAAGTACGGGACCCAATCACCGTATGAAGAACGTTTCATACGGGTGTCCAAGTTGCCACATTGGAATGGTGGTCAACACTACCCACATTGGAATGGTGGGTTTTAAATGCCCATCTTTGGAATTGATGGGTCTTTCAAATGCTCATCTTTGGAATTGATGGGACTTACTAAAAGAATCCACTTAGTGGTCATAATGAATTTTATGAATGAATATGATGATTTCTCATGGTATGAATGAATAACACACATTAGTGGAAAAGACACATGGCATTCAACAACATGTGTAAACAAGTATGAGTATGCATTCCCACACAACATAATATATCAAGGATGCCACACAAGTTAGTTGCATGTAATGGAATGCAACAACTGAAATGAATGCTAATTCTTTAATCACAAGAATCATCTTCTTGAAATGAAATAAACATCAGGATGGATAGAAAAAGGCATTCACAATTTATCCCAACATCAAGCAAACAATTGGAAACATCACCAAACAGCATAGGGTACTTGCCTTCCGCGATGTGACGTAATAGGAGGACACGAAGATGCCCCTCCACTCACCGCCTACACAAATGTATAATCGAAATAAGAATAACAAGGTATGACATTGCTACAAGAGCCCTTCCATCCCCTCTATCTCTCCCACCCAAACAACGGGATCAATTTTACCAAGTTTACCCAATAGCCCGATTACCGTTAAACTGGCAGCGATACTAGAAAAATCACCATTAATTATCTGTAACTCCAAAAGACCTGAAACTAGTGCTCACCGAATCTTAACAGATCAGGCTACAAAACATTAGTTGGCGGAATCCCCTGATTCGGCAAAAACAGAGGGCTAATTAACAGCTAAACACAACCCATCTACGTCTGTCCAGAATACAGATCAGAGATAAAGAAAACGGCGTAACTTTCAACCTATTGATCCAATGAGAATGATTCTTATCATCTTGGAAAGATAATTTTAAGGGCTAAAATAACTTAGTTGGGTGAAGGTTCTGATTCAGCCCCTAATTTGAACAAAACCGAGGGACAAACCTACTGACATTAGTTTTCAGACAGACCGGACAGTTCGTAATCAAAAATTCATATCTCCCAAACTACAGATCGGATTTTCCTGATCTCAGTGCCAAAAGAAATCTAACGTTCCCATGAATAAAACTCTAGAAGGGAAAAACCCCAGATTCGGCCTCTACAGTAGTCTAAACAATAGATGAAAATACTAACAATTATCTGCCCAAAATTCAGAACAGTGGTAAAGAAAATATCATAACTTTCATTATACAGATCCAATGGAGATGATCTTTATCAGCTTTGAAAGATAATTTAAAGGGCTACAATAACTTATTTGGGTGGAGGTTCTGGAAATGCCTCTAACTAAATCAAAACCTAGGATCAAGCCGACAGATCTTTCTCGTCAGACAGACAGAACAGCGCGCACTAAAAAAATCATATCTCCTAAACCGTAAGGAGGAATCACGTGATCTCGGTGGCTATGGAAATCTAAGAACAATACCTACAACTTTCTAAGAGATGGATAGGACAGAAAACGAACGCATCTTACCCAAAATCAACGTACAAGGCGGTGCACAGCAAGGGGGAAGGGGGGCGGCGGCTCCAGGGGGGGAGGGGGAGAGAAATATGGAGTTTAGGGTTTGGGGGGTGGGAACCCCCTCTTATGGCCAGCCACCACATGGGCCCCTCATGGGCCGTGGCTCAGGCCCAGGTTGCCGTGAAATCACAGAAAACCCCCCGGTGAAAAGATGATTCGGTTTTTCGATTAGCTCCTCTTCCAAACTTTTTCTAATAAGCCGAATCACCTTCGGGGTATTACATTCTACCCCCCTTAACGGAATTCGACCTCGAATTCTAACCGGCAACTAATACCATAACGAATTTCCAAGGAGTTGAATTCAACGGATTTAACATGTACCAGAAACAAACGGGTCTGGATACTGCTCCCGCATGCGAGACTCTATCTCCCAAGTAGCCTCTCTCTCGGAATAGAGAAACCACAAAGCAAAGATGTGAAGCGGCGTCGACGTAACAATCAACTTGAACTTTCTAGGTACACTCATCGAAGAGGATCGAAGGTAAGACCTTACTCGATGGTCAGCGTGTTTAACTTAATCTCAAACTTTGAATGGTCTGCTGCTCTCTCGGACCAAAGACGCACCTTACGTTGCGTACTTCGCGTATGTACCCGTGACGGTCAAAGCGATAAGCCAGCTTCCTAATTTCTTCTACTACCGGAAATGAAGAGAATCCAACTGAAAAATAGAGAGTTCTCATCGCAACCACGCAATGTTAACTCTTCACCAAAAGGTTAAATCCCAAATGTGACTATTCATCAAGAAAGCAATTCCACTTCCAATGAATCAATTTGCGAAAGAACACCACGAAAACTAAAAGAGAAATTTGCTTGAATACTCAAATCAAATATTTCTTTTACTCATTGAACTGGAAAGATTGGTCATGCCAACACGACCCCAACTCAAAGTGTAGAAAACACTTATCAACAAAGACAAAACCCAAGCGAGAAGCGAGAAAACGCATCATTTTCCGAGGAAACATCCTTTCTTTCGCTTCTCTCTTGAGGAGTAAAACTTCTCTCCAATATTGGAATTGAATTCATCGCATACCTCAAGAGATTAAACCTCTTAATTGAACATTATCAAATTATGCTCAAACTGAAATACATCATCCACACCATGGTGGAGAGACTCCATTGATTTTTTTGATTGCTCTAGACATCTCGTTCTACTATTCAACCTTAATTTGATTAAAGGCACCCAAAGCGCCACAGGATAGATACCACACAATCACATTACCTCAAATTTTCAAGAACAACTCGAGAATCGTCGAGACGCATGCTAATGTCTTTGCTTAAAAGGGTCCTAGCATAAACAAATGCAAGGCCCAGATTTAAATTCAAAACCTCTACAACAGATTGCTCTTATAGCGATAGTGAAATCATCGAATTAAATCTCCAACATTACCACCATTCTAACATACTCACTCATTGACATCATCAGAAATCACCCACACCATCTCGCAATGCTATCCAATTGCGTTACTCTATAAATTCAATCAAGGTTTCCATACCTCCGATAATCACCAACCTTTCAATCCTGAATTGAAGTTCCAGAATTTCACTATACCAGGTGTTAATCAGCCGTAACACTTTTCAGACTTACTTCGAAGCCAAACATTCCATGTGAATCAATATTTTTTTTTCCTCAAGAGATAGAGATCAAATCAATTTCACATTCTTCTACTCCTCCAATAACTTGGTAGCAAAATATCACCACTACCAAAATTTAACCACCACCAAACAGTTGCCAATAAACGCTTTGTAAAACCCTGCAACAAAACTTTTGGGTCTTTCTCAAAAGAAAGAGGCGAATAAGAACAAGCTTCGTCACACAGAAAAACGTTGTTCATCACGGCGAGCAAGAAACCATAAGAAATATTCTAATAAAAGGTGACTTTAGAAAACGAAAATTGAGTTCACAGTTGAGGGAACACATTCCTCAGAAGATAATAGCAAATAACAACCGATAAGAAAACGGCATTACGATTGAAACTCGAAATCTTTTGAGTGAAAAGGGCAGAAAAATTTAGGCAATGAACTCATTGAACCTAGGTGGAGTCCACAATTGAAAACATGAGCCTCACAAGAAGAGAATGTCGGATCTTTACAGATAAGAACAACGAGCATTCAAGATCAAAACGATCGTATCACTGAAGAACCATTATAACTCTGCAACAAATCGTTTTACGTGGTAAACTTCGTTTATCATAATTAACTGGGACCTCCAATACGTCATGAACACAAAACTCGAAATTGAATCATTTTGGAAACATCAAGAAAGGTGGTCAAACTTCTTTCTCTATAAAAGAATCAACCTTACTCTCACATTACTGATCGTGTCAATAAACCTTCTAAAGGGAACATGACAAATCGGGTCATAAAAATTTTCAGCATCAAATGGAATTGTAATAACAACTTATTCTAGAAAAGAATTCTGGTACGAAAACCATAAAGTTGAACAAACGTCACACCCAGCACTACAAAACTCTAGAGAAAGGGGATTTCGACACTTTTCTTTCAAAATGGAGGTTCTAAACTCCAACACTCCAAATATTCCAAAGAAATGAACATAGTCGAAATTTTCTTCAATGAACTTTGTGAAAGGAAATTTTCATTCTCGAATATCAAGCGGATAACCGAGCTACCCTTATCAACAAGAGAGATAGGGCTAACATAAAGAGAACGATCTTGTCAAGAATAACGTTCACAAAGCAACAATGAGAGCTCCATGACGAGAAAGGCAAGAAACTATTTTGAAAAACAAATAGGGTCTAATAGAAACCCGTAGCCCACAATCTTTGTTTGGGTGCAACCCCCGACTTAAGCATAACCAAGCACTCCAAAAGGGTTTTAACGCTTTTCTTCAGAAAAGAGATGCATCAAATTTCAACAAGCAGAGGGTTCCAAACGGAATACATTGAGCCAATGCTTTCTCGTGTTAACGATCTTGCAACAAGAATTCTCATTAGGCAAACCATCAAACGAGTAAATGAGTCGCTCTTTTCCAATGAGAAAGAAAGAACAACTATGAAAATATCAATGTTGCTAATTTACAAAGATCATTCGTAGTAAAAACAATTCGACAATCGAAAAATAATAATATTTTCAGAGTACCATTAAAGGCCTATTTAAACTCGCCTACCAACATCATGAACCCAAGAGAAATTCATCAATCGCCACCGGACAAGAATTTGTCAAATTCGAAAATCAAGGAAGAGAACGACGTACTAAAGCAGCCCAAGAGAAATATGCAAGATCAATACACACTTGATAAAGAACTTGCAAAAGAAGTCTTCAATACCGAGATTCCAAGCGAGCGAATGAGTTAAATTTCCCAACAGGTAAAACAAGTCTTTTGTGAAAAGAGGAATCTTGCATTTGAACTATGCTCACGTGGAGCAGAAATATCACAATAGTCGAAAGGGCAATATTTGTTTCAAAGAACGAATCAGAGAACTGCTGGAGCTTGCCTTCTTCATTAAAAACCCAATTTCAAAAGAATTCACGAACTACCAGGAACCACAACCAGGAAACCAGATATCAGTTCGAGAAAGGCAACAAGTTCATCAATGAGCTCATGCTCAATACAGAGCTTATGGAACAGAGGTAAGTTCTCTAATATCATACTACAAACAGTGGTGTAGCCTGGCCAAACCCAGGACATCAACCACGAACTCAAATGATCAACGCCCGCTAACGAAACGCATAACTAATGCAATCAATTATGAATATATATATTTATATCGGATCATCTCAGGACGATCATAGAATAATTTCATAGATAGAGGTTATCACATCATATCATGGTTTAACACATCATAGCACAACACAATTTAACAACGACTCAATACTCGAGTCACCACAATTGAAATGCGGAAACAACAGTTTACCTGTGAGACCGCAGTTTATCCGGCTTGTAATGCTTAACCATCCATTCGGTCCTAGCATCACAAAGCAGATAATCCGAGACTCGAGACATGTATACTTCCCAGAAATGCAGTATACACACCTCTTTACAAAGTTCATGCATCAATTCCATTCCTTCACATAGAACCAAAGCAAAAACAACAATCCAGAAGATAACATAAATAGAAGATAGTTATTACACAAAAAAGAGGCCGACCGGCCAAAAGACATATACATAAGGAAATTTAACAGCGGAAGCAAAAGTGTCATAAGATGGCTATAAACAAAAGAGCCGACCAGTGCGCCTATAACCCACAAGGCAACCGACCGAACCGCCAAGCTAGTCGCCAAACCCGAAGCACATCTCACAGAAGTGAGGCCCTTGGGGCTCACCTCCTTCCCCTGCAAACAAAAGCAGCCGGCAAAAGCCGGTGAGTACTTTGAATGTACTTGCAAGACTTACAGATGGTGTAACAAACCTGTACATAAGCTACATGCAAGCTCATAGAAGTGGAGGCTGTATGTTTTGGTCTTAGCATAAAGCAATTTCCCATTTGCAATAATGTAATAGATTGAAGGCAATGTTATTCAAATCGGTTTTTAACGATCAAATAATCGCAAAAGACAACAATGTAACAGTAGATAGGGAACAACAACAATCCTGGAAGTGACCACGACCAGTGGTCACCACAACAATAGCATGAATTACCCATTCATACCACCCTTGTCAAATTTTAGTTTAAAAGGTTGAAGTCTAACTCTTGCAAAACCTAACCAAGCGTGTCCATAACCTAGGACGAGGCTATTCGAATAGTTTTATCCCTGCAGGGTGTACCAATTTCCCCACACGCCAGACTGCCTTTTTGCCAAGCTATTAAGCACACTTAGAAGGTATGCCAAGACGGCTAAGTCCTCTGAGACGTTTCCAATATTGTGAATTATTCACGAGCCGCCCGTATGGATAGAAACCCATACGTTGTGTCGGAGTCATCGTAAAGCCTCGGTCAACTACCCTTCCCGGGTAAAGCCTTGGACAACTACGACGCTCCTCGAGGTGGAGAGCCTACCAGGAATCTCCACCACCGCACACCCACACAAGAACACGACCACATATCATGTTTCACACAACACACACAACCCCCTCCTGCGACTCGGAGATAACCCACGCCAAAGTACTAAGTCAAGAGAGGTCCCATATCCCTCTCGCGTGGTTAGTACGCAAAAATGCTTGGAGAGTGTGACACAAGATGTTCGGTCCTTGTTGACTTAGGCAAGACATCCACAAACCCAATAACCCACCATCCGACCACTTGCCCAAGTCCAAATCAGTTTTTTATTTTCAGATTTTGACTTTACAAAATAGCAAAGCACAAGTGCTGGTCGTACTGACATAATACTTAAATGTGTGATCAAGATCATCGACTAAAAATCGATGATCGCCCAGTACTACCGGAACTAAGCATTTCTAAGCAATTTCCAATCGAAAACTACTAAGTGACCAGAGTCCATCCATCGAACTCCGACCACAGCCAATAACCTAAGCTCAAGGTAGTAGAGGATAAACAAGTCCTACAGATTGTGCAACTATAGGACACTAACCGTATTTTAACAACAAAATAGCAATGCATACATACAAGTTAAAATCAATATATTAGACTTGAAAAATAATGGGATTGACATGATCAAACTGCTTGCCTGTTTGCTACGGGTCAAGATGTAGCTGAGGATCACTTATGTTGTCAATGTGCTCTTCGGATCCTAACGAGAAAGCGAAAAGCAATCGATAAGAACAAATAAAATGCAAGGACTCAACAGCAAACTTTTTCCAAAAATTCTGAAAATCTTACCGAAGCAAGACACTGGTTTATAAAGAATTTAGCAATAAGAACCAATTGATTTGGATTCTTAATGCCAAAACTACGACCGAAAGAAGGTCTTACGACCAGGTAGTAGTCGTAAAAGAAACCTACGACTATGACGTAGTCGTAGCAAGTCTTACGACTAAGTTCCAGTCGTGGAAGAACTTACGACCAGTTAAGGGTCGTAGAAGAACTTACGACTAGGTACAAGTCGTAATGGAACTTACGACTAGGTACTAGTCGTAGAAGGACTCATGCCCCTGGCATAGTCGTAATAAGACCTACGACCATTTATACATCGTAGTAGAGCTTACGACTAAGCTAGGGTAACTGGTCGGAAATCCGACCACTAGGTAACGCCTCCCGCACGCTTTGCCAGTGGCTCGGCGGCGATCTCCGACCACAGCGGCGCCAGCCAAGGGCAGGGATGAGTGTCCCAAAAGTTGAAGGGTTCGACCGGCGGCCGGTACTGGTCGGAGTATAGCTGCTACGGTGGTACGACCACGGAGTGCGGCCGAGAAGGTATGGCTCGGGAGGACTCCCGAACGAACAATACCAAAAGAAAACGAAACACGCTGAGCTCCTACTGAGGCAATACGGACTTACTTGAGCCGAAGAACGACCGAGACCCACGAGTGGCTCCGTGACAGTATCCGAAAAGCGGTGGTAAGGTTCTCGCTAGGCCACAGCGACCTGGGCACAGAGAGAACCAAACCGCGTGAGAGTTAAGCTCCAAAGAGTAAAGGGGGAGCAGAGGGGGCGAAGACTTGAAGAAGAAAACCCCCGCTGCACCGCCTCCACCGAAGCTCCACACTCAACAATGTCGGTCGAAGAGAGTGCGAGGGACTGCAGCTCAAGCAAGAGGGTGAGTGCTAGCTGGAGTTGCAGAAGTGCTAAAGGAAGCTAAGGGTGAAGCAATGGGGTTTAAATAGAGCAATGGCGAGAGCAGCGGCGGGTTTTTCGGTCGGTCAACACTGCCATGAGAGCACTTGAGAGCGATGGGAGAAGTTGAGTCATGGCCCTCTGAGAGATGAGCGCGATAGGCATTTAATGCGCTCAGAGCTAGCCGTTTAAAGGTGGACATAGTGTGGACTGCACGCCACTGTTTCCCCCTTGCGCACGCCATGGCAGAGCGCACGCGCGCGCGGACAGGGGAAGGAGACGACTCGTTGGTCGTCGGATTGAAATCGAACGGCTGGGCTGGATCGAGCGGATTGAAACGATCCCAGCGTTCGACTGGTCGAAGGCCGTCCGATACCGATCCAACGGCTTAGTTAGATCGGGTGGTTTACAACGACTCCAGCGTTCGGCTGGTCGAAGACCGTTCGATACCGATCCAACGGCTCACGACCCTAGCGCCCGAACGACCGAGTTGGCACAGCTAGTGGACTGGACCGAGTCAGGTGGCTCGAGCCCGAGTCCGATTCGAACCTACGGAACAGTGCAAACCAGTTAGGGTTTGGATTTGAATAACCGATTTTTGAGGAATTATTTAAGGTAGCAAGCAAGCTCCAAAAATTATGAAATTTTAACTGGAGTTTGCTGACGACCGGAGGAACCTCATATGAAATTTCCAGAGATTCTAATGTACTGAATTTTCCCCCAGAAATTCTGGAAGAGGGGAAGCTAGGGTTTGACCAAGCTTTGACTCACCTCCAAGAATCATCAAATAATTTCTAAAAGTCATGAGATAATTCAGAGGTGTCGCCAAGCCTCCCAAGAACTCAGGGAAAAGATTTCCAAGGGTTTGGCAAAAGACCTTGGCCAAGGAGGGTTTTTGATTAGAGCCAAAAGAGAATTTAAATTTGATTTTCCATAATTCTTTTAAAAGAATTACAAAAATGGCTAAGGGCTTCAAGATGCAAGAAAAGTTTTAATTCCTCCTGATTTTCTTACACTTGAAACTCAATTCCAGATTTGGGATGTTACAAACCCCCTTTACAAAAATCTCGTCCCGATATTTGGCTCACTCGGTAAAGAAAGATGGATAGTCTGCACGGAGACGATCTTCCCTTTCCCAAGTAGCCTCATCCTCAGAATGGTTCGACCACTGAACTTTAAGGAATATGATGGCTCTATTCCTTGTTCTTCGTTCAGCCTCATCGAGTATGCGAACAGGGTGCTCGCGATAGGTCAAATCTTCTTGGACGTCGAGGGTTTCCAACGGAGCTTCCTCAGTTGGAACACGGAGACACTTCTTTAGTTGGGACACATGGAAAACATCATGTACCCCCTCGAGTGCAGTTGGCAATTCCAACTTATAGGCAACAGCTCCTTTCTTCTCGATAATACGGTAAGGACCGACATATCGAGGAGCTAACTTGCCCTTGACGCCGAATCGCTGATGTCCCTTCAAAGGAGAGACTTTGAGATAAACAAAGTCATCAGGCTCAAAACTCAGTTCACGACGACGGCGATCCGCATAGCTCTTTTGCCTGGATTGAGCTGTGCGCAAACGATCCCGAATAAGCTGGACCTGACTCTCGGCCTCATTGATCGAGTCCGGGCCAAAGAAAGGTCTTTCGCCCGTCTCCGACCAATTCAACGGGGTTCTGCACTTTCTCCGTATAAGGCCTCGAAGGTGACATGCCAAGACGGCTCGGCTGTTGTTTTAGGAAAACTCGGCAAACGGCAAGCATTTCTCCCAATTCTTTCCATAGGAGAGGACACAAGCACGAAGCATGTCTTCCAACACTTGGTTGACCCTTTCGGTCTGACCATCAGTTTGGGGGTGATATGCTGTGCTAAAGGTGAGACGGGTTCCCATAGCCTCTTGCAAACACTTCCAAAACCTGGCGGTGAAAAGCGCACCGCGATCCGAAACGATCGTCTTCGGTACACCATGCAAGCGAGCGATACAGAAATATAGAGATCCGCTAGTAGACTCACACTAAGGTTTGTCCGTACTGGCAGAAAATGGGCTACCTTTGTCAATCGATCGATGACAACCCAGATGGAATCCTTGCCCTTGGATGTTCGGGGCAGACCGGTGATAAAATCCATCCCGATCGAATCCCACTTCCATTCAGGAATAGGCAAAGGCTGAAGCGTCCTTGCTGGACGCTGATGCTCGGCCTTGACACGACGACACACGTCGCGACTCGACAACGAACTTCGCAATCTCCCTCTTTATTCGGGTCCACCAAAATCTCTGACGGAGATCTTGATACATCTTTGTGGCCCTGGGATGAATAGACAAAGGCGAATCATGGGCATCACGGAGAATCAAACTCCGCAATTCCATATTCTTCGGAACCACAAGGCGTCGCCCAACCTTACAACACCATGCTCATCCT
Organism: Hsuehochloa calcarea; assembly: GCA_036346395.1. Taxonomy (NCBI): domain Eukaryota; kingdom Viridiplantae; phylum Streptophyta; class Magnoliopsida; order Poales; family Poaceae; genus Hsuehochloa; species Hsuehochloa calcarea. The sequence continues at coordinate 11,899,535 of CM070613.1, read as the reverse complement.
CGAGAAACACTTGGTACATTCGTTCTCGACATTTTCCTTTATGCGGCTCACCCGACATCCGATTCTTTGGCGACCTTAATCCGATCCACCAAGGTTGGTTGCACAACCAAGGCAATGAGGAACCATGCTCAACCAAACCTAAGTTGAGGCGCTGGAATTCCTTCAGAGGGGGTGGCGCCCTGGAGCAACAAGGCATTGCAATGCGCTTATGCGACTAAGCGCATCGACAGCGACATTAGCCTTGCCCGGATGGTAGTGGATACCCATGTCATAATCCTTGACCAACTCCAACCATCTCTTTTGCACGAGGTTCAGATCTGGTTGGGTGAACAAATACTTTAGGCTTTTGTGATCGAATACACTTCACAACGACACGATTAGGTAATGTCGCCAAATCTTAAGTGCATGAATCACAGCACCAATTCCAAGTCTTGGGTAGGATAGTTGAGTTCATGAGGCCTCAATTGCCTTGATGCATAGGCCACTACCTTGCCTTCTTGCATAAGGACACAACCGAGTCCTCGGCGAGAAGCATCGCAAAAGATATCGAAGCTCCGTGAATATCGGGAAGAATGAGGACGGAGCGGTGGTCAAACGCTTCTTAAGTACTTGAAACTTTCCTGCAAGCATCGGACCACAAGAACTTCTTGTCCTTCTTAAGCAACTCCGTCATCGGCCGCGATCTTGAGAAGTTCTCGATAAAGCGGCGATAATATCCCGCTAAACCAAGAAAACTCCGCACTTCGGTTATCGAAGTAGGCTGAACCCACGAAAGAACATCGCTGACCTTGCTAGGGTCAATAGCTACGCCTCCTGCTGAAAGAATATGACCCAAGAAGGCCACTTCCTTCAACCAGAACGCGCACTTGCTGAACTTTGCATACAGCTGATGCTCACGAAGTTTGCCTAACACAAGCCTCAGATGCTCATCGTGTTGCTCATCATTCTTGGAATAGATGAGAATATCATCGATGAAGACCACGATAAACTTATCCAAATACTCCATGAATACCGAATTCATGAGGTTCATGAACAAGGCGGGAGCATTGGTTAAGCTAAATGACATGACGGTGTACTCATACAAGCCGTAGCGAGTAGAAAAAGCCGTCTTTGGAATATCTTCAGGTCGTATCCGAACTTGATGATATCCCACTCTCAAATCAATCTTGGAGAATACCCGAGCTCCAGTTAATTGATCAAAGAGATCATCAATGAGGGGCAAAGGATACTTGTTCTTTACCGTTACCTCATTAAGCGGACGGTAATCAACACACATGCGCAAAGTATTGTCCTTCTTCTTTACAAAGATTGCAGGACAACCCCACGGAGATGAGCTAGGGCGGATGAAGCCTTTTTCTTGCAGCTCATTCAGTTGCTTCTTCAACTCCACCAACTCGTTCGGTGACATCCGATAATGCCTCTTTGAAATCGGGGCAGTACCGGGAACCAACTCAATGACAAACTCGAGATCTCGAACTGGTGGCATCCCTTGAAGATTTTCAGGAAAGACATCAATGAAGTCGCGAACTGTGGGGACTTCACTAATATCTAGAGCGGGCTTCGCTTCAAGTGCGAATAGATGCGGACTTAGCAGCTTCGGCGAAAAGCGAACCTGCTTGCCGGAAGGACTAGATAGAGAGACACACTTCTTGGCGCAATCGATTTGTCCCTTATGCTGAGACAACCAATCCATACCAAGAATTACATCTAAACTTGCTTTGAATGGAGGAGGATAAGGGACGATTGATTGCGCCAAGAAGTGTGTCCTTCTATCTAGTCCTTCGGCGGCGGGTTAAGCTTTTCGCCGAAGGCTGCTAGGCCCGCATCTCTTGGCGCTTGAAGCGGCCCGCCTCGATATTGGTGAAGTCCCAACCGTCAGTGACTTCATTGATGTCTTTCCTGGAAGCTCTTCCGGAATGCCACGATTCGAGACCTCGAGTTTGTCATTGAGTTGGCTCCTGTGACGCCCGATTTCAAAGAGGCACTATCGGATGCCACCGAACGAATTGGTGGAGTTGAAGAAGCAACTTAATGAGCTTCAAGAAAAGGTTTCATCCGCCTAGCTCATCTCCGTGGGGTTGTCCGCAATCTTCGTAAAGAAGAAGGACAATACTTACGCGATGTCGTGTGATTACCGTCCGCTTAATGAGGTAACGGTAAAGAACAAATATCCATTGCCCCGCATTGATGATCTCTTTGATCAATTAAGCGGAGCTCGAGTATTCTCCAAGATTGATTTGAGAATGGGATATCATCAAGTTCGGATACGACTCGAGGATATTCCAAAGGCGGCTTTCTCTACTCGCTTCGGCTTGTATGAGTATACCGTCATGTCATTTGGGTTAACCAATGCTCCCGCCTTGTTCATGAACCTCATGAATTCGGTATTCATGGAGTATTTGGATAAGTTTGTCGTGGTCTTCATCGATGATATTCTCATCTATTCCAAGGGCGATGAGGAACACGATGAGCATCCGAGGCTTGTATTAGGCAAGCTTCGTGGAGCATCATTGTGATGCAAAGTTCAGCAAGTCGCGTTCGGTTGAAGGAAGTGGCCTTCTTGGGTCATATTCTTTCGCGGGAGGCGAGCCGTTGACCCTAGCAAGGTCGCTGATGTTCTTTCATGGGTTGACCTACTTCGCAATGGCGAAGTGCGGAGTTTTCTCGGTTTAGCGGATATTATCGCCGTTTTATCGAGAATTTCTCCAAGATCGCGGCCGATGACGGAGTTGCTCAAGAAGGACAAGAAGTTCTTGTGGTCCGATGCTTGTGAGGAAAGTTTCAAGTACTTAAGAAGCGTTTGACCACCGCTCCCGTCCTCGTTCTTCCGATATCCATCGAGGCGATATCTTTTGCGATGCTTCTCGGCGAGGACTCTGTTGTGTCCTTATGCAAGAAGGCAAGGTAGTGGCCTATGCATCAAGGCAATTAAGGACTCATGAACTCAACTATCCTACCCATGACTTGGAATTGGTCGCTGTGTGATTCATGCACTTAAGATTTGGCGACATTACCTAATCGGTAATCGTTGTGAAGTGTATTCGATCACAAAAGCCTAAAGTATTTGTTCACCCAACCGGATCTGAACCTCGTGCAAAAGAGATGGTTGGAGTTGATCAAGGACTATGACATGGGTATTCACTACCATCCGGCAAGGCTAATGTCGCTGCTTAGATGCTTCGATCATAAGCGCATTGCAATGCCTTGTTGCTCCGTGGATGTCAACCCACCCTTACGGAGGAATTTGGCGTCTCAACTTAGGTTTGGTTGAGCGTGGTTCCCTCATTGCCTTGGTTGTGCAACCAACCTTGGTAGATCGGATTAAGGTCGCCAAAGAATCGGATCTTTGGAATAAGCCGCATCAAGGAAAATGTTAAGAACGGAACGTACCAAGTGCTTCTCGAGGATGAGCATGGTGTTGTAAGGTTCGGCAGCGCTTGTGGTTCCAAAGGACATGGAATTGCGGAATTTGATTCTCCGCTGAAGCCCATGATTCGCTTTTTGTCTATTCATCCGGTGCCACAAAGATGTATCAAGATCTCCGTCGAGAGATTTTGGTGGACCCGAATGAAGAAGGAAATTGCGGTTCGTTGTCGAGGCGACGTGTCAAGGCCGAGCATCGGCGCCCAGCCAGATCGCTTCACCTTTGCCTATTCCTCGAATGGAAGTGGGATTCGATCGGGATGGATTTTATCACGGTGCGCCCGAACATCCAAGGGCAAGGATTCCATCCAGGTTGTCATTGATCGATTACTGCGGTAGCCCATTTTACGCGATTCGACAAACCTTAGTGTGAGTCTACTCGCGGACCTCTATATTTCCGCGATCGTCGCCTTGCATGGTGTACCAAGGCGATCGTTCGGATCGCGATGCGCTTTTCACCGCCGAGTTTTGGAAGTGTTTGCAAGAGGCTATGGGAACCTGTCTCACATTTAGCACCGCATATCACCCCAAAGCGATGGTCGACCGAAAGGGTCAACCAAGTGTTGGAAGACATGCTTCGTGCTTGCGCCTCTCCTATGGAAAGAATTGGGAGAAATGCTTGCCATTTGCCGAAGTTTTCCTACAACAACAGTTTTCAGGCCGTCTCGGCATGTCACCTTTCGAGGCCTTATACGGGAGAAAGTGCGTAACCCGTTAAAGCGGTCGGAGGCGGTGAAAGACTTTTCTTTGGCCGGACTCGACGAGAGTCAAGTCCGGCTTATTCGTGATCGTTTGCGCCACACTCAATCCGAGCAAAAGAGCTATGCGGATCGCCGTCGCCGTGAGTTGAGCTTTGAGCCTAATGACTTTGTTTATCTCAAAGTCTCTCCTTTGAAGGGCCATCGGCGTTTGCCGTCAAGGGCAGTTAGCTCCTCGATATGTCGGTCCTACCGTGTTATCGAGAAGAAAGGAATTTATTGCCTATAAGTTGGATTTGCCACTGCACTGAAGGGGTACATGATGTTTTCCATGTGTCCCAATTAAAGAAGTGCCTCAGTGTTCCAACTCGAGGAAGCTCCATTGGAAACTCTAGATGTCCAAAAGATTTGACCTATCGCGAGCACCTGCTCGTGATACTGATGAGATTGAGCGAAGAACAAGGAATAAAACCATTAGATTCCTCAAAGTTGTGGTCGAACCATTACAAGATGAAGCTACTTGGGAAAGGGAAGATCGTCTCGTCACGCATACTACCCCTCCTTCTTTCTTAAGTGAGCCAAATCTCGGGGCGAGATTTGTAGTAAGGGAGGTTTTGTAACATCCCAAAATTGGTTTGTGTTTCAAATGTAATAAAAATGAGGAGAAATTAAAACTTTTTCTGATCTTGATTTTTATAATCAGTTCCATAATTTTGTAAAGGAATTATGTGAAATCAAAAACCAAATTGCCATTTGGACACCAACACAAATATCTTTCATGAAAATCTTGTGCCCAACCTTTGGAAATACTTTTCTTGGGTCTAGGGTTGATGTTTGACACCTCAGAATTATTTCATAATTTTTAGAAATTATTTGATAATTTTTGAGGCCAGTCAAACCTTGGTCAAACCTCTAATTCATCACCTTCTGAATTTTTGGAGACAAATGCAGTGCATAAAAGTCTTTGAAAATTTTATATAAGGTTCTTCATGCAGTCAGCAAGCTCCAGTTAAAATTTCATAAATTTTGGAGTTTGTTTGCTATCCCAAATAATTTTTCAAAAATCAGCCTTTAAATTCAAACCCTAACTGGTTTTCACTGTTCCTTGGTTCGAATCAGACTCGGGCTCGAGCCACTTGATTTGGTCCAACCAACTAACTGCACGGCTCGGACGTTGGGCGAGTGTTGTGAGTCGTTGGATCGCGATCGAACGGCTCACGATCGCGTGAGCGTTCGGACCATCCGAACGCGCCGATCCATTTGAGCCGTTGGATTCTAAATCGAGGGTTCACGATCGCGTCAGCGTTGGACCGTCCCGAGCGCTTATGCGCAACGCGGACCGTAGGATCCAAATCAACGGTCGGAGATTGAGTGAGCGTTTGAATCGTTATTATCGACCGTTCTTTTTCACCGTTCGATTTCAATCCAACGGTGGCGGCTATCGTCTACCTCCGTCGCTCGCGGCCGCCATAGTCAATGTATAGGGTGAAATTTGAGAGCGTGGCGCGTCGGGTCACTTCTCCTTTCGCCAACGGCTCTTCCGCATTTAATGCTTCCGTCCCGCCGCCTCCATAGTCGCCGTCGCCTCGTTGTCACTTGCTTCGTCGCTCCTCGATCGGCCTCAACACGAGCCCCACCATTTTTCTTCCCGTTGCTTCTTCCTTGCTCCTTCGGCTATAAAACTCCCCGCTGGCTTCCTTAGCATCCTTTGAACACTCTTGAGCTCCAAAGACCATCTGTTAGTGCGTTGCTCGAGCTCCATTTCGAAATTGCTCTCGGCCGCCATTGTTTGAGCTTGGGTCCTTCGGTGAAAGTGGTGTTCGGGCATTCTCTTTCAAAACCCTTGATTCCTCGGCTTCTTAGCCTCTCTTTGAGTTTTAACCCTCACGTCAATTTTGCTTTTGGCGAGAAGAGAGCGAGATCAATTTTGATTTCCCCAAGTCGGCCGAAGCGCTATTCTTCTTCACCCGAGCCACTCGATTCTCCTCGGTGCCTTCTTTGGGCTCGGTACCCCCTTATTAGTCCCTAGTTGTTTGGCACCCGCCCCTTGGGCACCTAAAATTGTTGGTACCTTTGGGTGCGCAAGGTTGTTAGGAACTCATTTTAGGCTTTTGCTCGCACCGCGCGGCGAGTCGCCGTGGCGAGCCAATCTTCCGTCAAATTTTGTCGGACGAAATGCAGTTGAAGTTGAACTTGAGTCGCTGCGGACCGTCGATCTTTGGATCTACGCCCAAGATTCGCTTTAGATTTGAATTAATCACGCCCTAATCGGTGGACCGTTGGAGATCTCGAACGTTGGACCGTCCGAAAGGTTCGTGGATCCAAGATCAGCGGCCCTTGAAGATTTTGAGCGTTTAGGAAGTGTGAAAGACATCGGATCTTTGATCGAAGTCGATTTCGAAAGGATTTATTTGTCAATCGAAAAATATGATAACTTGTAAAATGGGGATTCAAATTTTGTTGATTATGTTTTTAACTAGACTAATATCTAGAGAAGCTAATGAATAGTAGCATTTTTGATTTATAAAAGCCGAGCAAAATGGTTTTGGCCATATCGCTTCAATTGGTTCTTGTTGCATTAGTGCGAATAGATGACTGTTGGATCTTTTCGGTATAAGATTTGCTAAAAATCCTACCCCTTCAATTTCAATCGGGACATCCCTACACTCAGATTCAGCTCTCAACTCCGAACCCGGAGAGCGAATGAGCAATGGGACCAACAATGGAGTAAAGAGGAGCTCACTAATAGCAGCAAAAGACTCAGAAATAAAAGAATGAGATGCTCCTGAATCAAACAAACAGTAGCCAAATGAGAGTTGACCGAAAGTGTACCCAGCACGACGTCGGGTGCCTCCTGTGCCTCCTCTGCGGAGATGAGGTTGACGCGACCACTACCCACGCCTTGGGTAGCAGGGACTATCTTCAGGTCCTGAGAAGAACCACCTCCTGGCCCGCGTCCTCCATTAGGACGAGGGGCTGCTCTTGTCTTCTTAGGGCATTGGTTCGCATAATGCCCCTTCTGATTGCAGGCGAAGCATGTGACCCCTGCAGCCGGGTTGCGGGGGCCACCCTGCTGACTTGCAGGTGCACGTGATTGGGGCACGACCTGCGAAGGACGAAGAACAGGTGCTGACGGCCTCGGGGTGCTGAAGCCTGTGGACGCAACCCCTGAGACGGACTGAAGCGGGAATAGCTGGCCCCAGATGACTTGCGGGCCTCCCACTTACGCCTTGCGGGAATCCGCAAGTGCTCTCCCTGAGTGCTCAGCGACAATGGCCTTGTCCACCAAGGCACCGAAACCGGAAGTCGACGGATGCATACCTTGTCATCCGCTCCTTAGACAAACCATCCTTGAACTTCTCCTGCTTGGCCTCATCAGTGGCCACCTCCTCCGGAGCATAACGAGCCAAATGGTTAAACTTGTACAGGTACTCCGTAACTGTGAAATGCCCTTGTCTGAGCGACAAGAACTCCTTCTTCTTCAGCCTCATCAGGCCGGAAGGAATGTGACTCCGGCGGAAGGCAGTGCGGAACTCCTCCCAAGTGACGGTGTGGCCGTCAGGCTGCATGGTGAGAAAGCTCTCCCACCAAGACAAAGCTGCACCCTCCAGCTGGTGCGATACGAACAGCGCCTTCTCGTGCTCTCGCATCTGCGCTATGCGGCTTGCGCCAACCGCACGAAGCCAATAAATGCGTCAAGCGGGTCCTCAGACCTAGAGAACGTGGGAGGCTGGGTGCGAAGAAACTCCGCGAGTCCCCCACGCGGCTGATATCCACTCCCTTGCCCGGATCCTAAAGCACCGGTAAGGGCGGAAGTGTTGCGCGCGATGACGTCCAGAAGAACCCTCCTGTCCTCTGCACGGTTGCGCTCGATCTCAAGAAGGACCTCGGCCATGGTCGGAGGAGGAGGAAGATCCTCGTCCGGACGGTGGACCGCCTTGGCATTGCGAAAAGGCCCGCCATCTGTTACAAGAAATTTTGGTTAAAACTAAACTCAAAGATTCAAGGCGAAGAAAGCGAAAAGCTAACGACTAGGGAATGGAATATCACCTAACCGAAAGCCAAAACAGATGTGTATAATCTTAAACATGCTTATAAAAGACTCCAAAAACAGCAAGGAATTACCAAACCAAAGCTCAACTCCCCAATGCAACTAACCCGTATTGCATGAACGAGTAATTGCTTGAGAAGATAAAAATCAGAAGATTAAGGTAAGATCTAATACTATTAAAGAGTAAGGTTCAATCAACGAAAATAGTGTTAGATACTTAGCTAACTAGTACCACCTCTTACCCCTTTTTAACCCCACAAATTTTAGTTGAATCACCCTCTCATTTTCCACCCTATTAGAAACCATCGAGCTTGCTGTCCGGAAATTGAAGTTGTTGTAGTGATTTTGCATCCAAGCTTCCAGCCGAAGTCTTCCATCCTAGAAACTTCAAAATCTGGCACACCTCAACTTGCCAAGCTCAGTGGTCCCATCAGAAACCATTGAGCTCGCTGTCTGGAAATTGAGGCGTGTTGTCCAGATTCCGCATCCAAGCCTCTAGCCGAAATCTCCAGTCCAGAAACTTCCAAATTCTAAGCACTTCAATTTGCCAAACTCAGTGGTTCCCAAAACCCAACAACTATCTTTGAAAGAAGGAGAGGAAATCAATTTTCAAAACTCAATTGAGAGTAAGGTGAGAGGAGAAAGCTAAGATAGGTAAGGAATAAAATCTGAGAATTCCTTAAGCTTTCATAAATCATTTGATACTTTGAAATTAGGGTTTTCCAAAATATCCTAAAGACGACCAAGCTTGGGTTACTACGGTCAAGATGGCTCGATACAAACATTGTGAGACCGGTTTATCCGCTTGTAATGCTTAACCATCCATTCGGTCCTAGCATCACAAAGCAGATAATCCGAGACTCGAGACATGTATACTTCCCAGAAATGCAGTATACACACCTCTTTACAAAGTTCATGCATCAATTCCATTCGTTCACATAGAACCAAAGCAAAAACAACAATCCAGAAGATAACATAAATAGAAGATAGTTATTACACAAAAAAGAGGCCGACCGGCCAAAAGACATATACATAAGGAAATTTAACAGCGGAAGCAAAAGTGCCATAAGATGGCTATAAACAAAAGAGCCGACCAGTGCGCCTATAACCCACAAGGCAACCGACCGGACCGCCAAGCTAATCGCCAAACCCGAAGCACATCTCACAGAAGTGAGGCCCTTGGGGCTCACCTCCTTCCCCTGCAAACAAAAGCAGCCGGCAAAAGCCGGTGAGTACTTTGAATGTACTCGCAAGACTTACAGATGGTGTAACAAACATGTACATAAGCTACATGCAAGCTCATAGAAGTGGAGGCTGTATGTTTTGGTCTTAGCATAAAGCAATTTCCCATTTGCAATAATGTAATAGATTGAAGGCAATGTTATTCAAATCGTTTTTAACGATCAAATAATCGCAAAAGACAACAATGTAACAGTAGATAGGGAACAACAACAATCCTAGAAGTGACCACGACCAGTGGTCACCACAACAATAGCATGAATTACCCATTCATACCACCCTTGTCAAATTTTAGTTTAAATGGTTGAAGTCTAACTCTTGCAAAACCTAACCAAGCGTGTCCATAACCTAGGGACGAGGCTATTCGAATAGTTTTATCCTGCAGGTGTACCAATTTCCCCACACGCGGTGACGCCTTTTGCCAAGCTATTAAGCACACTTCCGAAGGTATGCCGGCACGGCTAAGTCCTACGAGACGTTTCCAATATTGTGAATTATTCACGAGCCGCCCGTATGGATAGAAACCCATACGTTGTGTCGGAGTCATCGTAAAGCCTCGGTCAACTACCCTTCCCGGGTAAAGCCTTGGACAACTACGACGCTCCTCGAGGTGGAGAGCCTACCCGGAATCTCCACCACCGCACACCCACACAAGAACACGACCACATATCATGTTTCACACAACACACACAACCCCCTCCTGCGACTCGGAGATAACCCACGCCAAAGTACTAAGTCAAGAGAGGTCCCATATCCCTCTCGCGTGGTTAGTACGCAAAAATGCTTGGAGAGTGTGACACAAGATGTTCGGTCCTTGTTGACTTAGGCAAGACATCCACAAACCCAATAACCCACCATCCGACCACTTGCCCAAGTCCAAATCAGTTTTTCATTTTCAGATTTTGACTTTACAAAATAGCAAAGCACAAGTGCTGGTCGTACTGACATAATACTTAAATGTGTGATCAAGATCATTGACTAAAAATCGATGATCGCCCAGTACTACCGGAACTAAGCATTTCTAAGCAATTTCCAATCGAAAACTACTAAGTGACCAGAGTCCATCCATCGAACTCCGACCACAGCCAATAACCTAAGCTCAAGGTAGTAGAGGATAAACAAGTCCTACAGATTGTGCAACTATAGGACACTAACCGTATTTTAACAACAAAATAGCAATGCATACATACAAGTTAAAATCAATATATTAGACTTGAAAAATAATGGGATTGACATGATCAAACTGCTTGCCTGTTTGCTACGGGTCAAGATGTAGCTGGGGATCACTTATGTTGTCAATGTGCTCTTCGGATACTAACGAGAAAGCGAAAAGCAATCGATAAGAACAAATAAAATGCAAGGACTCAACGACAAACTTTTTCCAAAAATTCTGAAAATCTTACCGAAGCAAGACACTGGTTTATAAAGAATTTAGCAACAAGAACCAATTGATTTGGATTCTTAATGCCAAAACTACGACCGAAAGAAGGTCTTACGACCAGGTAGTAGTCGTAAAAGAAACCTACGACTATGACGTAGTCGTAGCAAGTCTTACGACTAAGTTCCAGTCGTGGAAGAACTTACGACCGCTAAGGGTCGAGAAGAACTTACAACTAGGTACAAGTCGTAATGGAACTTACGACTAGGTACTAGTCGTAGAAGGACTCATGCCCCGGCATAGTCGTAATAAGACCTACGACCATTTATACATCGTAGTAGAGCTTACGACTAAGATAGGTAAGCGGTCTGAATCCGACCACTAGGTAACGCCCCACACGCTTTGCCAGTGGCTCGGCGGCGATCTCCGACCACAGCGGTGCCAGCCAAGGGCGGGGATGAGTGTCCCAAAAGTTGAAGGGTTCGACCGCGCCGATCGGCCTGAGTATAGTCATTTACGGTGGTACGACCACGGAGTGCGGCCGAGAAGGCATGGCTCGGGAGGACTCCCGAACGAACAATACCAAAAGAAAAACGAAAACACGCCTGAGCTCCTACAGGGCAATACGGACTTACTTGAGCCGAAGAACGACCAGAGACCCACGGAGTGGCTCCGGCGACGAGTATCCGAAAGGCGGTGGTAAGGTTCTCGCTAGGCCACAGCGACCTGGGCACAGAGAGAACCCAACCGCGTGAGAGTTAAGCTCCAAAGAGTAAAGGGGGAGCAGAGGGGGCGAAGACTTGAAGAAGAAAACCCCCGCTGCACCGCCTCCACCGAAGCTCCACACTCAACAATGTCGGTCGAAGAGAGTGCGAGGGACTGCAGCTCAAGCAAGAGGGTGAGTGCTAGCTGGAGTTGCAGAAGTGCTAAAGGAAGCTAAGGCTGAAGCAATGGGGTTTAAATAGAGCAATGGCAGAGAACAACGGCCGGGTTTTTCCAGTCGGGTCAACACTGCCATGAGAGCACTTGAGAGCGATGGGAGCAGTTGAGTCATGGCCCTCTGAGAGATGAGCGCGACAGGCATTTAATGCGCCGAGCTAGCCGCTTAAAGGTGGACATAGTGTGGATCTGACGCCATCGTTTCCCCCCCCCTTGCGCACGCCATGGCAGAGCGCACGCGCGCGCGGACAGGGGAAGGAGACGACTCGTTGGTCGTCGGATTGAAATCGAACAATTTGAAATTTGGATCGAGCGGATTGAAACGATCCCGCGCTCGACCGTCGTCGGTCGTCCGATACCGATCCAACGGCTTAGTTAGATCGGGTGGTTTACAACGACTCGGCGTTGGTGGTCGAAGACCGTTCGATACCGATCCAACGGCTCACGACCCTAGCGCCCAACGACCGAGTTGGCACAGCTAGTGGACTGGACCGAGTCAGGTGGCTCGAGCCCGAGTCCGATTCGAACCTCTTAACAAAGGCAAACCAGTTAGGGTTTGGATTTGAATAACCGATTTTTGAGGAATTATTTAAGGTAGCAAGCAAGCTCCAAAAATTATGAAATTTTAACTGGAGTTTGCTGACGACCGGAGGAACCTCATATGAAATTTCCAGAGATTCTAATGTACTGAATTTTCCCCCAGAAATTCTGGAAGAGGGGAAGCTAGGGTTTGACCAAGCTTTGACTCGCCTCCAAGAATCATCAAATAATTTCTAAAAGTCATGAGATAATTCAGAGGTGTCGCCAAGCCTCCCAAGAACTCAGGGAAAAGATTTCCAAGGGTTTGGCAAAAGACCTTGGCCAAGGAGGGTTTTTATTAGAGTCAAAAGAGAATTTAAATTTGATTTTCCATAATTCTTTTAAAAGAATTACAAAAATGGCTAAGGGCTTCAAGATGCAAGAAAAGTTTTAATTCCTCCTGATTTTCTTACACTTGAAACTCAATTCCAGATTTGGGATGTTACATTACCCAACCCCTCCTAATGTGCACAGTGTGTCAATTTAATATGTTTGAATGAACCACGGACCTAAAGCCCGCTCTGATACCTACTGTAACACCCTGGCTATTCGGAAGCCAAGATGTCACGCAAAACTATCAAACTACTAAGAATAGAATTAAAGCTGGATTATACAGATTCAATCAACAATAATTTCTAAAGAATGACAATAAACGATCACCAGATTCATGGAAAAGAATGGATAAACAGATATAATACCACGAGCAGTCAAGCAATACCAAAGTTGGATTATTACAAACTGAAATTTATTTAACAAGTTGGCTTGGTGAAAGGTAATAATAATTATTTCGATTGGATAAAAGTGAAGTGCGAGCAGCCGAACTACCCCACCAAATCACCTTGTCTTCTCCTCAATTACCTAATTAAAACATACAAAGCAAGGGTGAGTCAAGACTCAAGCAAGTACATACAAGAATAATCAAACATAGAGTGGACAACACAATCCGGTTGAATTACGAACAAATCTTGGAACACATATATGATTGAATGGAATGAATACATGAATGGATGGAATGAAAGAATGCATTGAAGGAATGGACTAATCACGGCTTATACTGGGTATAGCGAGTGATACACCGTCGGTGTTCACTTAAGCCCGTACTTCACAAAGTACGGGGACCCAATCACCGTATGAAGAACGTTTCATACGGTGTCCAAGTTGCCACATTGGAATGGTGGTCAACACTACCCACATTGGAATGGTGGGTTTTAAATGCCCATCTTTGGAATTGATGGGTCTTTCAAATGCTCATACTGGAATTGATGGGACTTACCAAAAGAATCCACTTCCGTAGTCATAATGAATTTTATGAATGAATATGATGATTTCTCATGGTATGAATGAATAACACACATTAGTGGAAAAGACACATGGCATTCAACAACATGTGTAAACAAGTATGAGTATGCATTCCCACACAACATAATATATCAAGGATGCCACACAAGTTAGTTGCATGTAATGGAATGCAACAAGCGAAATGAATGCTAATTCTTTAATCACAAGAATCATCTTATTGAAATGAAATAAACATCAGGATGGATAGAAAAAGGCATTCACAATTTATCCCAACATCAAGCAAACAATTGGAAACATCACCAAACAGCATAGGGTACTTGCCTTCCGCGATGTGACGTAATAGGAGGACACGAAGATGCCCCTCCAATCACCGCCTCACCGCCTACACAAATGTATAATCGAAATAAGAATAACAAGGTATGACATTGCTACAAGAGCCCTTCCATCCCCTCTATCTCTTCAACCCAAACAACGGGATCAATTTTACCAAGTTTACCCAATGACCCGATTACGCTAAACTGGCAGCGATACTAGAAAAATCACCATTAATTATCTGTAACTCCAAAAGACCTGAAACCAGTGCTCACCGAATCTTAACAGATCAGGCTACAAAACATTAGTTGGCGGAATCCCCTGATTCGGCCAAAACAGAGGGCTAATTAACAGCTAAACATAACCCATCTACATCTGTCCAGAATACAGATCAGAGATAAAGAAAACGGCGTAACTTTCAACCTATTGATCCAATGAGAATGATTCTTATCAGCTTGGAAATATAATTTTAAGGGCTAAAATAACTTAGTTGGGTGAAGGTTCTGATTCGGCCCCTAATTTGAACAAAAACGAGGGACAAACATACTGACCTCAGTTTTCAGACAGACCGGACAGTTCGTAATAAAAAATTCATATCTCCCAAACTACAGATTGGATTTTCCTGATCTCGGTGCCAAAAAAAAGCTAACGTTCCCATGAATAAAACTCTAGAAGGGAAAAACCCCAGATTCGGCCTCTACAGTAGTCTAAACAATAGATGAAAACACTAACAATTATCTGCCCAAAATTCAGAATAGTGGTAAAGAAAATATCATAACTTTCATTATACATATCCAATGGAGATGATCTTTATCAGCTTTGAAATATAATTTAAAGGGCTACAATAACTTATTGGGGTGGAGGTTCTAGAAATGCCTCTAACTAAATCAAAACCTAGTATCAAGCCGACGGATCTTTCTCGTCAGACAGACAGAGCAGTGCGCACTGAAAAAAATCATATCTCCTAAACCGTAAGGCGGAATCACATGATCTCGGTGGCTATGGAAAGCTAAGAACAATACCTACAACTTTCTAGGAGATGGACAGGACAGAAAACGAACGAATCTTACCCAAAATCGACGTACAAGGCGGTGCACAGCAAGGGGGAAGGGGGGCGGCGGCTCCAAAGGTGGGGAGGGGGAGAGAAATGTGGAGTTTAGGGTTTGGGGGTGGGAACCCCCCCTCTTATGGCGAGCCACCACATGGGCCCCTCCTGGGCCGTGGTTCAGGCACA
This sequence comes from Hsuehochloa calcarea, assembly GCA_036346395.1. Taxonomy (NCBI): domain Eukaryota; kingdom Viridiplantae; phylum Streptophyta; class Magnoliopsida; order Poales; family Poaceae; genus Hsuehochloa; species Hsuehochloa calcarea. Next base: position 11,884,383 of record CM070613.1, on the reverse strand, counting down.
GGTGGCCGTGAAATCACAGAAAACCCCCCGGTGAAAAGATGATTCTGGTTTTTCGATTAGCTCCCTCTTCCGAAACTTTTTCTAATAAGCCGAATCACCTTCGGGGTATTACAGTCGGTCGATCCGAAAAAGAACAATGATGATACTAATACATGTATAATGATATAATTTTTGTGATGCATGCTGATCAAGAAATGAAAATAATTAGTTTTAATTACAGTCTTCCAGACCTTCAATTTAATATTGATTATTATTACTTGATGTGCGACAATTTCAAAACATGCTTTGATTAATTCCTCAATATATATTTAGAATAATTATGCTTAGTTTAAATTGATAATTATAAATTTTCAATTCTATTTGTTTTATTTATCTATTAAGTTTGCGTTTTAAATTCAATCTCTAGATTGAACAAGCAAAATAAATAGGGAACCAAATAACCTCCCGAAATTCTGGAAGAATTCAAACATGCACAATAGAGAAGATAGAATCCAACAAAAATATTCCCACAATTGAAATCCCTTTAGTTTTTTTATGACTTCAAATCGAGCTTTTGAATGGGAGACGATGTATTGGATTACTAGGTTTTAAATACTAGTCTTCAATTATCACAAGATTCTCAACATGTGGGTTACAGAAAAAGTTTTAAAAAGTCCAAAATTTCACAAATGCACATTAGATACTTAAATAATGTAACTTAGTCATTTTGGGATGTTACAATCGTTTAGCCTTATGTTTTTTTACCCTTTTTCAAGACCTCTTTTGTTTAAACTTCGAACGGTCGAACGAGGCATGCGCGTATCCTCCGTCAAAGACATTTCTCCGGGCTCTCATTGTTTTGTTCTCCGACGGCTACTGGGTCCTGCCGTGCTGGTGCTATCGGACACGTTGAATGACGCAGCTGATGGTGGTGTTATTTCTTTTTTGAAACTCGAGCAAAGCTTAGATTTCATTCCTCCACTCCGAGTACATTATGTTGTTGTAGTACGTCGATAAGAAAGTCAGGGATTACATACAAGCAAAATTTTCCTACAAAGCTTGCTTAGCGCAACAGTGCGACGCTTGATTAGCTAATCTGCCAACGTGCCAGAGTTCAAAACCCTGAAAACCTCGGAATGAGGATGTAATTTTGGCAAGATGATACTGTAGTGCTTCTTGATAGCTAGCCCAAAAAAGCTTTGCATGGCAACACACCACCAAAGCATGGAACAAACATTCACTTTCACATGTCACACAAACACCCACTCTTTGATGTCGTCAATGCATAATCTCATAATAGGGCAACACACTTTGAGAACTCACCAGTCGCCACCAGAATACTTTGGGGCTGTTTGGGTAGTGCCCTAGGTAACATTTTGGCCATGCTAAAGCGCACGTAATGCCAAAATCTAGGTAAAAAAGTGTTTAGACGGTGATTATATCAATTTGTCGATAATATCAAAATTAGTACATAAATTGATGTGTTTGGATTGCTACTATGATAAAGGTTAATAAATAGCCAAAATGCTTCTATTCGGGACTCTGACATGCTGTAATATTCGGAATAATAATAATAATAATAACGTCTTAATGGTCTGTGCGTAATTAAATAAATTAGGTACGTAAAAAATAGAATATTTTAGAATTTTCAGAGGGACTAGACTGTGCGATATATAAAAGGATCGCGGAGAGGGGGAATTCTAGAAACCCTAGTTAATTGTAGATAATTTTGATATCTTTCTATAGCATATTTAATCATGTCGAGTGGACAAGTAGAATTCGAGATATGAATTTTCGAAGACTGTTGTCTTTGTGGTTGTCGTCTTTCGGCGCTGTTTTGGTAGACTGCAGATTAAAAATAGTAATTGGACTAATTAGAGTTTTTGATCTAAATAAAAGATGTAGATAATTGTCTAAGGGTTCTGTAGAATCCAAGAACTCGAATTTTGGTTGGGTAAAACAAACGTTATGAATTTAGTAAGACCCGCTGTCCCGAAGCTGACAGATCGGTTTTCTGGGCTAACAACGGAGGGTTAGATGATTTAATTAGGAGACTTGGTAATCTAATAAAATATGGAGAATTTTGTGTAGAATCCAGAACTGGGTGGTTGGTCGTGATCGGACTTTTGAGTCGAAAGTTACGCTCTTTTTAGTAACAGGACAGCTAGGGGTGACTATTCGGTACCGGAGTAACGTGGTATATTTAGGGACGGGTAGGAGCGATGTCGATTGATTGCTATTCTTGATGTTGTAGCTTGTATTGAAATTTGAATACTTGATGTAGGAGAGGCGTCGTGCTTGTTGCCATCTTCTAGTCAAATCGTGCGTCGCAACCAGTAAAGGCAAGTGCATGGTAGACAACGATCAATGATGATCACTGTGATTCTTTATCTTTCAGTACCATTATTGTTGTGCTTTTATTTTATTTAATTACAAACAATGGAATGATATGGTTATAACTTTGTTGACAACCATGAGGGAAAAAGTTGGATATGATGAATATGATGGAGTTTGCATCTTTCATACATTAGCATCTTTGCGTATGGGCAGGTGATCATGAATGATCACAACTCCACGGGAGTGGAGGAGGTCCCCGATCCTTGTGGAGGAACGGGCTTGAGAGTCAATGTTGTCGCGAGCATTCACTCATGCTATACCGGTATACGTGAAAGAAGTGCATGTGGACATGTAGATTAGAGTTGCATTGATATATGATATTAATGGGTGTGAAACAAATAGAAGATCACAGCATGATAATATTAATAGAAGTACCTGTGATGATAATGAAGTTATTGAATGCTGTTGATTTATTATTGTTCGTTGTATATTGATGTGTTTGCTGAGTCATGGACTCACCCTTGCTCTTTTGTTGTCTTTATGTGATCTTCGAGGACGCCGTGACTGAGAGCGAGTAGAGCACATGGATTAGATCCATACTTCAATCACATGATCATTTGCTATAAGAACCTTTTCATTCAATGTTGGATTACTCTTGGACATGTTAGAGGCTGAATAAAGTTTAGGTCACATTTTGGACTAGATTATTTATTTCAATGATTTGGATTCAGTAGTTGGTGCTATCCTGGATTATTTACTTGATTACATTTCCCCTTGCTTATTTACTCTTGCTTGAGTCATAATTATGGATGCTCTTTTGTGATCCAGGGATATGTCCATTGCATTGATGTTTTCTTGCTGAAATTATATAGTGTGTCAATAATCATTAGTTTAGAGAGTGGTTTAGTGGCATTCCAGGTTCAGTGTTGGGCTGGGGTGTTACAGTTGGTATCAGAGCGGGTTTTAGGTCCGTGGTGAATAGATTAACAACTTAGGCAAACTAAAATTGTTAAAATTTGTTTTTGCTTTAGTAAATCAACTAAAATTTGCTAATGGTTAAATAACTTAAAATTTAACACACTAGTGCACAGTAGGTTAGAGAGAGGTACGAACATAGTTTTTACGCTTCCGTTATGTTGTTTATTGATGCATGATTTTATTTTGACCTTTGAACTCATTGTGTATTGTTGATTGTGGTTGATAGCTATGCCGAGGGGTAGAGGATGTGGTCGTGGTGGCCGCGGTCATGGAGGTCGGGCCTGATGAGGACATCCCTCCTTCGGATACACGCACGACACAAGACCCTCCAGATCTGGGTGCTGAACTACACGGTCCTATGACAAGAGCTAGAGCACGTCACTTAATCGATCAGGAATCTAGGACTACGACCAGTTCAAGAAGGTCTACGACCACTGCAAGAAGATCTACGACCACTACAAAAAGACCTACGACTAGTTGATTCGATTGGAGCAATCTACGACCAGAAAAGCGAGCACAGTACTCGTTGGACACAATCTACGACCAAAGATAGTATGGACTCCTCAAGACCACCCTAGGACCAGTCCTACGACCAGATCTTCGACCAGAAATACGCAACACAAGGTGCTGCGTCACCGTTTTGGAAACTAATAAGACTTTGTAAACGTAACGAGGTCGGAGTCCATGTTGTGTACGCTTCATCCCACGGCCGCACAACCCTAGGTCGACCTCCTCACGTTCCCCTATATATATACAGTAGCCGCCATAGTTAGAGGTGGGTTTTTCTAAGATTATTCTGCCAATTGCAGTTTCGCCGATTATCGGTTTGAGGAACCCCACTTGTAAACTTCATCCATATCCGCAATACAATTCAGATTGCATCTACCTTGTTCGTGTGAGTTGCTTCGATTGCTTGCAGGAACAATAACCTTCGTGGTAAGGTCGATCGCGTGCAAGCGTGGTCGATAACGACAGGCGTGCGGGTGTAGCGAATTGCGAGGTGACGATCTGTTGGTCGGAAGCCTCAAAGCGTCAACGTCCTCACGACGAACCAAATCGAACCTATCGGAAGATCGGGCCGCCGTGACTCATCAAGTGGTATCAGAGCAAAGGTTGCCCGTTAGGTAATTTCGTTTATCCCCTTTTGTTAGTTGTGTTCCCTCACCTAGAGTCCAGAAAAACTGCCCTACAAAAAGTTTTAGATCGTAATTATTCCGCTGTCCAAACCACTTTGTGCCTTCGCAATTGTGTTTTCAGTTTCGCGTTGTTGAATTCGAGTCCATCGTCGGCGTCTTTGTTGCTGGTCTAGTCGTCGTAATCTAGTTTCTAGCGTCGAGTCTTTGCTGTTTCGATCATCTAGACACCACCCCCATACGACCACCTACTCGGATTCGGCTTCTCCACCTGGTCGGAAACGAACGCCTGGTCGGATTCGACCGACCACTCGTGTCCGACAACCCTATTTATTATCTTGTTGCTCTCGGACACCCCACCACCTGGTCGGAAACAATCGACTGGTCGGATTTTTCCCGTAGCTAAAGTTCAGAGAGAGAGAGAGAGAGGTCACATTCTCCGGAAAAAGTTTGTGACCCATATATATCCATAGACCCAGAAAAGGGTTTTTGAAGAGTTTTGAGTCAAGGTCACATTCGCAAAAAAAAAACCCTAGGTTGGGTTTTTGCAGTTCAAAAAAAAAGAAAGAAAGAAAGAAAGCAAAGTGTGCAAAAAAAAGAGAAAGAAAGCAAAGAGTGAAAAAAAAGAAAAAAAAGGAGAAAAAAAACAGTTGCTTTGTGATTTTGGATCCAATTGTGTTTGTATCTATCCTATCCTTCCGTTTGCTTGAGCTAGTTCTAGGAACGCGATTGGGCTAGCAACTGTGACATATCTATCCTATCCTTCCGTTTGCTTGAGCTAGTTCTAGGAACGCGATTGGGCCACAAGAATCGTGATTTCTTGTGGACTTTTATTCAGCTTTGCTAATCTGATTTCATTATTGCTATTCCTTGCTACTAAACATTGCCTATCCGAGCTCCACATACTTTCGGCCCTCAGATTGGATCGTCGCATTCGCCTCCGCCGTGGTCGTACATCCCACCTTCTCCGATCAGACCACCTGCTGTAATTTGGTAAGATACTCATAAGAGCTTGGTAAGACGCTTGTGAGTGTGTGATTCCATCCTCCGACCACCTAGTAGTGATAGGAATAATACTTTTGTGTTGTCTTTTGTCTACTACTAACCATGTCAGGTGAAGGATTGGATGCACAAGAGTGTGTTTTGAGGGAAGAGCTCATGACGCTATTGGATGAACAACGCACTACCGCTAATGAGGACATCGACAGGAAGCTTCAAGCTACCACGATCACATTACAACGCTCAATCAACGATAGTATTGTGGCGCTCACTACACGCCTCGAAAGAATGGTGAACCGACCACCAAACGTTGGTCGTGTGGAACCTCAGGGTGCAGCCCATGACCATGAGTTGGATAATGATAATGAGATGCACAACCACGACACCTTTGATGCACGACAACGGAACCGACTGAACTTCAACCGTCAAGGTATGAGAGGTAATATTGCTCAGCAACATAATGCACGTGTTAATGATGATCCATATGCTAAAGTTAAGTTCTCTATACCATCTTTTGCGGGTGCTTATGATGCTGAAATATATCTAGATTGGGAGATGACGGTAGAGAATGAAATTGAATGCTCACTTAGTTCGAAGTGCATAGAGTTAGGCAAGCCACAAGTGAATTTAAAAACTTTGCCATCATTTGGTGGAATAGGGTATGCACCGAAGGATTAGCGCCTACTACGTGGGATGGGTTAAAGGTTGCTATGCGTAACAGATTTGTCCCACCTTCTTTTAAACGTGATTTGCGTAATAAATTGCAGCGCTTAAACCAAGGTAATAGATCCGTAGAAGAATATTATTAGGAGCTACAAATTAGCATGTTGCGTTGTGATATTATTGAGGATGAAGAAGCTGCAATGGCACGTTTTTATGGAGGATTAAGACGTGAAATTCAGGATATAGTGGATTACAAATAATACGATAGCGTCTCTAGATTGGTCCAACTTGCATGTTTGGCAGAAAAGGAATTGCAGGGACGACAACGGAGGCCAAGGAACAACTTTGGGAGCATGTCTACACCACGACCAGTGCCGGGGCAAGCCAAAACAGCCCCACCTTCAGCTACATGGTCTGCTGCCCCCTCCACGAGTAGGGCGCGTTCAGCAGCACCTCTGACCACATCACATGCACCCGAGGTAAGTAAAGTTACTAGTGTGCAGGCACCAGCCAAGAGTTCTTCGTCGGTTGCTTCCACTGGTCGTACCACTGGGATTGTGTACCACCGTTGCAAGGGAATGGGGCACGTCATGAGGGACTGCCTCAGTCAGCGAGCATACCTTGCCACCAAAGACGGTGGTTATATAAGTACTACTGATATTGAGGACGAATATGTACTTGCAGCTAACATTGCAGGTGGAGGAGATGAGATAGACAGTGATGCTGATGATGTAGAGGAACAAGTAGCTGCTGTTGACACCAAGTATCATGTGAGCCTTGTTGCGCAACGAGTGCTGAGCTCACAAGTGGAGAGAGCAGAGCAAAATCAACGGCACAACTTGTTCCAGACCAGATTTCTCGTGAAGGACAGAGCCTGCAGAGTCATCATTGATGGAGGGAGCTGCAACAACCTTGCAAGCTCCGAGATGGTCGAGAAGCTTTGCTTGACCACACAACCACACCCACGTCCCTACTACATCCAATGGTTCAATTCGTGTGGTAAATTAAAGGTACACAAAGTTGTGAAAGTGCAATTTTTAGCAGGTAATTACAAAGATAGTGCTGACTTTGATATCGTGCCTATGCAAGCATGCTCTTTGTTGCTCGGTAGACCTTGGATATATGACAATAATGTTTTGCACCATGGTAGAGCTAATACCTACTCATTTTCACATAAGGGTAAGAAGATTAAGTTGTTGCCTTTGACACCAGCTGAGATTCTGAAAGATGAAGAAGAGCGCGCTAAAAATGAAAGAAACACCGATAAGCATGTTTCTGAAAATCAGCAAGTAGCAAAACGTGTTTTTCCACCCAAAAGGGAGAAAGTGGCGTCTAGTCCTAAGTCCGAGGGAATTAAATTGAAGGGATGTGTTATGATTGCCACTAAATCTGAACTTGCTGAAATCTGTAATAATGAGCTGTCATGCTATGCTTTGATATGCAAAAATGCCTGATATTCGCTTGAGGACATAGCTAGCTCTTTGCCTCCTGCTGTTGCTAACCTTTCGCAGGAGTATGTGGATGTATTTTCAACTGAGGTACCCCCGGGATTACCACCTATTCGAGGAATTGAGCATCAAATTGATTTGATCCCAGGAGCGACTTTGCCAAACCGTGCTGCATATAGGACCAATCCAGATGAGACTAAGGAAATTCAGTGACAAGTCCAAGATCTTTTGGACCGTGGGTACGTAAGAGAAAGCCTTAGTCCTTGTGCTGTTCTAGTTCTTTTGGTTCCTAAGAAAGACGGTAGTTGGCGTATGTGTGTTGATTGCAGAGCCATTAATAACATTACTATAAGGTATCGTCATCCTATCCCAAGGCTAGACGACATGCTAGATGAATTGAGTGGTTCTATTATTATCACAAAGATTGACTTATGGAGTGGTTACCACAGATTAGAATGAAATTAGGAGATGAATGAAAAGCGCTTTTAAAACTAAGTTCGGATTATATGAGTGGTTAGTGATGCCTTTCGGTCTAACTAATGCACCTAGTACTTTTATGCGTTTGATGAACGAGGTTTTACGTCCTTTCATTGGAAAATTTGTGGTGGTTTACTTTGATGATATCTTGATCTATAGCAAGTCACATGAGCAACACTTAAATCATATACGTGCTGTTTTTAATGCTTTGAGAGACGCACGTTTGTTTGGTAACCTCGAGAAGTGCACCTTTTGCACCGATCGAGTTGCATTTCTTGGTTATGTTGTGACACCACGGGGCATTGAGGTGGATGAGACAAAGATTGTAGCCATCCAAAGCTGGCCGACGCCTACTACTGTGTCACAAGTGCGGAGCTTCCATGGCCTTGCTGGATTCTATCGGCGCTTTGTGCGGGATTTCAGTACCATTGCCGCACCATTGAATGAATTGACAAAGAAAGGAGTGCCTTTCCAATGGGGACCTGCACAAGAGAAGGCATTCAACTTGTTGAAAGAGAAGCTCACCCAAGCACCCCTACTCCAACTCCCTGATTTTGGTAAGACTTTTGAAATTGAATGTGATGCCAGTGGGATTGGGATAGGTGGTGTATTGATTCAAGAAGGTAAACCAGTTGCATATTTCAGCGAAAAACTAAATGGTCCTAGTTTGAATTATTCCACCTATGATAAGGAATTGTATGCTTTAGTTCGAGTGCTTCAAACTTGGCAGCATTATCTATGGCCCAAAGAATTTGTTATACATTCGGATCATGAATCGCTAAAACATATTAGAAGTCAAGCTAAACTGAATAAACGACATGCTAACTGGGTAGAATTTATTGAGTCATTCCCATATGTTATAAAGCATAAGAAAGGTAAGAATAATGTGATTGTTGATGCGCTCTCTAGACGTTATACCATGTTATCTCAACTTGACCATAAGATTTTTGGTTTGGAGGTCATTAAGAGTTTATATGTCACTGATTTGGACTTTAAGGAAGTGCTTGAACATTGTAAAGGAGGGAAGACATGGAATAACTATGTGCTGAATGATGGTTTGGTCTATCGTGCTAACAAGCTATGCGTTCGGCTAGCTCTGTTCGTCTTTTGTTGTTACAGAGGCACATGGAGGAGGTTTGATGGCGCATTTTGGAGCAAAGAAGACAGAAGATGTGCTGGCCACCCACTTCTTTTGGCCAAAGATGAGGCGTGATGTCGAGCGCTACGTAGCTCGCTGCACTACATGCAACAAAGCTAAGTTCCGTCTCCTTCCACATGGACTTTATATACCTCTTCCTATTCCTAGCGCCCCTTGGGAGGATATTTCTATGGATTTTGTTTTAGAATTGCCTAGGACAAAGAGGGGGAGAGATAGTATATTTGTACTAGTGGATCGATTTTCTAAAATGGCACATTTTATATCTTGTCACAAGAGTGATGATGCTACAAACATAGCTGATTTGTTTTTCAGGGAAATCATTCGCTTACATGGAGTACCCAATACTATTGTCTCGGATCGTGATGCGAAGTTTTTAAGCCACTTTTGGATATCACTTTGGAATAAATTGGGGACAAAGCTGCTATTCTCTACTACATGCCATCCCCAAACTGATGGACAAACGGAGGTTGTCAACCGCACGTTATCCACCATGTTGCGGGCTGTTTTAAAGAAGAACTTGAAGATGTGGGAAGAGTGTTTGCCGCATATTGAGTTTGCTTACAATAGGTCAGTATACTCCACCACCAAGGTAAGTCCATTTCAGGTAGTGTATGGTTTTAACCCCTGTGCTCCTATTGATTTACTACATTTACCGACCTCTGAAAAAATTAATCTAGATGCTAAGAAGCGTGCTGCTTTTATTCTCAAGTTACATGAAACCACTAAAAAGAATATAGAGCATATGACTGAAAGGTATAAGGTTGCTGGAAGTAAAGGTAGGAAAGTTGTCAAATTTGAACCAGGTGATTTAGTTTGGGTTCATTTGAGAAAGGATAGGTTTCCGGAATTAAGAAAATCAAAGTTGATGCCTAGAACTGAAGGACCGTTTAAGATAATTAAGAAGATAAATGATAATGCATATCAATTAGAATTACCTGCAGATTTTGGGGTTAGCCCCACATTTACCATTTCAGATTTGAAACCATACGTGGGAGAAGAAGATGAGCTTGAGTCGAGGACGACTCCAATTCAAGAGGGGGAGTATGATGAGGACATCCCTCCTTCGGATACACGCACGACACAAGACCCTCCAGATCTGGGTGCTGAACTACACGGTCCTATGACAAGAGCTAGAGCACGTCACTTAATCGATCAGGAATTTAGGACTACGACCAAATCAAGAAGGTCTACGACCACTGCAAGAAGATCTACGACCACTACAAAAAGACCTACGACTAGTTGATTCCATTGGAGCAATCTACGACCAGAAAAGCGAGCACAGTACTCGTTGGACACAATCTACGACCAAAGATAGTATGGACTCCTCAAGACCACCCTAGGACCGATCCCACGACGGATCTTCGACCGAAATACACAACACAAGGTCTTTGCGTCACCGCTTTGGAAACTAATAAGACTTTGTAAACGTAACGAGGTCGGAGTCCGTGTTGTGTACGCTTCATCCCACGGCCGCACAACCCTAGGTCGACCTCCTCACGTTCCCTATATATATCTGAGAGCCGCCATAGTTAGAGGTGGGTTTTCTTACATTATTCGCCAATTGCGGTTTCGCGATTATCGGTTTGAGAACCCCACTTGTAAACTTCATCCATATCCGCAATACAATTGATTGCATCTACCTTGTTCTTGTGAGTTGCTTCGATTGCTTGCGTGAACAATAACCTTTGTGGTAAGGTCGATCGCGTGCAAGCGTGGTCGATAACGACAGCGCGCGGGTGTAGCGAATTGCGAGGTGACGATCCGCTGGTGGAAGCCTCAAAGCGCCAACGTCCTCACGACGAACCAAATCGAACCTATCGGAAGATCGGGCGCCGTGACTCATCAGGCCCGTGGGCGAGGCTCGTGGAGCTACCTCATGAGAGATGAGTCGATGGCGAGGGGTTCTTTGTTGACCCGCCTCGGTTGGGGTCGAGGATGAGACCCCCGCTTTGCTGAGAGAGTTGGTGGGAGAGATCCGTGCTCTTCGTCAACAGGCGCCGGCAGCCCCTGTTGCTACGGCATCTGTTGTTGCTCCTGTCGCTCCTTCACCTGCACCTGAGGCGCGGATGACGCTTCGAGAGTGGATGGGATTGAGGTTGGATCCCTTTGACGGTCGGGTACACCAGTCCAGGCAGCCGACTGGTTGCGCTACATGGAGAGGCAGTTTGGAGCTTTGGAGATGTCTTCACATCAGAGGGTCTGTTTTGTAGCCTTTCAGCTGAAGGGGCAAGCAGATATTTGGTGGGAGGGCATGTTGTCTTCGAGGACCGCCACTCAAGGTCCAGTCACTTGGGAGGACTTTGTTGATCAGTTCAAGAAAAAGTTCTACCCCTACTCTTTTGTTGAGAAGATGGAGGTTGCCTTGACGACCTTTGCTCAGGGGAAGAGGTCTATTGATGAGTATGAGGCTGAGTTCAACAACTTGATTCGCTTTGTCCCTTCGGTAGCGAACGATGATCTTCAGAAAGCCAAGAGGTTCCGTCGGGGTCTCAATTCTGAGTACCGACATGTGTTGGGAGCTACTCCACTCCGTGACTACTGACTCTGTTGTGGAGCAAGCTAGGGGCATGGAGTTGGAGATGCGACTCACAAAGGCGCAAGCCTCACGGTGGATGGTTGCTTCGGTGGTGACCGGAAGAGGAGCTCTAGTGAGGGAAGTGGGTGCTCAATGACCCACTTTTAAGAAATTCAAGGAGGACCGCATCCTCCAAGTCTACGATGAGGTGTTCTCTTCTTGGCGCCTCGTCCTTTTGCAGTACTCGGCTCTTCATCTGCCCGAGGCGGTATGCTTTGCTTTAAGTGCGGTGATGGACACCGCGCTGCCGAGTGCTCTTGGACGGAGATTGCCGTCGGTGTGTGGCCGCCGGGTCACAAGGAGCGGGTGTGTCGCCAAAACCCCGCTAGCGTGATCAAGTGGGAGCCTGTGCCATCTTCTTCTTCAGTGGGTCCTGCTCGAGGATCTTTCCAGATGATGACTGCTCCTCTTGCACTGCCACTTCCTTCAGCTTGGGTGCCTCCAGTAGGGTACTACTGGCAGCCGCCACCTCCGGCACCACTTCAGATTACACGACCGGCTTTACCTGCACCGCCACAGCAGATTGTTGGGGCTCTCGCCGCTCCGGCGTCGTCTTCTTTCGCCATGGTGCCACCTGGAGTGTATGCCATGCCCACAGCGGAGTCCGCGGGTCGTCCTAACGTGGTGACAGGTACTTTGCTTGTGGATTCGTTTGATGCTTTAGTCCTTTTTGATTCAGGGGCTACCTTTTCGTTTGTCTCGACGGCGTTTGCTAGGAGAGCGAACTTGAGTATGCAGTGGATTTCTCAATCAGTGTTGGTTAGTTCTCCTGGTGGTATTATTGCGAGCTCTACTGTTTATCCTGGGTGTTCTATTGTCATTGATGGAGAGAAGTTCACGGCGAATTTGATAGTTATTCAAATGGAGCCGTTCGACGTTATCTTGGGTACGGATTGGTTGCACTCTTATCGAGCCGTGATATCCTGTTTCTGTATATCAGTGTCTATGCAGACCTCGTCTAGGGAGACTTTGATCTTTCAGGGGAGTGCGCCTCCGCGCACTCTTTCGATGAGGGTCGGATTGTTCCCGGGTCAACGCGCAGTGAAAACTGGGCTTCTCTTAGCTCTTGCTGAGAAACCGAGCGTAGCTTCGCAGATTGAGGAAATTCCAATGGTTAGTGATTACCCAGATGTGTTTCCGGCTGAGCTTCCGGGCTTGCCACCTGCGCGAGACGTGGAGTTTCGCATTGATCTTGTTCCGGGTACTCGGCCCATCTCGATGTCTCCATATCGACTGGCACGTCCATTTCAGGACGAGTTGAAGAAGCAGTTGGACGATTTGTTGGCTAAAGGTTTGATCAGGCGTAATGTATCGCCATGGGGAGCTCTGCTCATTCACGAGAAGAAGGATGGGAGTTGGCGATGTGTGTTGATTATCGTGCGCTTAATGTCAGAACGATCAAGAACAAATATCCATTGCCCGCATTGAGGACTTGTTTGATCGGTTGAATGGAGCTCAAGTATTCTCCAAGATCGATCTCGATCGGTATAATCAAATCCGGGTCGCGAAAGGTGATGTAGAGAAGGCGCTTTCTCCACGGTATGGGCATTATGAGTATAAAGTTATGTCTTTTGGATTGACTAATGCACTGCTATTTTTATGGAGACCATGAACAACATGTTACACGAGTATCTAGATGACTTCGTGGTGGTGTTCATTGATGATATTCTTATCTATTCCAAGACTAATGAGGATCATGAGCGTCACTTGAGGCTAGTCTTAGAGACTTTGAGAGAACATAAGTTCTATGCTAAGTTGAAGAAATGTGAGTTCTGGATTTCAGAAGTGCGTTTTCTGAGTCATGTGATAAATCCTCAGGGCATTGCTGTTGATCCTAGTAAGGTCTCTACAGTGGTGGATTGGAAGAGGCCGACAAATGTGAAGGAGGTGAGCAGTTTCTTGGGCTTGGCTGGTTATTCTCGGCGTTTTGTGCAGGATTTCTCTATCATCGCCAAACCGATGTCTCAGCTTACTCAGAAAGGGGTGAATTTCGGTGGGTGATGAGTGTGAGCGTTAGTTTACGATTTTGAAGGAGAGGTTGGTGACCTCTCCTATTCTCACTCTTCCCGAGCCAGGAAAGCGGTTCACAGTCTTTTCAGATGCGTCTCGAGTGGGTCTTGGATGTGTTCTCATGCAAGATGGTAAGGTGATTGCTTATGCGTCGAGACAGTTAAAGAAGCACGAGCAGAATTATCCCACTCATGATTTGGAGTTGGCTGCGGTTGTCTTTGCTCTCAAGATTTGGCAGCATTATCTATACGGTGAGTCTTGTGATATTTTCATAGATCACAAGAGTCTCAAGTATATCTTCACCTAGAGGGATCTGAATTTAAGGCAAAGGAGGTGGTTAGAGTTGATCAAGGACTATGATCTTACTATTCAGTATCATCCAGGCAAGGCCAATGTAGTTGCTGATGCTCTTAGTCGCAAGGCGACTCCCGCTACTCTAGATTGCCTCATTGCTGATTTTGATCGCATGGGAATATCTTATTGTTATGCTTGAGGGCACGTGTGTGGGAAGCACACATGTTGAGACATAGTTGATTCTTGAGTCGGCTATTCGGACAAATTTAGCGAGTGATCTAGCTCCCGTGAAATAGTAAGGCTGCATGGTGTGCCAAAGTGTGGGAAGCACAACAAAGTGACCGGTTATTACTAAAGGTATTGTTGGTTCGGTACCAAGGGAAGCTTAGCCGAGGTGCGTTGGAGGTTAGGAAGCGTCTGGATGAGGGCAAAGAGGGTGATTTTAGCATGGACAATTGTAGATAATTTCGATATCTTTCTATAGCATATTTAATCATGTCGAGTAGACAAGTAGAATTCGAGATATGAATTTTGGAAGGACTAGGTATGCGATATATGTCTTTGTGGTTGTAATCAATCTTTCTTTGTGGTTGTCGCTGTTTTGGTAGACTGCAGATTAAAATAGTAATTGGACTAATTAGAGTTTTTGATCTACATAAAAGATGTAGATAATTGTCTAAGGGTTCTGTAGAATCCAAGAACTCGAATTTTGGTTGGGTAAAACAAAAGTTATGAATTTAGTAAGACCCGCTGTCCCGAAGCTGATAGATCGGTTTTCTGGGCTAAAAACGGAGTGTTAGATGATTTAATTAGGAGACTTGGTAATCTAATAAAATATGGAGAATTTTGTGTAGAATCCAGAATTGGGTGGTTGGTCGTGATCGGACTTTTGAGTCAAAAGTTACGCTCTTTTTAGTAACAGGACAGCTAGGGGTGACTATTCGGTACCGGAGTAACGTGGTATATTTAGGGACGGATAGGAGCGATGTCGATTGATTGCTATTCTTGATGTTGTAGCTTGTATTGAAATTTGAATACTTGATGTAGGAGAGGCGTCGTGCTTGTTGCCATCTTCTAGTCAAATCATGCGTCGCAACCAGTAAAGGCAAGTGCATGGTAGGCAAATGATCAATGATGATCTTTGTGATTCTTTATCTTTCAGTACCATTATTGTTGTGCTTTTATTTTATTTAATTGCAAACAATGGAATGATATGGTTATAACTTTGTTGACAACCATGAGGGAAAAAGTTGGATATGATGAATATGATGGAGTTTGCATCTTTCATACATTAGCATCTTTGCGTATGAGCAGGTGATCATGAATGATCACAACTCCACGGGAGTGGAGGAGGTCCCCGATCCTTGTGGAGGAACGGGCTTGAGAGTGAATGTTGTCGCGAGCATTCACTCATGCTATCTGATATCTGTGAAAGAAGTGCATGTGGACATGTAGATTAGAGTTGCATTGATATATGAGATTAATGGGTGTGAAACAAAGAGAAGATCACAGCATGATAATATTAATAGAAGTACCTGTGATGATAATGAAGTTATTGAATGCTGTTGATTTATTATTGTTCGTTGTATATTGATGTGTTTCTTTGAGTCATGGACTCACCCTTGCTCTTTGTTGTCTTTAGGTGATCTTCGAGGGATTTGTGGATCGAGGCGAGTAGAGCACATGGATTAGATCCATACTTCAATCACATGATCATTTGCTATAAGAACCTTTTCATTCAATGTTGGATTACTCTTGGACATGTTAGAGGCTGAATAAAGTTTAGGTCACATTTTGGACTAGATTATTTATTTCAATGATTTGGATTCAGTAGTTGGTGCTATCCTGGATTGTTTACTTGATTACATTTCCCTTGCTTATTTACTCTTGCTTGATTCATAATTATGGATGCTCTTTTGTGATCCAGGGATATGTCCATTGCATTGATGTTTTCTTGCTGAAATTATATAGTGTGTCAATAATCATTAGTTTAGAGAGTGGTTTAGTGGCATTCCAGGCTCAGTGTTGGGCTGGGGTGTTACACATACGGGGTTATATGTCATCTAGTATTTCACAATGTCAAAACATAGTCAATGTGGGTCTTGTTTTTGTTGACCTCATGACAACGAACACGATGGTTTAAACAGATTGTAAATTGGATACCAGATTTATGAGATATAATCATTTAAAGTTGCTTCATCAAACAAAAAAAAAGGCAAAGCCAAAATGAGAGCGAGCCCATCTGGATTTTGCCACGAATTGGCGTGCACCACTATGTTTTACCAAATTTCATAGGCAACTCTAAATTTTGGTACTAAATTAAATTATAGCTAAGTTTTAGGGGCATTACTAAATTTTGATTTGGCTCATTTAAGTAATAAACCGAGCAACCCCTTTATCTTCGGAACCATTGCTAATTTCCACATCGCCTTCCACAATTTTTCAGAGCTCGAACTTGAGCTCTCCAAGGGCTTTGGATACATTGTGATTCGACTCAATCTCTTCGAATTGACACAAAATATGAACTAAAATCCCTTTCAACTTTGAAGAGAGTGATTCCAATCCTCACTAACTAAACAAGCCCTAGACTAGCTCATCATTTGTCTGCATAACAACATGATAGACCGTCTTAACCGAATAAATCCCGGACTCTTTGAAGGCCCATGCAATGACATTGTCTTGACAGAGGAATACGTAAGATTAACTCAAAGCATTCGGCAGCGAAAAAATACTCCTCTTCCCAACTTCTTAAAGAATTATTGATCAGTTCACTAACCTCCTGTACGTTCTCATTTCTCAGCCTACCAATTGGTTTAATTGATCCTTGTTTAGGAATCAATTGTCCCGCCATACCGTGTACTTCCCCGATCCAATAGCCGGCTCCTTCTAGCGCTACAAATCGGAGCCCTCCCGTGATTCACGGCTCTTTCTTCTAATCGTGCGCCAAAGAATGTCCCCACGATTTTGATGCAGCGCGCGTGAGCCGTTCGATCGGCGGACCGGTGATGGAAGCGCTGTGCCGTGTGTATGCTTCAACTTTCCTTTTTTTTTTTCCTTCGACGGGTTCTCGCTTGTGTGAAGGCTCCCGAACCTCGCCTGCCATCCTATCTCTCGCACGTCCCCTCGCCCTCTCCGTCTCCACCCCAAAAGCACGCGCCCACCCTAGCCACGCCCTCCTCCCTTTGGCGGCCGCCCCCTCCCGCCGCGCCGCCTCTCCTCCTTGCACCCTTGCGCCCTCGCCGCCGCGCCGGAGGGTCAAACCCACCGGCACCCTTCGTCGGATCGGCACCGCCACCGGCTTCTTCCCCCTCCGCCTCCGTCTCCTCCTCCGTCGCCCCTCTCGCTAGCTCCACCGTTCCTTGCCTCTTCCTCCGCCTCCCCTCGACCTCTCCTTCGCCGCGCCATAGCCGCCGCCGCTTCCTCCCTTCGCCCGCCTCCGCCTGCAAATCTTTGCAACCGCGCAACCCCAGCGCTAGTGCCTCCTGCTCCCACGACTCCCTTCTCCTGCGCGGTTGCGCCCTAACCGCCCACCACTCCCATCTCCTCCCTACCGCGCCCGCCCAACCTCCGCCACTCCTCCCTCTCTTGCCCTCCCTACCTCCGCCACTCCTCCCATCTCCGCTGCCCTCCCCATCTCGCAGCTCTCCTACACCGCCACCATCCACGTCCCCTCTCTCTCCCTCCTCTCTCTCCACTCGCACGCCTGCGGCCGCCTCCTACTCCGCCCCGCCTCGCGGCCGCCACGACGGCAGCGGTGGTCGAGGCCACCGACGGACAGTGCTCGGCGTGGTGTCAGCGCTCTGCTGGCTGGAAGAAGTACAACCGCATCCTGCAGACGGAGGAGTCGCTCGCCGCCGGCAAGATGCTCAACCGCGAGCGGAGGAGGTGCTTCACTCAAGTCCGTTGTCTCGCGCTCATCAACGAGCTCGCGCTTCCACGCCCCCTCTCCTCCACCCTCGCCGAGGAGCTCTCGCCCCATTGCCTCCTCCTCCTCTGGACATTCACTCTCTCCTCTCCTTTCTTTGATTATAATCGTTAAAATTTGAAAATAGAGGAGGCGGATGTCTTGGGCATGATTTAGGACGATCCTTTGGCGCATGTTATTGGCTTTCGCTATATTCAACTATCGAAACAAGCAATACTAATTTGACATTTTTCGTACAAACAGTACATTCATGGTTTGGCTCGAGGGTCCATTATTTGCACCGGCCGGGACCCACCCTTCAAGATCTTGGCTTCATGATTCTTCGGTATGTACAATGATAGTCGAATTTCTAATTCCATTGCACATTATTTGAGAAGAAATGCGTGCGCAAATGCTTTCTTATTTTATTTTGGTTATCTTGAACATCTTATAGGAGCTTGGAAAAGAAAGGGGTTACATCGGTGAGACCTTGTTTACATTCGTCTTCCTCTCCTTTGTGTTGGTAAATTTCTTTATTAGTATTCCATTAGATTTATTACATTCTTTCTAACCACCATTCAACTTATTTTCTTTGCAATTTCATTTGTATATGCGTGGAAACCTTATGATGACACAATGTGAAATCGGGTTGTTTATATAAAGATGTTCACTTTATTTCATGGCCTGAGATATCTAAATAACCGCATACAAATGCCATGTTTCCTATGCAAAGTACATGCGTTGGGATTTCTCCCCATTCTGACCAATTCACTAACGTTTGTTTGCCAAACAAGGGGCTTCCTTGTAGTTCTTTCCCTGAATTGGATGATGCTCCTACATATATAAGTTTAGCTTTTATCATTGTAACCGCAAGCTGTTTACCTTGCAGTGGACATTTCATCCTTCAAACCAAGCGCTTCTACACTGTTCTTATTTGGCGTAGGGTGCTCTCCTTCCTATGTGTAAGTGTCTCAATTCCCAATTTTTCGTAATTTTGTTGTACGTAATATGCTGATATCTTTCGTTTGTGCTGTACTTATTGGGAATAGCACATTTTTATGTTTTGTGTTTCTTCAGGCTTCTCAATTCTTACGGATAGTTACATTCTATTCCACACAACTTCGAGGGCCTAACTATCATTGCCGTGAGGTAAGGTGGCTTGTTAGGGTTGTAGCTTCTGTTCATAATGATATTTTTACGAACACTTTCATTTATCCAATCTGAGGCTCACCTCTTGCAGGGCTACCACCGCCTCGAGCTATTGCGAGAGGTGCTTCTTATTAATTGTAAGAGGCCACTTATACATTCTTTATCTGGTATCTTGTGAATTTGGTTGTTTTCTTTGTGGACAAGAAGCTTACGGTAAGAAAGAATCTCTTGCCATTTTGATGAAGTGTTTTTCAAATTGGTTTCATTATAACCATTTTTTTGTGTGTATAGAACTTTCGATCGATCGGCAGGATCGGCATCGATTCTACTGTGAGTGTGAAGGATAAAGACAACAAGTTGAAAGAAGAGAACGTTATCTTTGCTTGAATGGTAACACTTGGTGATGCTTCTAATCGGGTATGAGGCATCACAATAATAATCTTTTGTTTCAACAGGATAGAAGGTCCTCTTTCTTGAATTTGGTGGAAATTGAATCTTGCTCAAACTCAAACCGAGGAATACCCTTGTGTTGTGTGCAGAGACCACGGATGCAAATGAATGGAAAGCACCTTGAGAATGAGAATTTGGAGATTCACCGCGGGTAACTCATCGTTTTATCCATTTCTTCTGGACATCAGAATACATTAATGAGTGATAACGGTAGAATTATTATGTAACCAATTTATTAAGGTTGGAATATGCTTTAGAGACTTCAAGCGTACCAATGGCTCGGATTCGAATCGAGGTGTAGGAACTTGATCTTGACCTGTTCACACTTTTTGGATATTTGGGGTGTATAGGTCATCATCTAGCATTTTACTTCTTTGGAGGAGTCATTTACATTAGCTGCAAGAGTAGGACTTGCAAAGTCATCGGCATTCCTCTGAATTTTTCTCGCCAATGGACCAACCTCCTCTCTAAATTTACCATTTATCTCGTAACTTGTATCATGTTACCATGGGTATGTTTTTGGCTCGGTGATGGATTAGCGGCACAGATGGTGGTGAGTTAAAATTATTCCCATTTGTTGTATGTGCATGAGGGCTTCATGCAAGCTTGAGGATGTTCAAATTATCATTCTCCTTCCGAGGCGTTGGCGAAGAAGAATAATTTTCCTTGCTCTTCGATGGCGTATTCTCGAGGAAAAGAGAGCTTATCTTCACCTTGTCATTGATGTCTTGGCGAGAAAATTTCTGGCTGCATCTTAGAGGCCCAACTTTAGCCATCTTATTCACCTCTCCTTTTAGGGCTTCTAGAACGACCCTCGTGAGTTTTCCATTCGGGACAAAGAAGAAAAGGAGGTGGCCTTTTGTCTCTTATTCTCTGTGGTGCATTTCTAGAAGGTAGCTTTCCTTCCCTATCATCTGTGTGGTCTTATCGTAAATCACATGCGGATAATGTATCTTCTTAAGCTCAACTTTAGCCATCCTAGTCGAGCTTCCAAGATTTCTAAAGCTCCCGAGTCACCAATTGCAGATTTCCCCACTATTTTAGGTGTGCATTTTTCGTTGAAAGCAAACACATTGTCCGGCATTTTCGGCTTGGGTGCGAGCGAAAGGCGGATAATGGTTTCTTTGCACTCGGCTCTTTTCTGTTGCGTAGAGGCGATGGTGCTTTCTTGCGCCCTAACGAGCGAGTTCTGGTCTTATTTCAACTACTTTTGGACTATCGAATTTGACTAAATTGGATCGGAGGATGGTTTACACTTTGTAAGCTCATTTGTTTGTGATTCAATGGATCTGGCGTCTTGATGTTATCAGGAATAGGTAAAGTGAATACCCTTGTTTCTGAAGATGGCCCATTGGAGGTTTGACTTTTAGGTTGGTCGGTGTCTCATTGTCTTGTGGTTTGGTGAAGCAACGACATGCTTGTTTTGTGAAGTGCCACCAAGGATCTCCCACGACTTCAACCCGAGAACTTCTTTGTTGGGCTTGGTTTTATCTGCAGATTCCATTTGTATGGGGGCATTTGGGAAGAATTGAAACACATTCAAGTCGAAATGTTAAATTGGATCTATTTTTTAAATCATATGGTCAACTTTGATTTATCATTTATTTGTTTGTATTCCTATTTTAAGACAAGTGTCAGCTGTTAACCACATCGCATGTATTCTTTGCTCTTTGCAGTCATTTTGAATTTCCTCGATGCGATGTTAGGTGTGTAATGTTTGTATGTGTTGTATTGCGTGTACACTCATTTCTTGAGGAAAACATCATTATTTTTAAATGTTTCCAAGGTTTGATTTGATGTTGTTTCTGTGGTTCTTGGTGGTGGGTTTTAAGATGGAGAAAAATCTGGTTGGCATTGGATAGTTTTAACTTCATGCTTAAATAACGAGGATGTTCAATGTCTATTAAGCTGCTCTGTTTTTCTTTGAAATGTGGCGGTATATTATTACGATTCTTAATACAATATGTTTCTCTCTTGGATATTCCGTAGCACGCACGCGCATGTAACTAGTATATATAAAAGTATGGTTTATGTCACTTGCACTTCTTGTACATGATGTGTCATCATGTTGTCCAGATGACTTCGTATCTACCTAGATTGCTAAAAATGAGCTATGCGGTAGGTATTTTCCTTTCTCGAATTATCAAATCGGATGTGCGTATGCATACACTTTTGCAGCGATTTGTCCTCTGTAAATCCATTCTCTCAAATGCATTGTTGAGGCTTATCTTCTGCGACTTTCAAATGATGGCAAAGTTGGATACAATCTCTTTGTTCCTGTAAACTTCCATTTACGTGGTAACGACACTGTTGTTCTAATCTTCGTTATTCTTACTTGCAGCATTAGTCCAAATATCCATGAAAAATTGCTTGAAATTTTTTATGGAATTTACGAAAAGGATCCTGATAAAGTAAGTTTCTCTAGGCATATGTCCTGCAAACACTAACTTAGCCCTTATGAGGTTTTGCAAGACATCTAGGTGTGTATTCCTGCAGGTGCTTCAAGCAATTATTCAGATGGGTGTCCTTGTTCCGACCGGAGATATGGGGCTTTTAGAAGACCAACTTAATTTTGCCTTAATAGGTAGTCGCTTTTACTTGAGAGATGCTCCTTCCTAATTACTTACATCCAGTATTTGATTCTTTCTTATGCTTAACTTAACTCTCCTTGTTTAGCTATTTTATAGCTTCGAAAAGCGTCAGGCCATACAAAGGAGAGAGAGAGAGAGAGAGAGATATGGCAACTGCACAGCTGTGACTTAAAAAGAAATTAACTGAGGACGAGAGGCTTCTAAAGAGGAAGAAGACACTTGCGGCTATGCCGTGAGTACTTTCTCCATTACTAGCATTCCACATTCTTAATTGACTAAAATTTCCAGCTTGCCTTATTCTGGGTCTGAAGTTCTGAACTCTGTACTGATACATCCGTTGAGATTGCTAGATATGCCATGGAATTACTAAGATTTAACGAAGCTGGCGTTGAAGTACCTGTTAAGGAAAATTTTAACCTTTGGTCCATATGTTCGACCTATCGAATTTGTGGCACATCTGTTAGTGTGAGTGTATATTAAAAGTTTTTAATTGCTTTCAAATTTACTATACCTTAGCATGCAAAGAAGAGATGGGAAAGGTAGTGCCGCGCATTCAACAATTTGTTTCGCCGTCCCGACAGAGCTGAGAAGGTTGCACAATTCATTTAGCGTTTGGTACCCACAACGGCTCTTTGCTCTATTCTTTTCTATGGTTTACTGCGGCCATTTACACATATAATTTTTTTTAAATGTGCGTAGCATTTAGCCATTTACCAAAGTGCAGTATACTCACTACCTTTGGACAATCTGTCTACTCAGTTTTGGCTGCACAATCTTTTAGTTAGTGATGGCATAAGAATGTAGTTTATTGAATATATAAAATAGCTAACAACTGCAATTTTGTGTGTAAATTGTTTGGGATATGCCCTCAAGATGTTTCCAGTTTCTATTACATTTACAAAACAGCGGGTCTAAAAAAAAGGACCGTCCTTTGAACATATATTTTTCTCCAAACGACAGGACTGTACTTCATTTAGGCAAGTTTCTTCTACTACCAGAGATCATCTACTATCCTCACAGCATAATTGCAATGCATTTCATACTAATCAGCGGTGTGTATAGGTTGTGATGGGTACCTCCATAGCTCAATTAGTTTTCTTTTGCTACCAATAGTGTGTAGCTACATATACTTTTCTATGGTTTAGTGCGGCCATTTACACATATAAGTTTTTTTTAAATGTGCGTAGCATTTAGCCATTTACCAAAGTGCGGTATACTAACCTTTGGACAATCTGTCTACTCAGTTTTGCCTGCACAATCTTTTAGTTAGTGATGGCATAAGAATGTAGTTTATTGAATATATAAAATAGCTAACAACTGTAATTTTGTGTGTAAATTGTTTGGGATATGCCCTCAAGATGTTTCCAGTTTCTATTACATTTACAAAACAATGGGTCTAAAAAAAAGGACCGTCCTTTGAACATATATTTTTCTCCAAACGACAGGACTGTACTTCATTTAGGCAAGTTTCTTCTACTACCAAAGATCATCTACTATTCGCACAGCATAATTGCAATGCACTTCATGCCAATCAGCGGTATGCATAGGGTGCGATGACTACCTCTATAGCTCACTTAGTTTTCTTTTGCTACCATTAGTGTGTAGCTACATATTATCTCCATATCTCAGTTAGTAGCAAATGAGATGGTGTATGTTATTCAGTTCCGGCCCTGCTCATGCGGGTTTGATCTCTGTCTATCTCCATCCCCTTCCTTTTGCTATTAAGCAATCCCTCCGCCTCTTGTCGCCCGTCTTTGAGAAGTTATTATTCGAAATATATATATAAAGTATGGTTTATGTCACTTGAACATGCTGTACATGATGTGTCATCATTTTGTCCAGATGACATCGTATCTACCTAGATTGCCCAAAAAAATGAGCTATGCAGGTGGGTTTTTTCCTTTCTCTGAATTATCAAAACCAGATGTGCGTATGCATACACTTTTGCAACGATTTGTCCTTTGTAAATCCATTCTCTCCGTCTGTTGTTGCCCTTCTTTGCGAAATAATTACTTCGAATATATATAGAAAAAATTGGTTTATGTGACTTGAACTTGCTGTACATGATGTGTCATCTTGTTGTCCAAATGACTTCGTATCTATGTACATTGCCAAAAAAATGAGCTGTGAAGGTAGGATTTTTGCTTTCTCTGAATTATCAAATACAGATGTGCGTATGCATACACTTTTGCAGCGATTTGTCCTCAGTAAATTCATTTTGCTAAATTGCTAATAAAGAACATTTGTAACTCACCATGCCATATTTTGTTTTTGTGTTTGTGCTAATATCGTTCTAGAATACAATAATGACAGCTGCCTGTGTTGTAACGATCAGCGTTTACTTTTCTGTATTTCGTTACGATTTTTGAATTCTTTGCATATTTGGGTTATATAGTTCTACATTACTGAATTCCCTATTTCACATAAAAAATATTTGTTCTCAATTCCACGGGTACTACTGTGCTTTTTAGGAGGCTTCGCGCTTGCATTCCGTGTGACATGGTATTATCATGTGATCAAGTGGGTTTTGAGGTTCGATTTTGGCATGATTTCTTACCTCAGACCGATCCTCTTCGTTTGACGGATTTTCCAATAAGATCGTTCCTTCGTGACATTGAATCTTTTGTATCGCCGTTTGGTCCTTTTTAATATCTCGATTTAAGGTAGCAGCATGGCATTGAATCATTTGTATTGTCTTTTGGTCCTTGTTAGTATCTCAATTAAATGTAGCAGCAATATATATGTTGATTAAAAAGCTACTCCTGATGTCAACGGGCGGAGGCTTATCTTCTACGACTCTCAAATGACGGCATAGTTGCGTACAATCTCTTTGTTCCTGTAAACTTCCATTTACGTGATAATGACATTGTTGTTCTAATCTTCGTTATTCTTACTTGCAGCATTAGTCCAAATATCCATGAAGGATTGGTTGAAATTTTTTATGGAAGTTATGAAAAGGATCCTGATAAAGTAAGTTTCTCTAGGCATATGTCCTGCAAACACTAACTTAGCCCTTGTGATGTTTTGCAAGACATCTAGGTGTGTATTCCTGCAGGTGCTTCAAGCAATTATTCAGATGGGTGTCCTTGTTCCTATCGGAGATATGGCGGCTTTCAGAAGACTTTGCCTTAATAGGTAGTCACTTTTTACTTGAGAGATGCTCCTTCCTAATTTCTTACATGTAGTATTTGTTTTTTCTTATGCTTAACTTAACTTTATGAATTTAGCTATTTTATAGCTTCGAAAAGCGTCAGGCCACTCAAAGGAGAGAGAGAGAGAGATATGGCAACTGCACAGCTGAGACTTAGAAAGAAATTATCTGAGGACGAGAGGTTTCTAAAGAGGAAGCAGACACTTGCGGCTACGCCGTGAGTACTTTCTCCATTACTAGCATTCCATGTTCTTAATTGACTAAATTTCAAACTTGCCCTATTCTGGGTCTGAAGTCTGAACAGATACATACAACGCCTCTTTGCTCTATACTTTTCAATGGTTTAGTGCGGCCATTTACGCATATAATTTTTTTAAAATGTGCGTAGCATTTACCAAAGTGCAGCATACTCATTACCTTTGGACAATCTGTCTACTCAGTTTTGGCTGCACAATCTTATTGTTTGTGATGGCATAAGAATGTAGTTTATTGAATATATAAATTAGCCAACAACTGCAATTTTTTGTGTGTAATATTTCATTCGTAAATTGTTTGGGATAAGCCGTCAAGATGTTTCCAGTTTTTATTACATTTACAAAACAGCTGGGTCTAAAAAAAGGACCGTCCTTTGAACATATATTTTTCTCCAAACGACAGGACTGTACTTCATTTAGGTAAGTTTCTTCTACTATCAGAGATCATCTACTATTCTCACAGCATAATTGCAATGCACTTCATGCTAATCAGCGGTATGCATAGGGTGCGATGAGTACGTCGATAGCTCAATTAGTTTTCTTTTTCTACCATTAGTGTGTAGCTACATATTATCTCCATATCTCAGTTAGTAGCAAATGGGATGATGTATGTTATTGAGTTCCGGCCCTGCTCATGCGTGTTTGATATCTGTCTATCTCCATCCCCTTTCTTTTGCTAGTAAGCAATCCCTCCGCCTGTTGTCGCCCGTCTTTGAGAAGTTATTATTCTGAATATATATAAAAAGTATGGTTTATGTCACTTGAGCTTGCTGTACATGATGTGTCATCATGCTGTCCAGAAGACTTCGTATCTACCTAGATTGCCCAAAAAAAAGAGCTTTGTAGGTAGGTTTTTTCCTTTCTCGGAATTATCAAATCCAGATATGCGTATGCATACACTTTTGCAGTGATTTTGTCCTCTGTAAATCCATTCTCTCCGTCTGTTGTTGCCCTTCTTTGAGAATTAATTACTTTGAATACATATAGAAAAAATTAGTTTATGTGACTTGAACTTGCTGTACATGACGTGTCATCTTTTTGTCCAAATGACTTCGTATCTATCTACATTGCCAAAAAAATGAACTGCGCATGTAGGATTTTTTCTTTCTCTGAATTATCAAATACAGATGTGCGTGTGCATACACTTTTGCAACGATCTGTCCTCTGTAAATTCATTTGGGTAAATTGCTAATAAAGAACATTTGTAACTCACCATCCCATCTTTTGTTTTTGTGTTGTGTGCTAATGTCGTTCTAGAATACGATAATGACAGTTGCCTGTGTTGTAACGATCAGTGTTGTACTTTTCTGTATTTTCGTTACGATTTTGGAATTCTTTGCATATTTGGGTTATATAGTTCTACGTTGCTAAATTCCCTATTTCACATAAAAAATGTTTGTTCTCAATTCCACGGTTACTACAGTGCTTTTTAGGAGGCTTCGCGCATGCATTCCTTGTGAAATGGTATTATCCTGTGATCCGGTGGGTTTTGAGGTTCGATTTTGGCATGATTTCTTACCTCAGACAGATCCTGCACTTCGTTTGACGGATTTTCCAATAAGATCGTTCCTTCATGACATTAAATCTTTTGTTTCACCGTTTGGTCCTTTTTAGTATCTCGATTAAAGGTAGCAGCATGACATTGAATCATTTGTATTGTCTTTTGGTCCTTGTTAGTATCTCAATTAAATGCAGCAGCACTATGTATGCTGATTAAAAAGCTGCTGCTGATGTCAACGGGTGGAGGCTAATCTTCTACGACTTTCAAATGACGGCAAAGTTGCGTACATTCTCTTTGTTCCTGTAAACTTCCATTTACGTGGTAACGACATTGTTGTTCAAATCTTCGTTATTCTTACTTACATCATTAGTCGAAATATCCATGTAGGATTGGTTGAGAATTTTTATGGAAGTTATGAAAAGGATCCTGATAAAGTAAGTTTCTCTAGGCATATGTCCTGCAAACACAAACTTAGCCCTTGTGAGGTTTTGCAAGACATCTAGGTGTGTATTCTTGCAGGTGCTTCAAGCAATTATTCAGATGGGTGTCCTTGTTCCTACTGGAGATATGGCGGCTTTCAGAAGACTTTGCCGTAATAGGTAGTCACTTTTTACTTGAGAGATGCTCGTTCCTAATTTTTACATGTAGTATTTGTTTCTTTCTTAAGCTTAACATAACTTTCCGAGTTTAGCTATTTTATAGCTTCGAAAAGGGTCATGCCACTCAAAGGAGAGAGAGAGAGAGAGAGAGATATATATGGCAACTGCACAGCTGAGATTTAAAAAGAAATTAACTGAGGGCGAGACGTTTCTAAAGAGGAAGCAGACACTTGCTACTACGCCGTAAGTACTTTCTCCATTACTAGCATTCCATGTTCTTAATTGACTAAATTTTCCAACTTGCCCTATTATGGGTCTGAAGTCTGAACAGATACATCTGTTGAGATTGCTAGATATGCCATGGAATTACTAAGATTTAACGAAGCTGGCGTTGAAGTACCTGTTAACGAAAATTTTAACCTTTGTTTCATAGGTTCGACCTATCGAATTAGTAGCACATCTGTTAGAGAATATATTGAAAGTTTGTAATTGCTTTCAAATTTACTATACATCCGCAGGCAAAGAAGAGATGGGGATGGCAGTGCCGCGCATTCAACAATTTGTTTCGCCGACCCGACATTGTTGAGAAGATTGCACAATTCATTTACCGTTGGGTGCGTACAACGCCTCTTTGCTCTATTCTTTTCTACGGTTTACTATGGCCATTTAAGCATATATTTTTTTTAAAAAAAATATGCGTAGCATTAGCCAGAGTGCAGTATACTCACTACCTTTGGACAATCTGTCTACTCAGTTTTGGCTGCACAATGTTATAGTTAGTGATGGCATAAGAATGTAGTTTATTGAAAATATAAAATAGCTAACAACTGCAATTTTTTGTGTGCAATATTTCATGTGTAAATTGTTTGGGATATGCCCTCAAGATGTTACCAGTTTCTATTACATTTACAAAACAGTTGGGTCTAAAAAAAAGGACCGTCCATTGAACATATATTTTTCTCCAAACAACAGGACTGTACTTGATTTAGGTTAGTTTCTTCTAACACTAGAGATCATCTACTATTCTCACAGCATAATTGCAATGCACTTCATGCTATTCAGCGGTATGCATAGGGTGCGATGAGTACCTCCATAGCTCAATTAGTTTTCTTTTGCTACCATTAGTGTGTAGCTACATATTATCTCCATATCTCAGTTAGTAGCAAATGGGATGGTGTATGTTATTCAGTTCCAGCCCTGCTCATGCGGGTTTGATCTCTGTCTATCTCCATCAGTAAGCAATCCCTCCGCCTCTTGTCGCCCGTCTTTGAGAAGTTATTATTCGGAATATATATAAAAAGTATGGTTTATGTCACTTGAACATGCTGTACATGATGTGTCATCATTATGTCCAGATGACATCGTATCTACCTAGATTGCCCAAAAAAATGAGCTATGCAGGTAGGTTTTTTCCTTTCTCTGAATTATCAAAACCAGATGTGCGTATGCATACACTTTTGCAGCGATTTGTCCTCTGTAAATCCATTCTCTCTGTCTGTTGTTGCCCTTCTTTGAGAAATAATTACTTTGAATATATATAGAAAAAATTGGTTTATGTGGCTTGAACTTGCTGTACATGATTTGTCATCTTGTTGTCCAAATGACTTCGTATCTATCTGGATTGCCAAAAAAATGAGCTGTGTTGGTAGTATTTTTTCTTTCTCTGAATTATCAAATACAGATGTGCGTATGCATACACTTTTGTAGCGATTTGTCCTCTCTAAATTCATTTCGCTAAATTGCTAATAAAGAACATTTGTAACTCACCATGCCATCTTTTGTTTTTTGTGTTATGTGCTAATGTCGTTCTAGAATACAATAATGTGTTTGCACTGTGTTGTAAGTTGTAACGATCAACGTTGTACTTTTCTGTATTTTCGTTACGATTTTCGAATTCTTTGCATATTTGGGTTATATAGTTCTACATTACTGAATTCCCTATTTCACATAAAAAATATTTGTTATCAATTCCACGGTTACTACTGTGCTTTCTAGGAGGCTTCGCGCATGCATTCCTTGTGACATGGTATTATCATGTGATCCAGTGGGTTTTGAGGTTCGATTTTGGCATGATTTCTTACCTCAGACAGATCCTCCTCTTCGTTTGAAGGATTTTCCAATAAGATCGTTCCTTCGTGACATTGAATCATTTGTATTGCCGTTTGGTCCTTTTTAGTATCTCGATTAAAGGCAGCAGCATAGCATTGAATCATTTGTATTGTCTTTTGGTCCTAGTTAGTATCTCAATTAAATGCAGCAGCAATATATATGCTGATTAAAAATCTGCTGCTGATGTCAACGGGCGGTGTATATTTTCTACTACTCTCAAATGACGGCAAAGTTGCTACAATCTCTTTGTCCCTGTAAACTTCTATTTACGTGGTAACGACATTGTTGTTCTAATCTTTGTTATTCTTACTTACATCATTAGCCCAAATATCCATGTAGGATTCGTTTAGAATTTTTATGGAAATTATGAAAAGGATCCTGATAAAGTAAGTTTCTCTAGGCATATGTCCTGCAAACACAAACATAGCCCTTGTGAGGTTTTGCAAGACATCTAGGTGTGTATTCTTGCAGGTGATTCAAGCAATTATTTAGATGGGTGTCCTTGTTCCTACCGGAGATATGGCGGCTTTCAGAAGACTTTGCCTTAATAAGTAGTCACTTTTTACTTGAGAGATGCTCCTTCCTAATTTTTACATGTAGTATTTGTTTCTTTCTTATGCTTAACATAACTTTCCGAGTTTAGCTATTTTATAGTTTCGAAAAGCGTCATGCCACTCAAAGGAGAGAGAGAGAGAGACAGACAGATATGGCAACTGCACAGCTGAGACTGTAATACCTCATAAATCCAGCTAGTTCGTATAGTTTGGAATTTATTCGAAAACGAGATTCAAATTTCTCCGGAATCGCATTCGGTAAAAGAGGGAAGTCGGAGGGAGAGAAAAAGTAGTTTTTTCAGAATTTTCCAGTCCATGGGGGGTTATCGGAGTTTTCCACTAACTTGGGCCAAGGGAGGGGCTGGCGGCCCACTAGGAGGCCGGCCATATAAGAGGAGGGCTCCTCCCAAACCCTAACCGCCTCCTTCCCTCCCACCAAGCCGCCACCCCTCCCTCTCCATCCTCCTTGGCGGCGCCTCCTCCCTGGTTGGCGCCGTCTCCCTTGGTGGCCGCCATTGGTGCTCCCAGTTGGTCTCAAGATCCCGGCGCTCCTCCTCCGATCTGTCCTCCGGCGGGTCGTTTCTTCGCCGGTGGTTCGCTGTGGTGTGCCCGGCCAAGGAAGAAGAAGGGAGACCAGCGGGGAGTGGTTCTTCGTCGTGCTACGGGTCTTCAAGGGTAACGAGCACCCCGGTTATTTGTTTGATCAAGTTTTGTTGCGGTAGAGATCATTTGAGTCACGTCGGTTTAGAGTTCCAGAATTTACAGAATTGATCAGAATGTTGCGCGGCTTGTTTCAGTACTTTAGAGGCCGAATTTGGGGTTTTGCCCTTCTAGAGATTTGTTCCTGGTTTCGTTAGCTTTCTTTTGGCACCAAGATGAGCAAAATCCGACCAGTAGTTTGAGAGATATGATTTTTTGAATGCGATCTGTCCAATCTGTCTGAAATCTGTGGTCAGTAGTTTTGTCCCTCGTTTTTGTTCAAAATAGAGGCCGAATCAGAAGACTTCCCCAACTAAGTTATTGTAGATCTTGAAATTATCTTTCCATGTTGATAAAGATCATTCCATTTGGATCAGTAGGCTAAAAGTTACACTATTTTCTTTACTGCTGATCTGTTTTCTGGACTGTTGTAGATGGGTTAGGTTTAGCAGTTAATTACCCCTCTGTTTTGGCCGAATCAGAAGATTCCGCCAACTAAGTTTAGGTAGCCTGATCAGTTAAGAATCAGTGAGCACTGGTTTCAGGTCGTTTAGAGTTACAGTTAATTAATGGTGAATTTTCTTGTGCAACTGCCCGTAGAACGATAATCTGGACTTTTGGTGTAGATGTCAAATTGAACCACAGGGATGAGTAGGTTGATTAGAGAGCATCGTAGTACACTTGAAGCTGTGCCATATTCGATTGTCCGTAATCGTGGTAATACTTGTGTAGGCGGTGAGGCGGTGGGTGGAAGGACACCTTCGTTGTTTCACAACACGTCACCACACGGAAGGCAAGTGCAAATGTTTAATTTGTGTGAATTCATTGATTACATGTTAACTTGGTAAATTATGAATATTCTGTGATATGAGTATGATGTGGTAGAGTTCACTACCTTATTCGATGATACCTTGAGTTGAATGCCAAGTTATGTTTTTCATTCCATGCATACATAATTCAGTTGCTGTCCACGGGAGTGGAAATTTGATTAAGTCCCATTAATTCCAATATGGGCATGTAAGACCTACCATTCCAATGTAGGCAGTTTCGGACATTCCGTATGAAACGTTCTTCATACGGACTTGGATCCCCGCTCTTTGTTAAGAGCGGGCTTAAGTGAACACCGACGGGTGTGTCACTAGTTATACCGGTATAAACATGTGGAAAGTCCAATCTCCTTCAATGCATTCATTCATTCATACCAAGTGTTCTTAAATTCATGAAGTAAATGATGTACTTGGAAGATTGTTTCAATTCAGTGTTCTATGTGGATGTATATGTTGTGCTTGCTGAGTTTCGACTCACTCTTGCTTTTATTTATTTTTAGGTGACATCTTGTCTTCCGAATAGACAGGGTGTTACAGTTGGTATCAGAGCGGGCTTTAGGTCCGTGGTGAACAAAGTATTAAAATGACACACCGTGCACAGTAGGTGGGGTTTGGGAAATCTATTGCTTCCGCATTTCTAGTGATTTGGTTCATTATGTAGTCTTGTGTAGAATTATTTGATACTATCTCTCATGTTGTTAATATGTGATATGATGTGTTATCCTATATATATATATGGATTAGTTTTATGATTGTCATGAGATGATCCTATATATTCATAATTGATTGAATTAGCTATGCGTATCGGTAGCGGACGTTGAGCAGTTGTGTTCGTGGTTGTTGTTCGGTTTTGCGGGCTACACCCTTGTTCGTGGTATGAGAGTAGAGCGGTTCTTACCTGTTCCATAGTTACGTGTTGAGCCCGAGCTCATTGTTGAAGTTGTTGTCTTTCTCAAACTTGTATCTGGTTTCTTGGTTGTAGTTTCTTACAGTTCATGAGTTTCTTTTGGTAGGGTGTTTTGATGAAGTGGGCAAGCTCCAGTAGATCTCTAATCATTCTTTGAAACAATTATTGTTCTTTCGACTATTGTGATATTTCTACTCCACGTGAGCGTAGTTAAATTGCAAGATTTATCTTTTCACAGAAGTTCGATTTTACCCCTGTTGGAAATTGTAACTCATTTATTCGCTTGGAATTTCGGGCAGTGGAAGATTTCTTTTGCAAGCTCTTTATTAATTGTACATTGACCTTGCATATTTCTTTTGGGTTAATTAGAGAGTTGAAGTTTTATGCCTTTCTTATGATAAGGAGAATGTTAAAACCCTTTTTGTGTTATGTTGTCATACTTTATCTAAGAGGTTCTATTTAAAAGCATTATGTGGTATGGTAGGAGTTATCAGGTTGGGTTAATATCTTGGTGCAAACCAATGACTCTTAGTTAATGTCTTCAAAAGTCAACTTAATTTTACCTTGATAAATATTAACCTCAAATAAGTCTTCTATTTGGATACCTAAAGAATTTGTACAAATGCTAAATTCACCTGATTTTGTCATGCTAAATTGATGTTATAGGTATGAGGTAATGGATGACGGTGGTTGTAATGACTTCCAAAATGTTATCTTATAATTATTCCATTGCTGAAATTTAAAGTTATTTCATTCCAATTTCTGAACAAAGGTAGGACTATGAATGCTTCCATGATTAGATAATCATCGGTTGTTAGTATTAGTAGTTAGAGTGCTAGGAGTGCGTGTAATACTGGCGTTGAGTATTACTAAGGACAAATGAGCTAAATCTAATAAGTGATTTAATCTAGTATGTTTAAAGGGTTTTCTTGTACTAGAGTGAGCTTGTTAAAAGAGGTTTGTTTGACTTTGTGGCTTTCGCACTTGATTTCTTTTCTAGAATAAGTTGTTATTACAATCCTATTTGATCTTTGGAGTTTTCTATGACACGATTTGTCATGCTTCCTTTAGAAGGTTTATTGATGTGATAGTAAGGTAAATTGATTGTTACCGAGGCGTATGTTATTGGTCTTAATGAAATGTTGATAATATGATGGTAATGTTGATTCTTTTATAGAAATTTGATTGTCTTTCGTGATATTCCTAAAAATGATCAAATTTCAAGTTTTGTATTCATGATCTTTTGGGGGTTCAAGTTCTATGAGGTAAACGAGGTTTGTCGAGTAACGCGTTATGTTGCGAAGTTATAATGGTTTTTCGGTAATGCGAGTGCTTCGATCTTGAATACTCGTTTGTTCTTAACTGTTAGCGTATGATATTCTCTTCTTGTGTGGCCCATGCTTTCAACTGTGGACTTCACTTATGTTCTATGAGTTCATTGCTTAATTGGTCTTTCCCTTGGTCCTGTGTTCATTGCGAGCAGCAAATGATTTTCTAGTTCGTGAAAATCGGTTCCATTTGCCTCTTCTTTTGAGAAAGAATCACCCATTCTTTTCACGTCGGTCTTTCGAAGTGTTTTCTAATTGTTGTTGTGAGATTGATGTTAATATTTGTAGTAAATTGATAGCCTTGGGTGATATCGTTCAAATGAGAGTATTTCAAGTTTGTCTTTCGTGGGCTTTTGGAGCTCATGAATTATGTAGTAGTGAAATGAGTTTAAACAAAATGGCGTATTTGAATGTTCTATCAATTATCAAGTGATTCTTGTGATTTGAGATTTAAGGCTCCTTAGCTTGAGTTGGCAAAGTGATATTCCAATCAAAGAAAATTATTTCTTTTGTTAAAGGGAAGAGTGTAGTAGAGGTATTCGAGATTGGATTTTCATTGTTTGAGATTCGATATTATCTTCTTGTGGGGCTTGTGCCCTTAGGCGTAGCCTCGTCTTATGTTTTTTTGAGTTCTTTGCTAATTGCCTACTTCTTACGGTTTTGTGTTTACAGTGAGTGGTAAAGCGTTTTCTAGGTCTTGAAAATTATTTCCACTTACCTCTTCTTTTGAGAATGGAGGAACTGATTCGTTTTCAAGTGTCTTCTAAAGTGTATAGAGTCGACTAGATAGTGGTGGTCAAGTAAATTATTTTGTGAAGTGGAGTGCCAAATTATTTAAGGTGCTTAAGAGGAAGAAATGATTTCATGCTAGCATTCTCATAGAGTTTGATTTAAATAAAATGGTTCTCTTTGAAGCTAAACTTTTACATTGTTGCGATTATCAGAATCTATAATGAATTGTCATCCAATATCTTCTTGATCTTGTTAGTGGATTACTAGAATATCAAAAGTTTGGGGGATCTTGATCGATTGTTTAAAGTATTGGGATTGTGTAACTTACAAGGCTGAGAAAGTGGCCCAATGGTGTGGTTTAGTGGCGTCCAAGATTGGTGAAGTTAATCGTTTTGAGTAGTTAATTGATTATTGAGGATGATTGAAGTTATGGTGAGAATATTGTTTGGGTTGTGAGAATTTTTGATAAGAGAATGTGAGGGATTCTTGAATTATCCCAGGAATTCATTGTAGGAGACTTGGAGATTGAAGTTTGGAGCTTTGCATTTTTATGCTAGAACCTTGGTTGCCAATGATTTTGTGTAAAGGTAGCAGAATAAGAGTGGATTCTGAATAGTGGGATGGTCATTGATAGTATCCTTTCGGTGTAGTAGATGGGAGTGTGTGATGTGAATTTCAATTGGATTATCCTGAACGGATTGAGGTAATGTGATTGTGGGTGTTGCAATTAGTATTATCGAGGTGTTGGGAATTATTTGTCAGAGTAATTCATTTGGTAGAGGAGCTGTCTAGAGTATCCTTCTGTGGACTAGTATGGTTTCTCTATATGAGTGTGGTTGTTGCTCTCGGATTGAGCATCACCCTAAGTTGCCGATTGAGATGTCATTTTCAAATTGGGTTAGCTTTATGTTGGCATGGTGGTTCTTTTTGGTTCAGGAAAATAAAAGAAGTGTCTGATGTGGGCGTTCGAATGATTTCTCTTTTGGCTTTCGTGACGTCTATTCGCAAACCGCCCACTTGGAAAGTGGAAAGGTTTTCATGAGGAATCATCGATTCTGGATTTGACTCTTTGGTACCAATCTGTAGCAGTGGTTGCAATGAGAGTGATTTATTTGCAGTTGGGCTTTATCTGTAAAAGAGTTTGTTTAAAGCGAGTTGTTGTGTGTCCCTAGTTATAAGAGGTGCTCCTTGTTAATGTGAAAAGATTGATTGAGACATGGGACAAGAGTTCCATGTAAATTGTGCCGGTTGTGTTGTTTGGAACCAAAGGGAAGGTTGACCCAAGATACATTGGTTTGTTCTATAAGTTGAGGGGATTTTGGAAATTAGTGTTTCGTTAGGATCGTCTCGAGTCGGTAGTGAGGTGTACATTGTTTGGTATGACCCGGTATTGGAGGAGTACTTGAGAGATCTAGAGTGTGAGGGTTCGTTAGAGCCGTCAACCAATGAGTAAGACCTTACCTTCGAATCCCGACCAGTGAGAATATTGGAAGGAGCAGAACGAGTTCTGAGGAACAAGACCCTGAAGTATGTTAAAATCCTTTGGTCTCATCAGTCCGAAAGAGAGGCTACTTGGGAGTTGGAGTCCCGCATGCGCGAACAATACCCCGACCTGTTCACTTCAGGTAATTATTTAAGTTATTCATCTTTCTTTCTCGAAGTTGCTACGTAGATTCGAGGTCGAATCTTTTCTAAGGGGGATAGAGTGTAATACCTCATAAATCCAGCTAGTTCGTATAGTTTGGAATTTATTCGAAAACGAGATTCAAATTTCTCCGGAATCGCATTCGGTAAAAGAGGGAAGTCGGAGGGAGAGAAAGAAGTAGTTTTTTTCAGAATTTTCCAGTCCGCAGGGGGGTTATCGGAGTTTTCCACTAACTTGGGCCAAGGGAGGGGGGCTGGCCGGCCCACTAGGAGGCCGGCCATATAAGAGGGAGGGCCCCTCCCCAAACCCTAGCCGCCTCCTTCCCCTCCCACCAAGCCGCCACCCCCTCCCCTCTCCATCCTCCTTGGCCGGCGCCTCCTCCCCTGGTTGGGCGCCGTCTCCCCCCTTGGTGGCCGGCCATTGGTGCTCCCGAAGTTGGTCTCCAAGATCCCCGGGCGCTCCTCCTCCGATCTGTCCTCCGGCGGGTCGTTTCTTCGCCGGTGGTTCGCTGTGGTGTGG
Source organism: Hsuehochloa calcarea (assembly GCA_036346395.1). Classification (NCBI taxonomy): domain Eukaryota; kingdom Viridiplantae; phylum Streptophyta; class Magnoliopsida; order Poales; family Poaceae; genus Hsuehochloa; species Hsuehochloa calcarea. Next base: position 11,847,412 of record CM070613.1, on the reverse strand, counting down.
CGGCCAAGGAAGAAGAAGGAGACCAGCGGGAGTGGTTCTTCGTCGTGCTACGGGTCTTCAAGGGTAACGAGCACCCCGGTTATTTGTTTGATCAAGTTTTGTTGCGGTAGAGATCATTTGAGTCACGTCGGTTTAGAGTTCCAGAATTTACAGAATTGATCAGAATGTTGCGCGGCTTGTTTCAGTACTTTAGAGGCCGAATTTGGGGTTTTGCCCTTCTAGAGATTTGTTCCTGGTTTCGTTAGCTTTCTTTTGGCACCAAGATGAGCAAAATCCGACCAGTAGTTTGAGAGATATGATTTTTTGAATGCGATCTGTCCAATCTGTCTGAAATCTGTGGTCAGTAGTTTTGTCCCTCGTTTTTGTTCAAAATAGAGGCCGAATCAGAAGACTTCCCCAACTAAGTTATTGTAGATCTTGAAATTATCTTTCCATGTTGATAAAGATCATTCCATTTGGATCAGTAGGATAAAAGTTACACTATTTTCTTTACTGCTGATCTGTTTTCTGGACTGTTGTAGATGGGTTAGGTTTAGCAGTTAATTACCCCTCTGTTTTGGCCGAATCAGAAGATTCCGCCAACTAAGTTTAGGTAGCCTGATCAGTTAAGAATCAGTGAGCACTGGTTTCAGGTCGTTTAGAGTTACAGTTAATTAATGGTGAATTTTCTTGTGCAACTGCCCGTAGAACGATAATCTGGACTTTTGGTGTAGATGTCAAATTGAACCACGGGATGAGTAGGTTGATTAGAGAGCATCGTAGTACACTTGAAGCTGTGCCATATTCGATTGTCCGTGTCGTGGTAATACTTGTGTAGGCGGTGAGACGGTGGGTGGAAGGACACCTTCGTTGTTTCACAACACGTCACCACACGGAAGGCAAGTGCAAATGTTTAATTTGTGTGAATTCATTGATTACATGTTAACTTGGTAAATTATGAATATTCTGTGATATGAGTATGATGTGGTAGAGTTCACTACCTTATTCGATGATACCTTGAGTTGAATGCCAAGTTATGTTTTTCATTCCATGCATACATAATTGATTTGTTGTCACGGAGTGGAAATTTGATTAAGTCCCATTAATTCCAATATGGGCATGTAAGACCTACCATTCCAATGTGGCGATTTGGACATTCCGTATGAAACGTTCTTCATACGGACTTGGATCCCGCTCTTTGTTAAGAGCGGGCTTAAATGAACACCGACGGGTGTGTCACTAGTTATACTGCAGTATAAACATGTGGAAAGTCAATCTCCTTCAATGCATTCATTCATTCATACCAAGTGTTCTTAAATTCATGAAGTAAATGATGTACTTGGAAGATTGTTTCAATTCAGTGTTCTATGTGGATGTATATGTTGTGCTTGCTGAGTTTCGACTCACTCTTGCTTTTATTTATTTTTAGGTGACATCTTGTCTTCCGAATAGACAGGGTGTTACAGAGACTTAAAAAGAAATTAACTGAGGGCGAGAGGTTTCTAAAGAGGAAACAGACACTTGCGACTACGCAGTAAGAACTTTCTCCATTACTAGCATTCCATGTTCTTAATTGACTAAATTTTCCAACTTGCCCTATTCTGGGTCTGAAGTTTGAACAGATACATCCGTTGAGATTGCTAGATATGCCATGGAATTACTAAGATTTAACGAAGCTGGCGTTGAAGTACCTGTTAACGAAAATTTTAACCTTTGTTTCATAGGTTCGAGCTATCGAATTAGTAGCACATCTGTTAGTGTGAGAATATATTGAAAGTTTTTAATTGCTTTCAAATTTACTATACATCCGCAGGCAAAGAAGAGATGGGAATGGCAGTGCCGCACATTCAACAATTTTTTTCGCCGACCCGACGGAGCTGAGAAGGTTGCACAATTCATTTACCTTTGGGTACGTACAACGCCTCTTTGCTCTATTCTTTTCTACGGTTTACTATGGCCATTTAAGCATATAATTTTTTTTTAAATACGCGTAGCATTAGCCAGAGTGCAGTATACTCACTACCTTTGGACAATCTGTCTACTCAGTTTTGGCTGCACAATCTTATAGTTAGTGATGGCATAAGAATGTAGTTTATTGAAAATATAAAATAGCTAACAACTGCAATTTTTTGTGTGCAATATTTCATGTGTAAATTGTTTGGGATATGCCCTCAAGATGTTACCAGTTTCTATTACATTTACAAAACAGTTGGGTCTAAAAAAAAGGACCATCCATTGGACATATATTCGTGGTTATTAAGGCGGTAAGGCGAGGCGAGGCGACCCAACCCCCTCACACCTTTTAAGCGGTAAGGCGTGAGGCGAGGCGACGCCTTACTCTCGTCCTAAGGCGCTAAGGCAGTGAATAAAATGAGTATTTCAGCAGCACAAGTACCTTGTTGTTGCCAATTCTTGAGGTCATGTAGCACCCATCCCCCCTTTCCAATTGCTCTTCTCCCATGTAGTATTCATCCCCCTTGCAAGTTTCAACATATAGTTTGTTATAAATGTAATAGATACAAATTGTGTTCCAATTTATTGAGTAAATACGGATTGAGTGACATACCTTGTTGGCAATCTCTCCTCTCTCCAATTCTCCCAAACAACAAGCTACATGAATAATGAACAACAATGCAACATAAGTTCACGATAACAATTAAGTGAATCTGATAATTAAATATGAGCAACATAACAAATTAACAAGCACTACATAAGCGACATAAGTTTACACAAACAACATAGGTGATAAGTCCACAAGCTTAAAGTAGTCTAATGACATAATAGTAGTTTACAACACGAAAGTAGCATAGTCAAACGCTCTCATCTCTCAGTATCCATCATCAAACTCATTGAGATTGCTGGTAGCATCCACGTTTTCTCCACCATCTTCGGCATCATTGGGAGTTTCGTCACAATCGCTCACATCCGCATCATCATGTGGATCTTCTTCCTCATCTTCTTCATTGCCCGAATCCGAGCCTTGCTCTTGCTCATCTAAGCCATCTTCTTCCACCGCCATAGTTGTAGATCTTGCACGCCTTTGGTAGGTCATAGTGTCACCATGACTATTCCTGTTAGCTTGCCTTGCAAGATTGCGACCTTGAAGCGAGCGTGATGCGCCAATGGCTTCATCAACATCATCCCATGTAAGGTCACACTCACGACCACCTTGAGGTGCTACAACCAATGAGTCAGTCCATTCATTGTCCCAATCAAAATCCTCAATGACCAAAGGGTCATAGTTTTTGCCCGCTTTCTCCCGCCTCATTTGAAACCTTGTTTTCATCTTCCGGTTGTATGCAACAAAGACCAAATCATTCAATCTCTTGTGTAGTAACCGGTTCCTTTTCTTTGTATGCATCTCGAAAGCACAAATGGCAAACAAAGCAAATAAAATGAATAAATAACTTGCTGAAATTAGTAAGCACATATAAGGCATAAGCTACGAATTGAGTAGAAAAAAATAAACACAAAGAAGCTACAAATTGACTCACAAATTCAAAGGTACTCCAATTTCACTCACAACCAGATGATGATGCACAAAGACTAACAACACGCTTAGCAAACCTTTGTAGGTCAATGGCTCGCCCACCATATGAACGCCACCAATCAACTAGCATGGAAAATACACGCATATTAGCATATATTATTATATTAGGAATTCGGAAAGAAATAAAGTAATAAACATGCTGAAATTAACAACACTTACTAGGGCTTCTTGACTCTAAGTTTTGGATTGCCAATTTGTTTGAAAATACATCTCCTTGTTGGTCCTCATAATGCATGGCTTGTTCATCAATCTTGTTCCGAGTATTCTCATCTTGTACCATTCTTGCAAGCACATCATTAAAGCAACTCCTTAGCTCCCCAACATAGGTATCATCTCCTTTTGGATGGCAAAGAATTTCCCTGGGTTCAAATAGAGTGCAGCCCCATACAATGGATGATCCATTTGTTTCACCCAACGTCGCTCAATAATGTTAATGATCTTTTTGAGCAAACGTTGCTTGTTTTGGGTAGAGAAGCTAAGGTTGATCTTCCCTTTTGCATGAGCCATTAATGCTGCAACCTCTGGCATTGCGGGCTTCTCATCACCATCAACCACCCTAAGCACGATAAGAAGTGAAATTTGAAGCTCTAAGGCAATCTTCAATTGAATTCCAGAACTCCATAGAGAGCACAATATCTGTCACATGCATGCCAGCCTCCGTCTTTGACAATTTGATCTTAGTCCATGATTCACTCACAAATAGATACTTCAAAGCATCCTTGTGCTTGTGCATGCTCTTCAAAGTAAGGAAGGCTGTGGCAAACCGAGTGGCAGCGGGTCTCACAAGATCCATCCCACCTGTCTTCTCCCTCATTGCACTAAGAAGCCTACCATGCCTATAAATGAATGTGGTGACACGCCTAGCACGTGCAATAGGCTTCTTAAATTCCTTCAACTTCGCAATGTCTTCTAACATAAGGTCCAAACAATGTGCAGCGCAAGGACTCCAAAAGCAGTGTAGGAATCCTCTCCATTAGAAGCTTGCATTGCCTTGTAGTTAGCACCATTATCGGTGACAACTTGAACAACCTTGTCTTTTCAATGGCCTCAATTCTCTTCTCTAGCAAATTAGCTATCATAGTTGCATCATGTTGTTCACTTGATGCATCAACGGACTCAAGTAAGTCCCCTCAGGTCGTTGACAAGGAAGTTGATCAAGTGGCGTCCCCTCCTATCAGACCATCCATCCGACATAAGTGTGCAACCATATTGCTTCCACGTCCGCTCGTGCTCCTCCCTTAAAGTACTTGTCTCCTTGACGCACTCCCGAAGCAATGGCTCCCTCAGCTCATGGAAACTAGGAGGCTTATACCCAGAACCGTACTGCGGCCTCACAAGCAATCTCAAACTGCCTTGAGTTTGCGGCATTAAATGGTATGCCACACTCATAGAACCATAATGCCCATTGCTTATTCACATAATGCCTGTCTTCCTTGGTCCTTGTGCTGGCCTCCATGGTGCTTTGAAAAGATCCAGAACGTCTTTGATCTACGACATCTTCAGGTGTTCTCCGAAGCATACCAGCAACTGACTTGGTCTCCCTTGTCTTCGCCTTTGCATTGACCTTGAATGAAAAGGCAGCATGCCTTCTTTTGGCGGCTGTCCCTGAACTTGGCTTCACAGTGGAGTCTTGGTCTTGGGATCCAATGCCATGTGCTACCACCTCCACATCTTGACCTCCCCCTTCATCATCATCATCATCGTCTAGGAAAATTGGCATACTTCTCTTGTTTTTTTTTTTCAAATAATCTCCCATCTCTTTCCTGATTTCTGTGGTAGTATTGGGACACATTACCATATCTGAATAACCACCCGCAAGATGCTCCTTCAGCCTTTTGATCCCTCCTGTACTTGGGGTGTTACAAAGGATACACATCACATTATCTCGATTGCCAATTTCCGGCCAATAGCCATATTTCCATCCCGGATCTTTAGACTTCGCCTTCCGTTTTGGATCGGTCTTTGGATCATACGCGGCCTCGGATGATGCAATACTTGCACTTGCGCTTGCACTTGCACTTGCACTTGCCATTTTTTTTGCTTCTGCAGTACAAAGATAGAATCATAAACATTACAATTCAGCTTCAGCAATTAGCATTTCAGCACATTGCAATTCATCGGCAAGATGATCCAAGATGGCTTCACCGCCCGATCGGTCGCGTCGGTCGCGCCGACTCCGCCGACTCCAAAGATAAAGCGGACCGGCCGTCGCTCGGGCCGATCGCTCGCCGTGTCGCGCGACTCACCGAGGCGCCGACGCCTTCCCTTCTCCCCGCCGACTCCGCCGAGGCGCCCCTCCCTCCCTTCTCCTCCGCCGACCTCCCCCTCCCTCCCTTCTCCCCGCCGGCCTCCCCCTCCCTCCCTTCTCCCCGCCTCGCCCTCCCTCCCTTCTCCCCGCATCGCCGCCGGGCATTAACTTTGTTGATTCATCTTGCATGAGCATGTGGCTGGAAACGTGCTGAGTTCACGTTGTGGCTGGTATCATTAGTCAGTGCAATGTGTTAGTCACATGCTCGTAGATTTAGCTTGTTAGTTTGTGTTAGTCCGTGGAATAAGTCTTGGCTACGGCAACAGCATGCGGAGGTGTGGTTAGCAAGGCTGTCAGCACGGAGAGGACCACTTCTTTCGGACGCTACGCGTGGTTGCGCGTAAGTCTCGTAGTGCACGGGTTCATGGCTCGTGGAGAAGTGGATGGCGTGCGTACGTGCGTGCGCTTGAGACCCGGCCAAGTTGTTGCTCACTGGGGTGTGTCAGCTGGGCTTTTAAAGCCGTGTACTCAGATGCTTTGTTGTAAGCCAGTGAATACAAAGAAAGCCAAAAACAACAGGCGTTCGTCGCCACAAAGCTCTTGCATCAGTGTGCGTTCGTGTGAGTTTGTGCCGAGGGAGCTAGCGTTGCTGCGCGAGCTGAATCCTGGGCGGTTCTAACAGGGAGGGCGAGGCCGGCAGGGAGAAGGGGAAAAGGGGGAGCCGGGGAGGGAGGGGGAGCCCAGATTGGGAGGGGGGGGGGCGGGGAGAAGGGAGGGAGGGGAAGCCCGGAGGAGAGAAGGGGGAGCCGAGGAGGAGGAGCCGGGGAGGGAGGGGGAACCTGGATCAGCACCGCAGAGGAGTAGAGGACGGTTGCGCAAGCCGGTGCGCCGCTTCGGGACGGAGGCCGTGACGGGGATGGATCAGGCGGCGGAGGCGCTAGGTCTTCGCCTCTTCGGTCCTTCGGTCTCTTCCCGTGAAGGTTTGTGCTTGCGCCCTATTCCCGTGTCTCCCCTCTCTATATCTCCTCCACGGCTCCACCCCTTCTATGGCGGCCGCCTTGGGCTTCCGGACGCCTTCTACCGCCTTGGGGACGCCATGGCGACGCCTTCTCTGTGAAGCGGACGCCTTAGGCAACCATGGCAAGGCGACGGCGAGGCGACCCACTTCCGACCGCCTTACGTCAACCATGGCAAGGCGACGGCGAGGCGACCCACTTCCGACCGCCTAAGCGTCGCTTAGGCGACGCTTAGGCGACGCCTTGATATCCATGCATATATTTTTCTCCAAACAACAGGACTGTACTTGATTTAGGTAAGTTTCTTCTACCACTAGAGATCATCTACTATTCTCACAGCATAATTGCAATGCACTTCATGCTATTCAGCGGTATGCATAGGGTGCGATGAGTACCTCCATAGCTCAATTAGTTTTCTTTTGCTACCATTAGTGTGTAGCTACATATTATCTCCATATCTCAGTTAGTAGCAAATGGGATGGTGTATGTTATTCATTCGCCCCCCTGCTCATGCGGGTTTGATCTCTGTCTATCTCCATCAGTAAGCAATCCCTCCGCCTCTTGTCGCCCGTCTTTGAGAAGTTATTATTCGGAATATATATAAAAAGTATGGTTTATGTCACTTGAACATGCTGTACATGATGTGTCATCATTTTGTCCAGATGACATCGTATCTACCTAGATTGCCCAAAAAAATGAGCTATGCAGGTAGGTTTTTTCCTTTCTCTGAATTATCAAAACCAGATGTGCGTATGCATACACTTTTGCAGTGATTTGTCCTCTGTAAATCCATTCTCTGTCTGTTGTTGCCCTTCTTTGAGAAATAATTACTTTGAATATATATAGAAAAAATTGGTTTATGTGGCTTGAACTTGCTGTACATGATTTGTCATCTTGTTGTCCAAATGACTTCGTATCTATCTAGATTGCCAAAAAAAATGAGCTGTGCTTGTAGGATTTTTTCTTTCTCTGAATTATCAAATACAGATGTGCGTATGCATACACTTTTGCAGCGATTTGTCCTCTGTAAATTCATTCCGCTAAATTGCTAATAAAGAACATTTGTAACTCACCATGCCATCTTTTGTTTTTTGTGTTATGTGCTAATGTCGTTCTAGAATACAATAATGACAATTTTACTGTGTTGTAAGTTGTAACGATCAACGTTGTACTTTTCTCAGTATTTTCGTTCGATTTTGAATTCTTTGCATATTTGGGTTATATAGTTCTACATTACTGAATTCCCTATTTCACATAAAAAATATTTGTTCTCAATTCCACGGTTACTACTGTGCTTTGTAGGAGGCTTCGCGCATGCATTCCTTGTGACATGGTATTATCATGTGATCCAGTGGGTTTTGAGGTTCGATTTTGGCATGATTTCTTACCTCAGACAGATCCTCCTCTTCGTTTGAAGGATTTTCCAATAAGATCGTTCCTTCGTGACATTGAATCATTTGTATTGCCGTTTGATCCTTTTTAGTATCTCGATTAAAGGCAGCAGCATGGCATTGAATCATTTGTATTGTCTTTTTGTCCTTGTTAGTATCTCAATTAAATGCGCGAGAATATATATCTTGATTAAAAATCATCACGATGTCAAGCAAGCGGTGGCTTATCTTCTACGACTCTCAAATGACGGCAAAGTTGCGTACAATCTCTTTGTTCCTGTAAACTTCTATTTACGTGGTAACGACATTGTTGTTCTAATCTTCGTTATTCTTATTTGCAGCATTAGCCCAAATATCCATGTAGGATTGGTTGAGAATTTTTATGGAAGTTATGAAAAGGATCCTGATAAAGTAAGTTTCTCTAGGCATATGTCCTGCAAACACAAACTTAGCCCTTGTGAGGTTTTGCAAGACATCTAGGAGTGTATTCTTGCAGGTGCTTCAAGCAATTATTCAGATGGGTGTCCTTATTCCTACTGGAGATATGGCGGCTTTCAGAAGACTTTGCCTTAATAGGTAGTCACTTTTTACTTGAGAGATGCTCCTTCCTAATTTTTACATGTAGTATTTGTTTCTTTCTTATGCTTAACATAACTTTCCGAGTTTAGCTATTTTATAGCTTCGAAAAGCGTCATGCCACTCAAAGAGAGAGAGAGAGAGAGAGACAGATATGGCAACTGGACAGCTGAGACTTTAAAAGAAATTAACTGAGGGCGAGAGGTTTCTAAAGAGGAAGCAGACACTTGCGACTACGCCGTAAGTACTTTCTCCATTACTAGCATTCCATGTTCTTAATTGACTAAATTTTCCAACTTGCCCTATTCGGGTGCAAGTCCGAGCAGATACATCCGTTGAGATTGCTAGATATGCCATGGAATTACTAAGATTTAACGGTGGCGTTGAAGTACTGTTAACTAAAATTTTAACCTTTGTTTCATAGGTTCGACCTATCGAATTAGTAGCACATCTGTTAGTGTGAGAATATATTGAAAGTTTTAATTGCTTTCAAATTTACTATACATCATGAGCAAAGAAGAGATGGGAATGGCGGTGCTGCAGCATTCAACAATTTGTTTAGCCGACCGACAGAGTGAGAAGGTTGCACAATTCGTTTACCGTTAGTACGCATACAACGCCTCTTTGCTCTATTCTTTTCTCATTTACTATGGCCATTTAAGCATATAATTTTTTTTTAAAAAATGCGTAGCATTAGCCAGAGTGCAGTATACTCACTACCTTTGGACAATCTGTCTACTCAGTTTTGGCTGCACAATCGTATAGTTAGTGATGGCATAAGAATGTAGTTTATTGAAAATATAAAATAACTAACAACTGCAATTTTTTGTGTGCAATATTTCATGTGTAAATTGTTTGGGATATGCCCTCAAGATGTTACGAGTTTCTATTACATTTACAAAACAGTTGGGTCTAAAAAAAAGGACCGTCCTTTGAACATATATTTTTCTCCAAACAACAGGACTGTACTTGATTTAGGTAACTTTCTTCTACCACTAGAGATCATCTACTATTCTCACAGCATAATTGCAATGCACTTCATGCTATTCAGCGGTATGCATAGGGTGTGATGAGTACCTCCATAGCTCAATTAGTTTTCTTTTGCTACCATTATTGTGTAGCTATATATTTTCTCCATATCTCAATTAGTAGCAAATGGGATGGTGTATGTTATTCAGTTCCAGCCCTGCTCATGTGGGTTTGATCTCTGTCTATCTCCATCAGTAAGCAATCCCTCCGCCTCTTGTCGCCCGTCTTTGAGAAGTTATTATTCGGAATATATATAAAAAGTATGGTTTATGTCACTTGAACATGTTGTACATGATGTGTCATCATTTTGTCCAGATGACATCGTATCTACCTAGATTGCCCAAAAAAATGAGCTATGCAGGTAGGTTTTTTCCTTTCTCTGAATTATCAAAACCAGATGTGCGTATGCATACACTTTTGCAGCGATTTGTCCTATGTAAATCCATTCTCTCTGTCTGTTGTTGCCCTTCTTTGAGAAATAATTACTTTGAATATATATAGAAAAAATTGGTTTATGTGGCTTGAACTTGCTGTACATGATTTGTCATCTTGTTGTCCAAATGACTTCGTATCTATCTGGATTGCCAAAAAAATGAGCTGTGTTGGTAGTATTTTTTCTTTCTCTGAATTATCAAATACAGATGTGCGTATGCATACACTTTTGCAGCGATTTGTCCTCTGTAAATTCATTTCGCTATATTGCTAATAAAGAACATTTGTAACTCACCATGCCATCTTTTGTTTTTTGTGTTATGTGCTAATGTCGTTCTAGAATACAATAATGACAGCTGCCTGTGTTGTAAGTTGTAACGATCAACGTTGTACTTTTCTGTATTTTTGTTACGATTTTTGAATTCTTTGCATATTTGGGTTATATAGTTCTACATTACTGAATTCCCTATTTCACATAAAAAATATTTGTTCTAAATTCCACGGTTACTACTGTGCTTTGTAGGAGGCTTCGCGCATGCATTCCTTGTGACATGGTATTATCATGTGATCCAGTGGGTTTTGAGGTTCGATTTTGGCATGATTTCTTACCTCAGACAGATCCTCCTCTTCGTTTGAAGGATTTTCCAATAAGATCGTTCCTTCGTGATATTGAATCATTTGTATTGCCGTTTGGTCCTTTTTAGTATCTCGATTAAAGGCAGCAGCATGGCATTGAATCATTTGTATTGTCTTTTGGTCCTTGTTAGTATCTCAATTAAATGCAGCAGCAATATATATGCTGATTAAAAATCTGCTGCTGATGTCAACGGGCGGTGGCTTATCTTCTACGACTCTCAAATGACGGCAAAGTTATGTACAATCTCTTTGTTCCTGTAAACTTCTATTTACGTGGTAACGACATTGTTGTTCTAATCTTCGTTATTCTTATTTGCAGCATTAGCCCAAATATCCATGTAGGATTGGTTGAGAATTTTTATGGAAGTTATGAAAAGGATCCTGATAAAGTAAGTTTCTCTAGGCATATGTCCTGCAAACACAAACTTAGCCCTTGTGAGGTTTTGCAAGACATCTAGGTGTGTATTCTTGCAGGTGCTTCAAGCAAATATTCAGATGGGTGTCCTTGTTCCTACCGGAGATATGGCGGCTTTCAGAAGACTTTGCCTTAATAGGTATTCACTTTTTACTTGAGAGATGCTCCTTCCTAATTTTTACATGTAGTATTTCTTTCTTTCTTATGCTTAACATAACTTTCCGAGTTTAGCTATTTTATAGCTTCGAAAAGCGTCATGCCACTCAAAGGAGAGAGAGAGAGAGAGAGAGACAGATATGGCAACTGCACAGCTGAGACTTAAAAAGAAATTAACTGAGGACGAGAGGTTTCTAAAGAGGAAGCAAATAGTTGCGGCTACGCCGTGAGGACTTTTTCCATTACTAGCATTCCGTGTTCTTAATTGACTAAATTTTCCAGCTTGCCCTATTCTGGGTCTGAAGTCCGAACAGATACATCCGTTGAGATTGCTAGATATGCCATGGAATTACTAAGATTTAACGAATACATGTTAAGGATAATTTTAACCTTTGTTTCATAGGTTCGACCTATCGAATTAGTAGCACATCTGTTAGTGTGAGAATATATTGTAAGTTTTTAATTGCTTTCAAATTTACTATACATCAGCAGGCAAAGAAGAGATGGGAATGGCAGTGCCGCGCATTCGACAATTTGTTTCGCCGACCAGACAGAGCTGAGAAGGTTACACAATTCATTTAGCGTTTGGTACCTACAACGCCTCTTTGCTCTATTCTTTTCTATGGTTTTCTGCGGCCATTTACCCATAATTTTTTTTAAAATGTGCGTAGCATTTACCAAAGTGCAGTATACTCATTACCTTTGGACAATCTGTCTACTCAGTTTTGGCTGCACAATCTTATAGTTAGTGGTGGCATAAAAATGTAGTTTATTGAATATATAAAATAGCTAACAACTGCAATTTTTTGTGTGTAATATTTCATGTGTAAATGGTTTGGGATATGCCCTCAAGATGTTTCCTGTTTGTGTTACATTTACAAAACAGTTGTGTCAAAAAAAAAGGACCGTGCTTTGAACATATAGTTTTCTCCAAACGACATGACTGTACTTCATTTAGGTAAGTTTCCTCTAGTACCAGAGATCATCTACTATTCTCACAGCATAATTGCAATGCAGTTTGTACTAATCAGCGGTATGAATAGGGTGCGATGAGTACCTCCGTAGCTCGATTAGTTTTCTTTTGCCACCATTATTGTGTAGCTACATATTATCTCCATATCTCAGTTAGTAACAAATGGGACGGTGTATGTTATTTAGTTCCTTCCCTGCTCATGCGGGTTTGATCTCTGTCTGTCTCCATCCCCTTCCTTTAGCTAGTAAGCAATCCCTCCGCCTGTTGTCGCCCGTCTTTTAGAAGTTATTAGTCTGAATATATATAAAAAGTTTGGTTTTTGTCACTTGAACTTGCTGTACATGATGTGTCATCAAGTTGTCCAGATGACTTCGTAAACCTAGATTGCCCAAAAAAATGAGCTATGCAGGTAGGTTTATTCCTTTTTCCGAATTATCAAATCCAGATGTGCGTACGCATACACTTTTGCAGCGATTTGTCCTCTGTAAATCCATTCTCTCCGTCTGTTGTTGCCCTTCTTTGAGAATTGTTTACTTTGAAAATATATAGAAAAAAATGGTTTATGTGACTTGAACTTGCTGTACATGACGTGTCATCTTTTTGTCCAAATGACTTCGTATCTATATACATTGCCAAAAAAATGAGCTGCGCAGTTGAGTGTGAAGGATAAAGACAGCAAGTTGAAAGAAGAGAACAGTAGGCTGCTGAATGGTAACACTGTTGATGCTTCTAATCGGGTATGAGGCATCACAATTATAATCTTTTGTTTCAACAGGATAGAAGGTCCTCTTTCTTGAATTTGGTGGAAATTCGAATGCTGCTCAAACTCTGAAACTGAGGAATACCCTTGTGTTGTGTGCAGAGACCACGGATGCAAATGAATGGAAAGCACCTTGAGAATGAGAATTTGGAGATTCAACGCGGGTAACTCATCGCTTTATCCATTTCTTCTGGACATCGAATACATTAATGAGTGATAACGGTAGAATTATTCTGTAACCAATTTATTAAGGTTGGAATATGCTTTAGAGACTTCAAGCGTACCAATGGCTCGGATTCGAATATGAGGTGTAGGAACTTGATCTTGACCTGTTCACACTTTTTGGATATTTGAAATGTATAGGTCATCATCTAGCATTTTACTTCTTTGGAGAGTCATTTACATTAGCTGCAAGAGTAGGACTTGCAAAGTCATCGGCATGCCTCTGAATTTGTCTCGCCAATGGGTGGCAACCTCCTCTCTAAATTTACCATTTATATCGAACTTGTATCATGTTACCATGGGTATGTTTTTGGCTCGGTGATGGATTAGCAGCACTGATGGTGGTGAGTTAAAATTATTCCCATGTTGTATGTGCATGAGGGCTTCATGCGAAGCTTGAGGATGTTCAAATTATCATTCTCCTTCCGAGGCAAATGGCGAAGAAGAATAATTTTCCTTGCTCTTGATGGCGTATTACGAGGAAAAGAGAGCTTATCTTCTTTGTCATTGATGTCTTGGCGTAAAATTTCTGGCTGCATCTTCCGAGGCCCAACTTTAGCCATCTTATTGACCTCTCCCTTTTAGGGCTTCTAGAACGACCCTCGTAGCTTTTTCGATTCGGGACAAAGAAGAAAAGGAGGTGGCCTTTTGTCTCTTATTCTCTCTTGGTGCATTTCTAGAAGGTAGCTTTCCTTCCTATCATCTGTGTGGTCTTATCGTAAATCTGTCGGATAATGTATCTTCTTAAGCTCAACTTTAGCCATCCTAGTCGAGCTTCCAAGATTTCTAAAGCTCCCGAGTCACCAATTGCAGATTTCCCCACTATTTTAGGTGTGCATTTTTCGTTGAAAGCAAACACATTGTCCGGCATTTTGGCTTGGGTGCGAGCTAAAGGCGATAATGGTTTCTTTGCACTCGGCTCTTTTCTGTTGCGTAGAGGTCGATGGTGCTTTCTTGCGCCCTAACGAGCGAGTTCTGTGTCTTATTTCAACTACTTTTGGACTATCGAATTTGACTAAATTGGATCGGAGGATGGTTTACACTTTGTAAGCTTCATTGCTTGTGATTCAATGGATCTGGCGTCTTGATGTTATCGGGAATAGGTAAAGTGAATACCCTTGTTTCTGAAGATGGCCCATTGGAGGTTTGACTTTTAGGTTGGTCGGTGTCTCATTGTCTTGTGGTTTGGTGAAGCAACAAGCATGCTTGTTTTGTGAAGTGCCACCAAGGATCTCCCACAGCTTCAACCTGAGAACTTCACTGTTGGGCTTGGTTTTATCTGCAGATTCCATTTGTATGGGGGCATTTGGGAAGAATTGAAACACATTCAAGTCGAAATGTTAAATTGGATCTATTTTTTAAATCATATGGTCAACTTTGATTTATCATTTATTTGTTTGTATTCCTATTTTAAGACAAGTGTCAGCTGTTAACCACATCCGATCATTCTTGCTCTTTGCACAGTCATTTTGAATTTCCTCGATGCGATGTTAGGTGTGTAATGTTTGTATGTGTTGTATTGCGTGTACACTCATTTACTGAGGAAAACATCATTATTTTTTAAATGTTTCCAAGGTTTGATTTCGATGTTGTTTACAGGGTTCTTGGTGGTGGGTTTTAAGATGGAGAAAAATCTGGTTGGCATTGGATAGTTTTAACTTCATGCTTAAATATGAGGATGTTCAATGTCTATTAAGCGCTCTGCTTTTTCTTTGAAATGTGGTAGGTATATTATTCTGATTCTTAATACAATATGTTTCTCTACTGGATATTCCGTAGCAACGCACGCGCATGTAACTAGTATATATAAAAAGTATGGTTTATGTCACTTGCACTTGCTGTACATGATGTGTCATCATGTTGTCCAGATGACTTCGTATCTACCTAGATTGCTAAAAAATGAGCTATGCAGGTAGGTATTTTGCTTTCTCAGAATTATCAAATCCAGATGTGCGTATGCATACACTTTTGCAGCGATTTGTCCTCTGTAAATCCATTCTCTCCGTCTGTTGTTGAGGCTTATCTTCTGCGACTTTCAAATGATGGCAAAGTTGGATACAATCTCTTTGTTCTTGTAAACTTCCATTTACGTGGTAACGACACTGTTGTTCTAATCTTCGTTATTCTTACTTGCAGCATTAGTCCAAATATCCATGAAAAATTGCTTGAAATTTTTTATGGAATTTACGAAAAGGATCCTGATAAAGTAAGTTTCTCTAGGCATATGTCCCGCAAACACTAACTTAGCCCTTATGAGGTTTTGCAAGACATCTAGGTGTGTATTCCTGCAGGTGCTTCAAGCAATTATTCAGATGGGTGTCCTTGTTTCGACCGGAGATATGGGGCTTTTAGAAGACCAACTTAATTTTGCCTTAATAGGTAGTCGCTTTTACTTGAGAGATGCCCCTTCCTAATTACTTACATCCAGTATTTGATTCTTTCTTATGCTTAACTTAACTCTCCTTGTTTAGCTATTTTATAGCTTCGAAAAGCGTCAGGCCATACAAAGGAGAGAGAGAGAGAGAGAGATATGGCAACTGCACAGCTGTGACTTAAAAAGAAATTAACTGAGGACGAGAGGCTTCTAAAGAGGAAGAAGACACTTGCGGCTACGCCGTGAGTACTTTATCCATTACTAGCATTCCACGTTCTTAATTGACTAAAATTTCCAGCTTGCCTTATTCTGGGTCTGAAGTTCTGAACTCTGTACTGATACATCCGTTGAGATTGCTAGATATGCCATGGAATTACTAAGATTTAACGAAGCTGGCGTTGAAGTACCTGTTAAGGAAAATTTTAACCTTTGGTCCATATGTTCGACCTATCGAATTTGTGGCACATCTGTTAGTGTGAGTGTATATTAAAAGTTTTTAATTGCTTTCAAATTTACTATACCTTAGCATGCAAAGAAGAGATGGGAAAGGTAGTGCCGCGCATTCAACAATTTGTTTCGCCGTCCCGACAGAGCTGAGAAGGTTGCACAATTCATTTAGCGTTTGGTACCCACAACGGCTCTTTGCTCTATTCTTTTCTATGTTTACTGCGGCCATTTACGCATATAATTTTTTTAAATGTGCGTAGCATTTAGCCATTTACCAAAGTGCAGTATACTCACTACCTTTGGACAATCTGTCTACTCAGTTTTGGCTGCACAATCTTTTAGTTAGTGATGGCATAAGAATGTAGTTTATTGAATATATAAAATAGCTAACAACTGCAATTTTGTGTGTAAATTGTTTGGGATATCAAGAATGAGGTCGAGGTTCTCGGCGGCAGCATAAAGACTCCATCTCTGCGATGATGGCGCCAACGCAGACCTTGAGCATTGGAGAAGGAGGCAGCGCGAGGGCGAAGCGCATGCGGTGGGGGCAAGCGCCGCGCCACGAGCACAGTGGCAGCCAGACAGCGCGGACGCCGACGGCGCTCTGGAGGAGGCACGCATGGCGGCGGCATACGGGTCGACAGAGAGCGCGGCCTTCACAGGCGACGCGGCTCTCTCTCCCCGGTTCGGTACCGTGGTCGCCACGAGTACCAGGCTGTCGTCAGGGACGTCGGCCCCGGCGGCGGGTGGCCTACCCTCACCAAGACCAACTACGTCGAGTGGGCTACGGTGATGAGGGTAAAGCTCCAGGTGCGACATATGTGGGATGCGATCCGTGACGGCGGCGTCGACACGACCGGGATCGGCGGCGGCGGATGCTCATCATCGCTGCGATCCGCCCGAGATGCGATTTCGCTTACTAACAAGCGGACTGCCAAAGAGGCTTGGGACGCCATCATTGCGACCGCCATCGCCCGGCCGCGCCCGCAAATCTACATTACAGTCACTACGCACGGAGTGGGAGAACCGCCTTCAAGCCAGGTGAGGACGTTGATGACTTTGCTCTCCGTCTCAACACTCTGTTGCAGAAGATGGTGCAGTTCGGCGACGACACCTACGGCGAGGAGAGAGCTGTGGAAAAGCTCTTCCGCTGCGTCCCCGAAAAGTACAAGCAGATGGCTCGCTCGATCGAGTCTCTGCTGGACCTCTCCACGATGACGATCGAGGAGGCGTTGGGTCGCCTCAAGGTTGTTGACAGCGATGAGCCTGGCGCCTCCGGGACCCGTCACCATTGGCGGAAGCTCCTCCTCACTCGGGAACAATGGGCGCCGCCAAGGTAGCGAGGAAGAAGGGGAGCCTTCTTCCACGACAGGCGGCCGCAAGCGTGGCAAGCGCGGCAAGCCGCGCAAAGACGCCCAGGCAGGGGCGCGAAGACGTGCCGAGGGTGATGACCGTGGAAGCGCCCAGGGCGGCGCCGCTGGCAAGCAGAAGCCGGCACGAGACGGCTCTTGCCACAACTGCGGCAAGCCTGGTCATTGGGCCAAGGATTGTCGACAGCCACGACGCGGACAGGCCCACGTCGCGCAGGCGGAGGAGGAGGAGCAGCCGGCTCTGTTCATTGCTCATGCGAGCATCGAACTACCTCCACGGCACTGGCCGCAGCGACTCTCCTTCACCTTGACGAGCCAAAAGCACACGCCCTCCTCGGCGACAGTTCCAGCAACGACAAGACCGACGGATGGTGCCTCGACACCGGCGCCACCCACCACATGACCGGGCGGCGGGAGTTCTTCTCCGAGCTCGACTCAGGCGTTCGAGGCACCGTCAAGTTCGACGACGCCTCCGCCGTGGAGATCAAAGGCGTCGGCTCTGTCGTCTTCGTCGCCAAGACTGGCGAGCACCGGCTGCTCACCGGTGTCTACTACATCCCCGCGTTGAGGAACTCCATCATCAGCTTGGGACAGCTGGATGAGAACGGATCGCGCGTGGAGATCGAGCACGGGGTGCTGCGCATCTGGGATCATCGCCGTCGGCTCCTCGTCAAGGTCAACAGGAGCAACTGCCTCTACGTCCTTCACGCGCAGGTGGCGCAACCTCTGTGTCTTGCAGCCCGCCGTGACGACGACGCTTGGAGGTGGCACGAACGTTTTGGGCACCTCAACTTTGAGGCCCTAAGGCAGCTCGGCAGCAAGGAGATGGTGCGGGGCATGCCGCACGTCGACCACGTGGAGCAGTTCTGCGACACCTGCGTCCTCACCAAGCTGCGGCGGCTCCCCTTCCCTCGCCAGGCGAGCTTCCGCGCCAAGGAGAAGCTGGAGCTCGTACACGGTGACCTCTGTGGCCCCGTGACACCGGCTACACCTGGAGGCCGGCGCTACTTCCTCCTTCTCGTCGCGACGTGTCCCGCTACATGTGGTATCCCCGCTCGGCGTCAAAGCGGCATTGCGCGGCGCCATCAAGCGTCTTCAAGCTGCTGCGGAGGCGGAGTGCGGCCGCAAGCTTCGGGTCCTACGCACGGACAACGGCGGTGAGTTCACGGCGGCCGAGTTTGCGGCGTACTGCGCCGACGAGGGGATCCATCGTCACTTCTCGCGCGTACACCCGCGCGAGCGGCGTCGTCGAACGCCGCAACCGCATGCTGGTGGCCACCGCCGCGCCCTCCTCAGCGAGAGGATGCCGACATTCTACTGGGGTGAGGCGGTAATGACTGCCGCCCACTTGCTCAACTGCTCCCCCCCCCAAGGCCCTCGCCGACAAGACGCCATACGAGGCTGGGCACGGCGCAAGCCCGCGGTGAACCACCTCCGTGTCTTGGTGCACGGCGCCTTCAAGGAGCTCAACCACGTCGGCAAGCTCGGCGACCGAGCACGCCAGGGTCTTCATCGGATACTGAGGGCGCCAAGGCCTACCGCATCCTCGACCCTGCGACACGGCGCATGCGCATCACGCGTGACGTCGTGTTCGACGAAGGGCGAGGCTGGACGTGGGGCAAGATGGTGGATGACGGCTCGACTCCGATGACCAGCGATTTCATCGTCGACTACGTCCACTTCGAGGATGCGGGGGGAGCCAGCAGCTCGTCTTCGCCGAGCTTGCCTACCCCACCGCCTCGTTCGCCACCACCTTCGGCGAGTCCTTCACCACCGCTAGCTCCGGCAAGCCCACAGGCTCTGGCGAGCCCACCGCCAGCACCGCCGGCCATGCCTCGCTCTCCTACACCGGCACCTACTCCTTCAGGCTCGGCATCGGCAGCTTCGGCCCACAACGAGCAGCGCACGGTGGAGTTCGCCACTCCGCTGTCCAACGACGAGGATCGCATCGACGCCTACCACGGCGGCGAGCCTCTGCGCTACCGTACCATGGACGACCTCCCCGGCGAGCAGCCGGTCCCTGAACTGGCGCAGCGCGACTTCAAGGCGGAGCTACACCTCGCACAGGACGACGGCGAGCCTCGTTCCTTCGCCGAGGCGGAGAGAGACGCGGCATGGCGTGCCGCGATGAAGGAGGAGATGGACGCCGTCGAGCGAAACAAAACGTGGGAGCTGGCCGATCTTCCAGCCGGCCACCACGCCATCTCTCTCAAGTGGGTCTTCAAGCTCAAGAAAAATGAGGCTGGAGAGGTGATCAAGCACAAGGCGCGCCTCATGGCACGTGGCCGTCGGCGGGAGGGAGTCGACTTCGACGATGCCTTCGCGCCTGTTGCACGGATGGAGTCCGTGCGTCTCCTCCTTGCCCTCGCAGCCCAGGAGGGCTGGTGCATTCATCACATGGACGTCAAGTCTGCTTTCCTCAACGGCGACTTGAAGGAGGAGGTCTACGTCCGCCAGCCGCCAGGATTCATCATCCCCGGCAAGGAGAGCAAGGTCCTCCGCCTGCGCAAGGCCCTCTACGGCTTGTGGCAGGCACCGCGAGCTTGGAATGCCAAGCTGGACTCCACCCTCAAGCAAATGGGATTCCAGCAGAGCGCTCACAAGGCCGCGGTCTACCGGCGGAGCAAGGGAGGCAATGCCCTGCTGATAGGCGTCTACGTCGACGACCTTTTGATCACCGGTACCAAGGAGGAGGAGATCGAGGCATTCAAGGCGGAGATGAAGGCCACCTTCCAGATGAGCGACCTCGGACCCCTCTCCCTCTACCTCGGGATCGAGGTCCACCAGGACAGCTCCGGCATCTCTCTTCGCCAGACTGCCTACGTCAAGCGCATCGTGGAGCTGGGCGGCCTCACCGACTGCAACCCAGCCCACACTTCTATGGAGGAGAGGCTGAAGCTGAGTCGTGAGAGTACGGCGGAGGAGGTGGACGCGACGCAGTACCGACGCTACCTTGTCCACACGCGACCGGACTTGGCTTTCGCAGGTCCGGTTCATGCAGCGACCGACGACGGAGCACCAGCAGGCCGTGAAAAGGATCCTCCGCTACGTCGCGGGCACCTCCGACTACGGCTTGCACTACCCAAGGTGCCCCGGCACGGTGCACTTCATCGGGTACAGCGACAGCGATCACGCCGGCGACATCTACACGAGCAAGAGCACCAGCGGGACACTGTACTTCCTCGGCAAGTGTCCGATCAGTTGGCAGTCGATCAAGCAGCAGGTGGTGGCTTTGTCTAGCTGCGAGGCAGAGTACATTGCAGCCACTACCGCTTCTACTCAGGCTCTGTGGCTGGCTCGGCTGCTTGGCGATCTCCTTGGCAGAGACGCGGAGGCAGTAGAGCTCAGGGTGGACAGCAAGTCCGCCTTGGCCTTGGCGAAGAACCCTGTCTTCCATGAGCGCAGCAAGCACATCCGGGTGAGGTATCACTTCATCAGAAGCTGCCTGGATGAAGGGAGTGTCCGGGCCAACTACATCAACACCCAAGACCAGCTCGCCGACTTTCTGACCAAGTCTCTTGGGCGGATCAAGTTCCAGGAACTTCGCGCCAGGATCGGGATGGCTCAGATTCCTCACAAGGAGACACACAAGACTTAGGGGGAGAGTGATGGATAAGTCTCTGTGTTTGTCTGGTGCTTGTGGGGCTGCAGCACATGGTGGTTTTGCTGCCCTTCTAGGACAGCATCTTAGACTAGCATCTAGGACAGCATCTTGGACTAGCATCTTAGCATCTTAGACTAGCATCTAGGACAGCATCTTAGCATCTTAGACTAGCATCTTAGCATATGCTTGGCTGGTTGACAGCCTATAAATTTGTATCCCCAACCCCTCAGGTTGGCATGGCAATGTGTGAGAAATAAAACTAGAAAATTGCCCCATCTCCAAGTGTCATCCTCTCAATGAGAGTAAGGATCTTGCCATCACCAAGAGCAAGAATCCAGCAACTAACATTCGTATCTATGTACATTGCCACAAAAATCAGCTGTGAAGGTAGGATTTTTGCTTTCTCTGAATTATCAAATACAGATGTGCGTATGCATACACTTTTGCAGCGATTTGTCCTCAGTAAATTCATTTTGCTACATTGCTAATAAAGAACATTTGTAACTCACCATGCCATATTTTGTTTTTGTGTTTGTGCTAATGTCGTTCTAGAATACAATAATGACAGCTGCCTGTGATGTAACAATCAGCGTTGTACTTTTCTGTATTTTCGTTACGATTTTTGAATTCTTTGCATATTTGGGTTATATAGTTCTACATTACTGAATTCCCTATTTCACATAAAAAATATTTGTTCTCAATTCCACGGGTACTCTTGTGCTTTTAGGAGGCTTCGCGCTTGCATTCCGTGTGACATGGTATTATCATGTGATCAAGTGGGTTTTGAGGTTCGATTTTGGCATGATTTCTTACCTCAGACAGATCCTCCTCTTCCTTTGACGGATTTTCCAATAAGATCGTTCCTTTGTGACATTGAATCTTTTGTATCGCCGTTTGGTCCTTTTTAGTATCTCGATTTAAGGCAGCAGCATGGCATTGAATCATTTGTATTGTCTTTTGGTCCTTGTTAGTATCTCAATTAAATGCAGCAGCAATATATATGCTGATTAAAAAGCTACTGCTGATGTCAACGGGCGAAGGCTTATCTTCTACGACTCTCAAATGACGGCAAAGTTACGTACAATCTCTTTGTTCCTGTAAACTTCCATTTACGTGATAATGACATTGTTGTTCTAATCTTCGTTATTCTTACTTGCAGCATTAGTCCAAATATCCATGAAGGATTGGTTGAAATTTTTTATGGAAGTTATGAAAACGATCCTGATAAAGTAAGTTTCTCTAGGCATATGTCCTGCAAACACTAACTTAGCCATTGTGATGTTTTGCAAGACATCTAGGTGTGTATTCCTGCAGGTGCTTCAAGCAATTATTCAGATGGGTGTCCTTGTTCCTACCGGAGATATGGCGGCTTTCAGAAGACTTTGCCTTAATAGGTAGTCAGTTTTTACTTGAGAGATGCTCCTTCCTAATTTCTTACATGTAGTATTTGTTTTTTCTTATGCTTAACTTAACTTTATGAGTTTAGCTATTTTATAACTTCGAAAAGCGTCAGGCCACTCAAAGGAGAGAGATATGGCAACTGCACAGCTGAGACTTAAAAAGAAATTATCTGAGGACGAGAGGTTTCTGAAGAGGAAGCAGACACTTGCGGCTACGCCGTGAGTACTTTCTCCATTACTAGCATTCCATGTTCTTAGTTGACTAAATTTCAAACTTGCCCTATTCTGGGTCTGAAGTCCGAACAGATACATACAACGCCTCCTTGCTCTATACTTTTCAATGGTTTAGTGCGGCCATTTACGCATATAATTTTTTTAAAATGTGCGTAGCATTTACCAAAGTGCAGCATACTCATTACCTTTGGACAATCTGTCTACTCAGTTTTGGCTGCACAATCTTATTGTTTGTGATGGCATAAGAATGTAGTTTATTGAATATATAAATTAGCCAACAACTGCAATTTTTTGTGTGTAATCATTCGTAAATTGTTTGGGATAAGCCGTCAAGATGTTTCCAGTTTTTATTACATTTACAAAACAGCTGGGTCTAAAAAAAGGACCGTCCTTTGAACATATATTTTCTCCAAGCAGCGGATGTACTTCATTTAGGTAAGTTTCTTCTACTATCGAGATCATCTACTATTCTCACAGCATAATTGCAATGCACTTCATGCTAATCAGCGGTATGCATAGGGTGCGATGAGTACGTCGATAGCTCAATTAGTTTTCTTTTTCTACCATTAGTGTGTAGCTACATATTATCTCCATATCTCAGTTAGTAGCAAATGGGATGATGTATGTTATTGAGTTACGCCCACTCATGCGTGTTTGATATCCGTCTATCTCCATCCCCTTTCTTTTGCTAGTAAGCAATCCCTCACTTTGTTATGCCTGATCTTTGAGAAGTTATTATTCGAATATATATAAAAGTATGGTTTATGTCACTTGAGCTTGCTGTACATGATGTGTCATCATCTTTGTCCGAAGACTTCGTATCTACCTAGATTGCCCAAAAAAGAGCTATGCGGTAGGTTTTTCCTTTCTCTGAATTATCAAATCCAGATGTGCGTATGCGTACACTTTTGCAGTGATTTTGTCCTCTGTAAATCCATTCTCTCCGTCTGTTGTTGCCCTTCTTTGAGAATTAATTACTTTGAATACATATAGAAAAAATTAGTTTATGTGACTTGAACTTGCTGTACATGACGTGTCATCTTTTTGTCCAAATGACTTCGTATCTATCTACATTGCCAAAAAAATGAACTGCGCAGGTAGGATTTTTTCTTTCTCTGAAATATCAAATACAGATGTGCGTGTGCATACACTTTTGCAACGATCTGTCCTCTGTAAATTCATTTGGGTAAATTGCTAATAAAGAACATTTGTAACTCACCATCCCATCTTTTGTTTTTATGTTGTGTGCTAATGTCGTTCTAGAATACGATAATGACAGTTGCCTGTGTTGTAACGATCAGCGTTGTACTTTTCTGTATTTTCGTTTCGATTTTGGAATTCTTTGCATATTTGGGTTATATAGTTCTACGTTGCTAAATTCCCTATTTCACAAAAAAAATGTTTGTTCTTAATTCCACGGTTACTACTGTGCTTTTTAGGAGGCTTCGCGCATGCATTCCTTGTGAAATGGTATTATCCTGTGATCCGGTGGGTTTTGAGGTTCGATTTTGGCATGATTTTTTAGCTCAGACAGATCCTGCACTTCGTTTGACGAATTTTCCAATAAGATCGTTCCGTCATGACATTGAATCATTTGTTTCACCGTTTGGTCCTTTTTAGTATCTCGATTAAAGGCAGCAGCATGGCATTGAATCATTTGTATTGTCTTTTGGTCCTTGTTAGTATCTCAATTAAATGCAGCAGCAATATATATGCTGATTAAAAAGATACTGCTGATGTCAACGGGCGGAGGCTTATCTTCTACGACTCTCAAATGACGGCAAAGTTACGTACAATCTCTTTGTTCCTGTAAACTTCCATTTACGTGATAATGACATTGTTGTTCTAATCTTCGTTATTCTTACTTGCAGCATTAGTCCAAATATCCATGAAGGATTGGTTGAAATTTTTTATGGAAGTTATGAAAACGATCCTGATAAAGTAAGTTTCTCTAGGCATATGTCCTGCAAACACTAACTTAGCCATTGTGATGTTTTGCAAGACATCTAGGTGTGTATTCCTGCAGTGCTTCAAGCAATTATTGGATGGGTGTCCTTGTTCCTACAGGAGATATGGCGGCTTTGTAAGACTTTGCCTTAATAGGTAGTCGGTTTTACTTGAGAGATGCTCCTTAGAATTTCTTACATGTAGTATTTGTTTTTCTTATGCTTAACTTAACTTTATGAGTTTAGCTATTTTATAACCAGCGTCGGGCCACTCAAAGGAGAGAGAGAGAGATATGGCAACTGCAATTGAGACTTAAAAAGAAATTATCGAGGACGAGAGGTTTACAAGAGGAGCGGACACTTGCGTGCTACGCCGTGAGTACTTTCTCCATTACTAGCATTCCATGTTCTTAATTGACTAAATTTCAAACTTGCCTATTCAGTGCAAGTCCGAAGCAGATACATACAACGCCTCTTTGCTCTATACTTTTCAATGGTTTAGTGCGGCCATTTACGCATATAATTTTTTTTAAATGTGCGTAGCATTTACCAAAGTGCAGCATACTCATTACCTTTGGACAATCTGTCTACTCAGTTTTGGCTGCACAATCTTATTGTTTGTGATGGCATAAGAATGTAGTTTATTGAATATATAAATTAGCCAACAACTGCAATTTTTTGTGTGTAATATTTCATTCGTAAATTGTTTGGGATAAGCCGTCAAGATGTTTCCAGTTTCTATTACATTTACAAAACAGCTGGGTCTAAAAAAAGCACTGTCCTTTGAACATATATTTTTCTCCAAACAACAGGACTGTACTTCATTTAGGTAAGTTTCTTCTACTATCAGAGATCATCTACTATTCTCACAGCATAATTGCAATGCACTTCATGCTAATCAGCGGTATGCATAGGGTGCGATGAGTACCTCCATAGCTCAATTAGTTTTCTTTTTCTACCATTAGTGTGTAGCTACATATTATCTCCATATCTCAGTTAGTAGCAAATGGGATGATGTATGTTATTGAGTTCCGGCCCTGCTCATGCGTGTTTGATATCTGTCTATCTCCATCCCCTTTCTTTTGCTAGTAAGCAATCCCTCCGCCTGTTGTCGCCCGTCTTTGAGAAGTTATTATTCTGAATATATATAAAAAGTATGGTTTATGTCACTTGAGCTTGCTGTACATGATGTGTCATCATGTTGTCCAGAAGACTTCGTATCTACCTAGATTGCCCAAAAAAAAGAGCTATGCAGGTAGGTTTTTTCCTTTCTCTGAATTATCAAATCCAGATATGCGTATGCATACACTTTTGCAGTGATTTTGTCCTCTGTAAATCCATTCTCTCCGTCTATTGTTGCCCTTCTTTGAGAATTAATTACTTTGAATACATATAGAAAAAATTAGTTTATGTGACTTGAACTTCTTTGTACATGACGTGTCATCTTTTTGTCCAAATGACTTCGTATCTATCTACATTGCCAAAAAAATGAACTGCGCAGGTAGGATTTTTTCTTTCTCTGAATTATCAAATACAGATGTGCGTGTGCATACACTTTTGCAACGATCTGTCCTCTGTAAATTCATTTGGGTAAATTGCTAATAAAGAACATTTGTAACTCGCCATCCCATCTTTTGTTTTTGTGTTGTGTGCTAATGTCGTTCTAGAATACGATAATGACAGTTGCCTGTGTTGTAACGATCAGCGTTGTACTTTTCTGTATTTTCGTTACGATTTTGGAATTCTTTGCATATTTGGGTTATATAGTTCTACGTTGCTAAATTCCCTATTTCACAAAAAAAAATGTTTGTTCTTAATTCCACGGTTACTACTGTGCTTTTTAGGAGGCTTCGCGCATGCATTCCTTGTGAAATGGTATTATCCTGTGATCCGGTGGGTTTTGAGGTTCGATTTTGGCATGATTTTTTAGCTCAGACAGATCCTCCACTTCGTTTGACGAATTTTCCAATAAGATCGTTCCTTCATGACATTGAATCATTTGTTTCACCGTTTGGTCCTTTTTAGTATCTCGATTAAAGGCAGCAGCATGGCATTGAATCATTTCTATTGTCTTTTGGTCCTTGTTAGTATCTCAATTAAATGCAGCAGCACTATGTATGCTGATTAAAAAGTCTGCTTGATGTCAATGGGCGGAGGCTAATCTTCTACGACTTTCAAATGACGGCAAGTTGCGTACATTTTCTTTGTTCCTGTAAACTTCCATTTACGTGGTAACGACATTGTTGTTCTAATCTTCGTTATTCTTACTTACATCATTAGTCGAAATATCCATGTAGGATTGGTTGAGAATTTTTATGAAAGTTATGAAAAGGATCCTGATAAAGTAAGTTTCTCTAGGCATATGTCCTGCAAACACAAACTTAGCCCTTGTGAGGTTTTGCAAGACATCTAGGTGTGTATTCTTGCAGGTGCTTCAAGCAATTATTCAGATGGGTGTCCTTGTTCCTACCGGAGATATGGCGGCTTTCAGAAGACTTTGCCTTAATAGGTAGTCACTTTTTACTTGAGAGATGCTCCTTCCTAATTTTTACATGTAGTGATGGAAACGAGGTGTCCGATCTTTCGATGAGATTGATAACTATCAATTTTGTTGGCGGTGACTCTCACGATCCAACTACAACCGTACGACGACGCTTGCGCCTTAGCAATCGCTGAACCAACTACGAAGTGTTATTGACCTTGCAGGAGGCGTGATCAATCTGAACACGAAGTTCAATCCCTGCGAGCAATTAAAGAACTAGCAAGAATAAGACATAGGCAATCTGATATTGCGAATATGAAGGAAGCATAAATTGTATTGCGAATAGCAAAGATGGGATCCCGAAGCTGTCTTGACAGGTGGTCGTTCGACACAACTGAAGAACAAAGTTTGCACAATGGCTAAACCTAAACTCAACGAAATCCCTGTTCAAGCGAGGGAGACGTCGACTCCTATATAGGGGAAATGACCAGTGGTGGCGGCCAGCGAGGTGGACGCACGCCCTAGGGTTACAAGGCCCGTGGGCCAAAGTAGAGGTGGCGCAGCACCCTTCGACTCGGACTCCGATACGGATACGGACTCCTTTGATAATTTCGGCCGGCTCGGATAGAATTTGATGATGAGGTTGGATCCGTTTTAAAGTAGACTTGATAAGCTTTCCACGAAGTCCAGAAACGCCCCAAACGGAGTCCGTATGAAGAAGTTACGCCCGTTTAAAGTTAGTGTTGACGACGTAGTCCGAATCTGATTCCAGAACGAGCCCATCTCGAACTCTTGCTTGTCTGGGACCCAAAGTGACGTGATGATCTCCATTATGCCTTCCATACATCTCCACGACTCCGCATGCCTCTCCATGGTCCTTTCCCATATTCCTAAGCACAATTAAATCACTTGCATTAGGTAGCGGTCTATTCTCAGTAGTATATAATCCTAGGAACGAATTCACCTGATAATTAAGTTGGCGAGCACGAGCTCGGGTAAGAGGTCCTTGTACTGGTTGTGGTTGAGTTGTGTGTGTAGGCACGGTTATATCCATGGTAGGGATGTCCTCATCATATCCCCTGATGTATCTTTATGCTATCTCATGTTCGATGAACCCATAGAGCTAGCTAGTGTGATTGAGAGAGTATCTGAAATTACGTGTTTGAAATCGCTAGCTAGTACCTAGACCGTCACTTATAAATTTAATTTGATTGGAAATTTTGGTGTAGACAACACATTTCATGTTTCTCGAATATGCATTACTTGTGATCAGCTTGCTGAATTGAAAATGCATGCTTGGAACAAACCATCGCTTGGACACTGTTATGATCACTTAGAGATGAGTTTAAATATGAGTGTCTACTGTTTAGACATATTTGTAAAGCCTGGTCATACATTTTTTGTTGAACAATCATGTATAAACAATCAGAGTAGTGCAATTGAAGAATGGAATAAACAAACAATTTTATCGTCTATATTATATAAAACTGATGTTGTAAAGATGAAATATGATTATATGAGCCATTTGTCTACATTTGAAAATGAATTTTGTCTGTCCATTCATAATTTCGATACATACTTACAAAAGTCAAAGACAACTTCATTTCATGGATGGGGCAATAATGTGGATAAAAGGTGTGTCGAGATGAATACATCACATCTATCTAATGGCTATTGTTATACTATTCCTGATTTGCAAAACCAAAGGGTTTGTAAAACGGATGATAAATACA
Source organism: Hsuehochloa calcarea (assembly GCA_036346395.1). Taxonomy (NCBI): domain Eukaryota; kingdom Viridiplantae; phylum Streptophyta; class Magnoliopsida; order Poales; family Poaceae; genus Hsuehochloa; species Hsuehochloa calcarea. Next base: position 11,818,439 of record CM070613.1, on the reverse strand, counting down.
TATACCATGCATATACATTATTTCCTTTGTCTAACACATTTTCAGGCTATCAAAAGCCGAGGACGGCTTTTCTTGAAGAAAGGGAGGATGATGAGGATATCTCTACTAATTATGAGGTTGTTCATGAAGGAAGAACTAAACTTCTAAAACAACAGGTGCATTTGTTTCTTAATGGGTTTCCTTGTGTTTTCCATGAGAATTGGATACTACGTAAAATCAATACTTTGTGCATTCTCAGGTTTGATAAACTATTATAAGCAAACTCAATATGAGGTAAGCATTCTTCCCATATTTTTAAATTCTTTTTCAACACAGCCCTAAGCATTGTAGATAAAGTTCTATTCACAACTTCTGTTTGTCCATCAGTTTGAGGATGACAAGTAGTAGAAAATAACAACTTGGTCCCCAATTTAGCCCATAAAGTTCGCCAAAAGTGACTAAGAAATTTAGCATCACGATCTGAAACTATAGTATTAGGCACGCCATGTAAGCGAACAACTTCACGAAAGAATAAATCAGCAATATGGGCCGCATCATTGCTCTTATGACATGGTATAAAGTGAGCCATCTTAGAAAATCGATCAACAACGACGAATATACTATCCCTCCCCTTTTGTGTTCTAGGCAATCCTAAAACAGAATCCATCGAAATATCTTCCCACGGAACGCTAGGAACAGGTAGAGGCATGTACAAACCATGAGGATTAAGTCGTGACTTAGCTTTTTGACATGTAGTACAGCGAGCAACGTAGCGCTCGACGTCCCGTCTCATCTTTGGCCAAAAGAAATGATCAGCAATTATATCCTCCGTTTTCTTCACGCCAAAGTGTCTCATCAGCTCGCCTCCATGCGCTTCCTGTAACAACAACAAACGAACGGAGCTAGCTGGAATGCATAGCTTGTTAGCTCTAAACACAAACCCATCATTAATGACAAATTTGTTCCATGTTTTCCCTTCTTTACAATTCAATAATACATCTGTAAAATCAGCATCATGCACATATTGCTCTTTAATAGTCTCTAATCCAAAAATTTTGAAGTCAAGTTGTGAAAGCATGGTATACTTCCTAAACAAAGCATCAGCAATAACATTCTCCTTTCCCTTGTGTTTTATGACATAAGGAAAAGACTCAATAAATTCAACCCACTTTGCATGTCTACGATTAAGTTTACTTTGACTTCGAATATGCTTTAGAGATTCATGATCAGAATGTATAACAAATTCTTTGGGCCATAAATAATGTTACCAAGTTTCTAAGGTTCGAAAGAGGGCATATAACTCTTTATCATAAGTAGAATAGTTCAAACTAAGTCCACTCAATTTCTCACTGAAGTATGCTATAGGTTTGCCTTCTTGTAACAACACACCACCTAAACCAATTCCGCTTGCATCACATTCTAGCTCAAAAGTCTTATTGAAATCGGGGAGTTGGAGTAGAGGTGCATGTGTTAACTTATCTTTCAATGTGGTGAATGCATTCTCCTGTGCGGTGCCCCAAACAAATGGCACGCCCTTCTTGGTAAGCTCATTCAATGGTGCGGCGATAGTGTTGAAATCCTTCACAAAGCGGCGGTAGAACCCAGCAAGTCCTAAAAAGCTCCGCACCCGTGTGACCGTGTTAGGAGTCGGCCAACTCTGTATTGCTTCAACCTTGGCTTGATCAACTTCAATTCCCTGTGGAGTAACAACATAGCCAAGAAACGCGACTCGATCGGTGCAAAAGGTGCACTTCTCAAGGTTACCAAATAGGCGTGCATCACGTAAAACATTAAAAACAGCACGTAAATGGTCCAGATGTTCCTCTAATGATTTGCTATATATCAATATATCATCAAAATAAATCACCACAAATCTACCAATGAAAGCACGCAAAACCTCATTCATTAGTCTCAAGAAAGTACTAGGAGTATTAGTTAAACCAAAAGGCATTACTAACCACTCATATAACCCGAACTTAGTTTTAAAAGCCGTTTTCCATTCATCGCCTAATTTCATGCGGATTTGATGTGTAACATCCCAAAATTGGTTTGTGTTTCAAATGTAATAAAAATGAGGAGAAATTAAAACTTTTTCTCTGATCTTGATTTTTGTAATCAGTTCCATAATTTTTGTAAAGGAATTATGTGAAATCAAAAACCAAATTGCCATTTGGACACCAACACAAATATCTTTCATGAAAATCTTGTGCCCAACCTTTGGAAATACTTTTCTTGGGTCTAGGGTTGATGTTTGACACCTCAGAATTATTTCATAATTTTTAGAAATTATTTGATAATTTTGAGGCAGTCAAACCTTGGTCAAACCTAATTCATCACCTTCTGGAATTTTGGAGACAAATGCAGTGCATAAAAGTCTTTGAAAATTTTATATAAGGTTCTTCATGCAGTCAGCAAGCTCCAGTTAAAATTTCATAAATTTTGGAGTTTGTTTGCTATCCCAAATAATTTTTCAAAATCAGCCTTTAAATTCAAACCCTAAGCGGTTTTCACTGTTCCTTGGGTTGAATCGGACTCGGGCCCGAGCCACTTGACTCGACCCATCAACTAAGCGCACCGCCTCGATCGTTTAGGCGCGGCGTTGTGCGTCGTTGGATCGGCATCGAGCGGCCCACGATCGCGTGAGCGTTCGGACCATCCGAGCGCCGATCCATGTGAACCGTTGGATTCTAAATCGAGGGCTCGATTCGCGGGAATGTTCGGACCATCCGAGCGCCTCGCGCAATATGAACCGTAGGATCCAAATCAGCGGCTCGGACTAAAATGGGCGCTCAAACCGTTCTAATCACCCGTTGCTTTTGGACCGTCCGATTTAAATCCAGCGGTGGCGGCTATCGTCTACCTCCGTCGCTCGCGCGCGCCGAAGTCAGCGAGAGTGGGTGAAAATTTGAGCGTGGCGTCGGGTCACTTCTCCTTTCGCCAGCGGCTCTTCGCATTTAATGCTTCCGTCCCCCGCCTCCCAAGTCTTCGTCCTCCTCGAGTGCACTTGCTCCCATCGCCTCGATCGACCTCAACACGAGTTCGCCATTTTTCTTCCGTTGCTTCTTCCTTGCCCCTTCGGCTATAAAACTCCTCCGGTGGCTTCCTTAGCATCCTTTGAACCCCTTGAGCTCCAGAACCCTTTGTTAGTGCATTACTCGAGCTCCATTTCAAAAATTGCTCTCTACGCCATTGTTGAAGCTCCAACCTCTTGGTGAAAGTGGTGCTCCAGGCCTTCTCTTTCTAAACCCTTGCTTCCTCGATTACTTACCATCTCTAAGAGTATTAACCCTCACTCAATTTGGGTTTTCCCAGGAGCGGCTTAATTTTGATTTCCCTTCGGCCGAAAGCCCTATTTTTCTTCATCGAGGCGGCTCCAGTCCCTCTCGTGCTTTCTCCGTGCTCGGGTAACCCCTCTTTAGTCCCTAGTTGCTTGGCACCCGCTCAGTTGGACGCAGTGAGCTCATTTGCTATTTTCATTTTTGACCATTTTCGGTCATCTCTGTCATCTTCGGCTTGCGGCGTTCTAGAACGCCGCAGCTAAAATTATTAGTTCCATTGGGTGCGCAAGTTTGTTAGCAACCCATTTTGGGCCTTTGCTCGCACCGCCGTGACGAGTCGCCGCGTGAGCCGTTCTTCCGTCGTTTTGTCGGATGAAAGCAGTAGCGAGTTTTGAGCGTGAATTGATGTGGACCGTCGATCCTTAGATCAACGGTCCAGATCTGAGTGAACGTTCGGACCGTCCGAAAGGTTCGATCCGTGTGGACCGTTGGATCCAAGATCAGCGGCTCCTATGCGTATGAGCGTTCGGACCGCCCAACGTCTGATCACATGAACCGTTGGATCTAGATCCAGCGGTGAGTGTTTAGGGTTTGTGGATCGCGCGTGCGCGCATTGCTCCGTGGACTTAGACCGTCGGATCTTTGATCGACGCTCCTCGTTCGGCCACGTCGTTTTAATTCCTGATTTCCCGAAAGGATTTATTTGTCAACTGAAAAATGTGATAACTTGTAAAATGCATAACTAATTCATTTCAAATCCTTTTCGGTTGATTCAAATTTTGTTGGTTATGTTTTTGACTAGACTTTAATTTAAAAATGTTTCCAGACCCAGTATAGCTCCAGAAAATTTTGCTAATGAATAGTAGCATTTTTGATTTATAAAAGCTGAGCAAAATTGTTTTGGCCATATCTTTTGCATTAAGAATCCAAATCAATTGGTTCTTGTTGCATTAGTTCATAAAAATCATGCTCTTTCTACTGTAAAAATTTGAGAGCTTTTTGTTGAAGTTGGCTGTTGGATCTTTTCGGTTTCTTTTGCCTTATTGGTTCTTTTTGGTTCTTTCGATAGGATCCAAGAGCACATTGATACGAGAGTGATCCCAGCAACATCTTGACCCACAACAAGCAGGCAAGCAGTTTGATCATGTTAATCCTATTATTTTACAAGTTTAATATTTTGAATTCAACTGTATGTATGCATTGCTACTTTGTGTTAAATTATGGTTAGTTGATCCTATAGTTGCATAATCTGTAGGATGTTGTTTATTCTCTACTACTTGAGCCTAGGTTATTTGCTGTGATTAGAGTTCGATGGATGAACTCTTGTCACTTAGTAGAATACGAATCTTTGTGCTTAGCCATGCCTAGTTCGGTAGCTTTGGGCGATCATCGACTTAGTCGATGGTCTTGATCACACAAAAATTATTATTCTTCCATTATGTCCAGCACTTTGTGCTTTGTTAATTTTGTAAAGTCAAAATTGAAAATGGAAAAAATTGATTTGGACTTGGGCAAGTGGTTGGATGGTGGGTTATTGGGTTTGTGGTTGTCTTGCCTAAGTCAACAAGGACCGAACATCTTGTGTCACACTCTCCAAGCATTTTTGCGTACTAACCACATGAGGGTTATATGGGACCCCTCTTGACCTAGTACTTTGGAGTGTGTTATCTCCAGTCGCGGGAGGAGCGTTGTGTGTGTTGTGTGAAAAGGAATTGTGTTCTTGTGTTTGTGTTGGGTGTGCGGTGGTGGGGATTGCCGGAAGGTTCTCCACCTCGAGGGGCGTCGCATGATTGTCAAGGCTTTACCGTGACGGGTAGTTGTCGAGGTGGGCCACGACCCGACACAGCGTATGGGTTTCTATCCATACAGGCGACTCGAAGGTAATACATAATATTGGAAAAGTCTCGTAGGACTTAGCCGTGCTTAAGCATACCTAAGGAAGTGTGCTTAATAGCTTGGCAAAAGGCGATCCGGCGTGTGGGTAAGTTGGTACACCTGCGCAGGATAAAACTATTCGAATAGCCTCGCCCTAGGTTATGGACACGCTTGGTTAGGTTTTGCAAGAGTTAGACTTCAACCTTTTAAATTAAAATTTGACATGGTTGGCATGAATGGGTAATTCATGCTATTGTTGTGGTGACTAATGGTTTAGTCACTTCGGGATTGTTGTTGTTTCCTATCTCATTGTTAATTTGTTGTCTTTTGCGCTTATTTGAACACTAAAAACAGATTTGTTAAATTGCTTTCAATCTATTATATTATTGCAAATGAAAACTTGCTTTATGCTAAAATGAAACCTCTGACCTCTTGTTGATTAAGCTTGCATGTAGTATATATACAGGTTTGTTATTCCACTGTAAGTCTTGCGAGTACATTCAAAGTACTCACCGGCTTTTTTGCCATTTGCTTTTGTTTCGAGGGAAGAAGGTGAGCCCAAAGGGCCTCACTTTTGTGAGATGTGCCGGGTTTGGCGACTAGCTTGGCGGTCCGTCGGTTGCCTTGTGGGTTAAAGGCACACCGATTGGCTCTTTTGTTGTAGCCATCTTATGGCACTTTTGCTTCATTGTTTAATTATTGTTGTCTCTTTTATTGTTGGCGGTTGGCCTCTCTTTTATAATGACTCGGTTTAATATTATTAATATACATTCTATTACGTGTTTGGTTCTATGTGGATGAATGGAATTGATACATAAATTTTGTGATGAGGCGTGTATATGCACTCTGGGAAGTATACATGTCTCGAGTCTCTGATTATCCGCTTTGTGATGCTAGGACCGAATGGATGGTTAAGCATTACAAGCGGATAAACAAGGGTCTCACAAGGTTTGTATCGAGCCATCTTGACCGTAGTAACCCAAGTTGGTCGTCTTTAGGATATTTTGGAAAACCCTAATTTCAAAGTATCAAATGATTTTTGAAAGCTTAAGGAATTCTCAGGTTATTATTCCTTACCTATCTTAGCTTTCTCCTCTCATCTTACTCTAATTTGAGTTTGAAAATTGTTTACCTCTCCTTTTCAAAGATAGTGTTATCGATTAAATGGGTTTTGGGAACCACCGAGTTTGGCAAATTGAAGTTCTTAGGGTTTTGAAGTTTACGGGTGAAGATTTGGCTAGAGGCTTGGATGCGAATCTGGACAAGACGCCTCAATTTCAGACGACAAGCTCAAAGGTTTACGATAGGACCACCGAGCTTGGCAAATTGAAGTGTGCGATTTTGAAGTTTCTAGAATGGAAGACTTATTTGGAAGCTTGGATGCGAAATCGCTACAGCAACCTCAATTTCCGGACAGCAAGCTCGATGGTTTCTAATGGGGTAGAAAATGAGAGTTTAATCAACTAAAACTTGTGGGGTTAAAGAAGGGTAAGATGTGATACTAGTTAGCTATGTATCTAACACTATTTTCGTTGATTGAACCTTGCTCTTTAGTGGTGATAGATCTTACCTTAATCTTGATTTTTATCTTCTCAATCAATTACTCGTTCATTCAATACGGGTTAGTTGCATTGGGAAGTTGAGCTTTAGTTTTATGATCCCTTGCCGTTTTGGAGTCTTTTTATAAACTGTTTAAGTTTATACACATCTTTTTTTGGCTTTCGGTTAGGGTGATATTCCATTCCCTAGTCGTTAGCTTTTCGCTTTCTTTCGGCTTTGAATCTTTGAGTTTAGTTTTAACCGAAATTTCTTGTAACAGATGGCGGGCCTTTTCGTAGCGGCCAAGGCGATCGGTGGTCGGACGAGATCTTCCTCCTCCTCCGACCATGGCGAGGTCCTTCTTGGATCGGCGCAACCGCAGAGGGCGGGAGGTTCTTACGGGCGTCATCGCGCGCAACACTTCCGCCCTTACCGGTGCTTGAGGATCCGGGCAAGGGAGTGGTCATCACCGCGTGGGGACTCGCGGAGTTTCTTCGCTTTCTCACCCCTACGTTCTCAGTCGAGGACCCGCTTGACGCAGACGATTGGCCGTGCAGTCGGCGAACCAGATAGCGCAGCGTGGAGCACGAGAAGGCGCTATTTCAGATCGCACCGGTGGAGGGTGCGGCTTTGTCTTGGTGGGAGAGCTTTCGCCATGCAAACCGGACGGTCACACCGTCACTTGGGAGGAGTTCCATCGCCTTCCGCCGCTCTCATATTCCTTCCGCAGATGAAGTGAAGAAGAAGGAGTTCTTGTCGCTCGAGACAAGGGCGCTTTCGATCACGGAGTATCTTTACGAGTTCAACCATTTGGCTCGTTATGCTCGGAAGAGGTGGCCACCGATGAGGCCAAGCAAGAGAAGTTCAAGGATGGTTTGTGCGAGGAGCTGCGGGACAAGCTATCCATCGTTGACTTTCGGATTTCCGGGCCTTGGTGGACAAGGCCATCGTTCTTGAGCACGCGGGAGAGCACTTGTGGATTCCCGCAGCGCAAGTGGGAGGCCCGCAAGTCGCCGCAGCAGTTCTTTCCGTTCCGTGTTGGGCGTCTCGGGGTCCCGTCCTCGCCTTGGCACCCAGAGATCGTCGGCACTGCCTCGTCCTTCGCAGCCGTGCCCCAATCACGTGCACTGCGGGTCGGCCAGAGGCCTCCGACTGGCCGCGGATGTCACCGCTATTTCAGAACGACAAGGGCATTATGCAAATAATTGCCCCAAGAAGGCAGAGCGACCCCTCGCCCTAATGGAGGACGCGGGGAGGAGGTGGTTCTTCGCGGACCAGGAAGATAGTCCCTACTACCCAAGGCGTGGGCGGTGGTCGCGTCAACCTCATCTCGGCAGAGGAGGCACGGAGGCGCCCGACGTTGTGTTGGGTGCGCTTTCATTAACTCTTATCCTCGCCTTGTTTTGTTTGATTCAGAGCATCTCATTCTTTTGTTTCGAGTCTTTTGTTGCTATTAGTGAGCTCCTCTTTACTCCATTGTTGATCCCATTGCTCATTCGCTCTCGGGTTTGGAGTTGAGAGTGAATCTGAGTGTAGGGATGTTCCAATCGAGATCGAGGAGTGAGATTCTTGCGAATCTTATCCTCCTCCATTCGGCCATCTAGATGTAATTCTTGGTATGGATTGGTTGTCCCAAAGATAAGGGACAGATTGATTGCGCCAAGAAGTGTGTCCTTCTATCTAGTCCTTGAGGCGGCGCAGTTAAGCTTTTCGCGGAAGGCTGCTAGGCCCGCATCTCTTGGCGCTTGAAGCGAAGCCCGCTCGATATTGGTGAAGTCCCAACCGTCGTGACTTCATTGATGTCTTTCCTAAGCTCTTCCGGAATGCCACGATTCGAGACCTCGAGTTTGTCATTGAGTTGGCTCCCTGATCGCCCGATTTCAAAGAGGCACTATCGGATGCCACCGAGCAATTGGTGGAGTTGAAGAAGCAACTTAATGAGCTTCAAGAAAAGGTTTCATCCGCCTAGCTCATCTCCGTGGGTTGTCCAAAGCAATCTTCGTAAAGAAGAAGGACAATACTTTACGCATGTGCGTGGATTACCGTCCGCTTAATGAGGTAGCGGTAAAGAACAAATATCCATTGCCCGCATTGATGATCTCTTTGATCAATTAACTGGAGCTCGAGTATTCTCCAAGATTGATTTGAGAATGGGATATCATCAAGTTCGGATCGACACGAGGATATTCCAAAGGCGGCTTTCTACTCGTTACGGCTTGTATGAGTATACCGTCATGTCATTTGGGTTAACCAATGCTCCGCCTTGTTCATGAACCTCATGAATTCGGTATTCATGGAGTATTTGGATAAGTTTGTCGTGGTCTTCATCGATGATATTCTCATCTATTCCAAGGACGATGAGGAACACGATGAGCATCCGAGGCTTGTATTAGGCAAGCCGTGAGCATCATTGTATGCAAAGTTCGACAAGTCGCGATTCGGTTGAAGGAAGTGGCCTTCTTGGGTCATATTCTTTCGGCGGGAGGCGAGCCGTTGACCCTTGCAAGGTCGGTGATGTTCTTTCATGGGTTGACCTACTTGATGAATCGAAGTGCGGAGTTTTCGGTTTAGTGGATATTATCGCCGCTTTATCGAGAATTTCTCCAAGATCATGGCCGGCGACGGAGTTGCTCAAGAAGGATAAGAAGTTCTTGTGGTCCGATGCTTGTGAGGAAAGTTTCCAAGTGCTTAAGAAGCGTTTGACCACCGCTCCCGTCCTCGTTCTTCCCGATATCCATCGAGGCTTCGATATCTTTTGCGATGCTTCTCGGCGAGGACTCGGTTGTGTCCTTATGCAAGAAGGCAAGGTAGTGGCCTATGCATCAAGGCAATTAAGGACTCATGAACTCAACTATCCTACCCATGACTTGGAATTGGCTGCTGTGATTCATGCACTTAAGATTTGGCGACATTACCTAATCGGTAATCGTTGTGAAGTGTATTCGGATCACAAAAGCCTAAAGTATTTGTTCACCCAACCGGATCTGAACCTCAGGCAAAAGAGATGGTTGGAGTTGATCAAGGACTATGACATGGGAATTCACTACCATCCGGGCAAGGCTAATGTCGTTGCCGATGCGCTCAGTCGCAAAGCGCATTGCAATGCCTTGTTGCTCCAGGGATGTCAACCCACCCTTCTGGAGGAATTTGGGCGTCTCAACTTAGGTTTGGTTGAGCGTGGTTCCCTCGCTGCCTTGGTTGTGCAACCAACCTTGGTAGATCGGATTAAGGTCGCTCAGCAATCGGATGCTGGAATAAGCCGCATCAAGGAAAATGTTAAGAACGGAACAGCCAAGTGCTTCTCTGAGGATGAGCATGGTGTTGTAAGGTTCGGGCAACGCCTTGTGGTTCCAAAGGACATGGAATTGCGGAATTTGATTCTCCGCGAAGCCCACGACTCGCCTTTGTCTATTCATCCGGTGCCACAAAGATGTATCAAGATCTCCGCGAGATTTTGGTGGACCCGAATGAAGAGGGAAATTGCGAGTTCGTTCTTCGAGTGCGGCGTGTGTCGTCGTGTCAAGGCCGAGCATCGGCGTCGGCAGATCGCTTGACCTTTGCCTATTCACGAATGGAAGTGGGATTCGATCGGGATGGATTTTATCACCGGTCTGCCCCGAACATCAAAGGGCAAGGATTCCATCTCGGTTGTCATTGATCGATTGACGAAGGTAGCCCATTTTCTGCCAGTACGAACGAACCTTAGTGTGAGTCTACTAGCGGACCTCTATATTTCCGATCGCCTCGCTTGCATGGTGTACCAAGACGATCGTTTGGATCATGATGCGCTTTTCACCGCCTGAGTTCGAAGTGTTTGCAAGAGGCTATGGGAACCGTCTCACATTTAGCACCGCATATCACCCCCAAACTGATGGTCAGACCGAAAGGGTCAACCAAGTATTGGAAGACATGCTCCGTGCTTGTGTTCTCTCCTATGGAAAGCATTGGGAGAAATGTTTGCCATTCGCCGAGTTCTCCTACAATAACAGTTTCCAAGCTAGTCTTGGAATGTCACCTTTTGAGGCCTTGTACGGGAGAAAATGCAGAACCCCGTTGAACTGGTGCGAGACCGCGAAGACCATTCTTTGGCCGGACTCGATCAATGAGGCCGAGAGTCAAGTCCAAACTTATTCGTGATCGTTTGCGCACAGCTCAATCCAGGCAAAAGAGCTATGCGGATCGCCGTCGTCGTGAGTTGAGCTTTGAGCCTAATGACTTTGTTTATCTCAAAGTCTCTCCTTTGAAGGGCCATCAGCGTTTCGGCGTCAAGGGCAAGTTAGCTCCTCGATATGTCGGTCCTTACCGTGTTATCGAGAAGAAAGGAGCTGTTGCCTATAAGTTGGATTTGCCAGCTGCACTCGAAGGGGTACATGATGTTTTCCATGTGTCCCAATTAAAGAAGTGCCTCCGTGTTCCAACTGAGGAAGCTCCATTGGAAACTCTAGATGTCCAAAAGGATTTGACCTATCGCGAGCACCCTGTTCGCATACTCGATGAGGCTGAACGAAGAACAAGGAATAAAACCATTAGATTCCTCAAAGTTCAGTGGTCGAACCATTCTGAAGATGAAGCTACTTGGGAAAGGGAAGATCGTCTCCGTGCAGACTACCCCTCCTTCTTTGCCGAGTGAGCCAAATCTCGGGACGAGATTTCTGTAAGGGGGGGAGGTTTTGTAACATCCCAAAATTGGTTTGTGTTTCAAATGTAATAAAAATGAGGAGAAATTAAAACTTTTCTCTGATCTTGATTTTTGTAATCAGTTCCATAATTTTGTAAAGGAATTATGTGAAATCAAAACCAAATTGCCATTTGGACACCAACACAAATATCTTTCATGAAAATCTTGTGCCCAACCTTTGGAAATACTTTTCTTGGGTCTAGGGTTGATGTTTGACACCTCAGAATTATTTCATAATTTTTAGAAATTATTTGATAATTTTTGAGGCCAGTCAAACCTTGGTCAAACCCTAATTCATCACCTTCTGAATTTTTGGAGACAAATGCAGTGCATAAAAGTCTTTGAAAATTTTATATAAGGTTCTTCATGCAGTCAACAAGCTCCAGTTAAAATTTCATAAATTTTGGAGTTTGTTTGCTATCCCAAATAATTTTTCAAAATCAGCCTTTAAATTCAAACCCTAATCGGTTTTCACTGTTCCTTGGGTTCGAATCGGACTCGGGCCCGAGCCACTTGACTCGACCAGTCAACTAATCGCACCGCCTCGATCGTTTGGGCGCGGCGCGCAGCGTCGTTGGATCGGCATCGAACGCCCACGATCGCGTGAACGTTCGGACCATCCGAAAGCGCGATCCATGTGAACCGTTGGATTCTAAATCGAGGGCTCGATTCGCGGGAATGTTCGACCATCCGAACGCCTCGCGCAATATGAACCGTAGGATCCAAATCAACGGCTCGGACTAAAATGGACGCTCAAACCGTTCTAATCACCCGTTGCTTTTGGACCGTCCGATTTAAATCCAACGGTGGCGGCTATCGTCTACCTCCGTCGCTCGCAAGGCCGCTGTGGTCAGCGAGAGTGGGTGAAAATTTCAGAGCGTGGCGTCGGGTCACTTCTCCTTTCGCCAACGGCTCTTCCGCATTTAATGCTTCGTCCCCGCCGCCTCAAGTCTTCGTCCTCCTCGAGTGCACTTGCTCCCATCGCCTCGATCGACCTCAACACGAGTTCGCCATTTTTCTTCCGCTGCTTCTTCCTTGCCCTTCGGCTATAAAACTCCTCCAAAGTGGCTTCCTTAGCATCCTTTGAACCCCTTGAGCTCCGAACCCTTTGTTAGTGCATTACTCGAGCTCCATTTCAAAAATTGCTCTCTACCGCCATTGTTGAAGCTCCAACCTCTTGGTGAAAGTGGTGCTCAGTGCCTTCTCTTTCTAAACCCTTGCTTCCTCGCCATTTACCATCTCTAAGAGTATTAACCCTCACTCAATTTGGGTTTTTCCCGCAGGGAGCAGCTTAATTTTGGATTTCCCCCTTTTCGGCCGAAAGCCCTATTTTTCTTCATCAGAGCAGCTCCAGTCCCCTCTGTGCTTTCTCCGTGCTCGAGTAACCCTCTTAGTCCCTAGTTGCTTGGCACCCTTCGCTTGGACCGCAGCAGAGCTCATTTGCTATTTTCATTTTTGACCATTTTCGGTCATCTCGCTATCTTCGGCTTGCCGGCGTTCTAGAACGCCGCACTAAAATTATTGGTTCCATTGGGTGCGCAAGTTTGTTAGCAACCCATTTTGGGTTTTGCTCGCACCGCCGTGACAGAGTCGCCCGTGGCGAGCCGTTCTTCCCGTCGCTTTGTCGGATGAAAACAGCGCGAAGTTTTGAACGTGAATTGATGTGGACCGCCGATCCTTAGATCAACGGTCCAGATCTGAGTGAACGCTCGACCGTCCAAAGGTTCGATCCGTGTGGACCGTTGGATCCAAGATCAACGGCTCCTATGCGTATGAACGTTCGGACCGCCCAACGCCCCGATCCACATGAACCGTTGGATCTAGATCCAACGGTGAGTGTTTAGGGTTTGTGGATCGCGGCGCGCGCATTGCTCCGTGGACTTAGACCGTCGGATCTTTGATCGACGCCTCGCTCGCCACGTCGCTTTAATTCCGATTTCGAAAGGATTTATTTGTCAACCGAAAAATGTGATAACTTGTAAAATGCATAACTAATTCATTTCAAATCCTTTTCGTTGATTCAAATTTTGTTGGTTATGTTTTTGACTAGACTTTAATTTAAAAATGTTTCAGACCCAGATAGCTCCAGAAAATTTTGCTAATGAATAGTAGCATTTTGATTTATAAAAGTCGAGCAAAATTGTTTTGGCCATATCTTTTGCATTAAGAATCCAAATCAATTGGTTCTTGTTGCATTAGTTCATAAAATCATGCTCTTTCTACTGTAAAAATTTGAGAGCTTTTTGTTGAAGTTGGCTGTTGGATCTTTTCGGTTTCTTTTGCCTTATTGGTTCTTTTTGGTTCTTTCGATAGGATCAGAAGAGCACATCGATACCGAGAGTGATCCTCAAAGAACATCTTGACCCACAACAAGCGTGCAAGCAGTTTGATCATGTTAATCCTATTATTTTACAAGTTTAATATTTTGAATTCAATCTGTATGTATGCATTGCTACTTTGTGTTAAATTATGGTTAGTTGATCCTATAGTTGCATAATCTGTAGGATGTTGTTTATTCTCTACTACTTGAGCCTAGGTTATTTGCTGTGATTAGAGTTCGATGGATGAACTCTTGTCACTTAGTAGAATACGAATCTTTGTGCTTAGCCATGCCTAGTTCGGTAGCTTTGGGCGATCATCGACTTAGTCGATGGTCTTGATCACACAAAAATTATTATTCTTCCATTATGTCCAGCACTTTGTGCTTTGTTAATTTTGTAAAGTCAAAATTCTGAAAATGGAAAAAATTGATTTGGACTTGGGCAAGTGGTTGGATGGTGGGTTATTGGGTTTGTGGTTGTCTTGCCTAAGTCAACAAGGACCGAACATCTTGTGTCACACTCTCCAAGCATTTTTGCGTACTAACCACATGAGGGTTATATGGGACCCCTCTTGACCTAGTACTTTGGAGTGTGTTATCTCCGAGTCGCAGGAGGAGCGTTGTGTGTGTTGTGTGAAAAAGGAATTGTGTTCTTGTGTTTGTGTTGGGTGTGCGGTGGTGGGGATTGCCGGGAAGGTTCTCCACCTCGAGGGGCGTCGCAGTTGTCCAAGGCTTTACCCGTGACGGGTAGTTGTCCGAGGCTGGGCCACGACCCCGACACAACGTATGGGTTTCTATCCATACGGGCGACTCAAGGTAATACATAATATTGGAAAAGTCTCAGAGGACTTAGCCGCTTAAGCATACCTAAGGAAGTGTGCTTAATAGCTTGGCAAAAGGCGGTCCGCGTGTGGGTAAGTTGGTACACCCGCAGGATAAAACTATTCAATAGCCTCGCCCTAGGTTATGGACACGCTTGGTTAGGTTTTGCAAGAGTTAGACTTCAACCTTTTAAATTAAAATTTGATATGGTTGGCATGAATGGGTAATTCATGCTATTGTTGTGGTGACTAATGGTTTAGTCACTTCGTGATTGTTGTTGTTTCCTATCTAATGTTAATTTGTTGTCTTTTGCGCTTATTTGAACACTAAAACAGATTTGTTAAATTGCTTTCAATCTATTATATTATTGCAAATGAAAACTTGCTTTATGCTAAAATGAAACCTACTGACCTCATCGTTGATTAAGCTTGCATGTAGTATATGTACAGTTTGTTATTCCACATGTAAGTCTTGTAGTACATTCAAAGTACTCACCGGCTTTTGCCGGCTGCTTTTGTTTGCAGGGGAAGAAGGTGAGCCCAAAGGGCCTCACTTTTGTGAGATGTGCTTCGGGTTTGGCGACTAGCTTGGCGGTCCGGTCGGTTGCCTTGTGGGTTAAAGGCACACTGATTGGCTCTTTTGTTGTAGCCATCTTATGGCACTTTTGCTTCCGCTGTTTAATTATTGTTGTCTCTTTTATTGTTGGCCGGTTGGCCTCTCTTTTGTAATGACTCGGTTTAATATTATTAATACTTCTGTTCTATTCTGTGTTTCGGTTCTATGTGGATGAATGGAATTGATACATAAATTTTGTGATGAGGCGTGTATATCGCACTGGAAGTATACATGTCTCGAGTCTCGGATTATCTGCTTTGTGATGCTAGGACCGAATGGATGGTTAAGCATTACAAGCCGGATAAACCGGGGTCTCACATGATGATAACCACTACTACGCAAATCAACCTTGGAAAAGACAACAGAGCTACTCAATTCATCAAGCATATCATCTAACCTAGGAATAGGATGATGATACCTAATGGTGATATTATTAATTGCTCTACAATCCACACACATGCGCTATGATCCATCTTTCTTTGGTACCAAAATGACCGGAACAGCACAAGGTCTAAGAGATTCGCAAGACATACCCTTTATCAAGCAACTCTTGAACTTGGCGCTGAATTTCTTTAGTTTCTTCCGGATTGGTCCTATATGGTGCTCGGTTGGGCAATGATGCACCGGGATTAAATCAATTTGATGCTCAATCCCACGCGGTGGCGACCCTACGGATGTCCTTTGAAAGACATCTTTGTACTCTGCAAAATGTTAGTGACTGCAGGTGGCCAAGAAGAAGGTATATCCTCAAATGAAAACAATGCTTCTTTGTAAATTAATGCATAGCAAACAGTAATTACTAGCATCCAGCTTGAGTCATATCGATTTGGTAGCAAGAAAACAAGCACCTTTCAATTTAATTTCTTTATTTTTGTCATGAACAGATTTATGTTCTTTCTTTTTATGTTGCTCAAGCTCTTTTGCTACAATCTGATTTTCGCTCTTAGTATTCTCGTTCTCTCTTCTAGCTCTAGCAAGGTTATCTTTAACAATTTGTTCAGGAGTCATAGGATGCAGCACAATTTTCTTTCCCTTGAACATGAGAGAGTATTGATTATTCTTACCATGATGTATACAATCAGTATCGTATTGCCAAGGTCTTCCTAATAATAATGAACAAGTTTGCATAGGAACAACGTCGCAATCAACATAATCATGGTATGAACCCATAGAAAAATGTATTCTCACCATCCGTGTTACCTTCAACTTACCATTGTTGTTGAACCATTGAATATGGTATGGGTGGGGATGAGGTTTAGTCGACAACGCAAGCTTCTACACCATATCCATACTCGCCAAATTGTTGCAACTCCCACCATCAACAATTATGCGAATGGAACGTTCCTTGACAACGCCCTTGATTTGGAATAAATTATGGCGCTGATTCTGCTCGGCATGAGACACTTGAGCACTTAGTACGCGTTGCACTATAATGCTCAAATACTTGTCGGCATATTCAAGCGCCAACATGTTCCTCCTCATGGTTAGATTTATCATCATGTCCTGTAGGGTCATTTGCAAGCATAGCATATGTTTCATCATCTAAATCACTAGCAGAGGAATACCCACCATCATCACGTATAATCAATACACGCTTGCTTGGACAGTCCCGCATCATGTGTCCATAGCCTTTGCAACGATGGTATTGAACGCCCTCGCTAAATCCGTCGAAGCGACCAAGAGGAAGTTTTTGCGGAAGTTGTGGTGTTGTTTTGGGTGCTTCGAAAACTCTTGTCGCTGAATTTGATGTAGTAGGGCGCTGCTTGTTGTTGGCGGTTAATGGTGGGGCCGCCATAGTGGATGAGGAAAAAGGTGTAGGCCTCCATGAATTTGTGCGACTGTAGAAGAGTTAGATCGCGTTCGCTTTGGCGTCCCCTCGCATTCTCGCTCACTTTGCAAGCAAGATGAAACAATCTAGTCATGGAGTTATAATCTTTATAATCAAGAATGTCACGAATTTCACGATTCAATCCTCCCAAAAACCTAGCCATTGATGCCTCCTCATTCTCAACTAACCAACAACAAGAACATACCAATTTGTAATTCCTGATAGTATTCTTCCACAGACTTTGCACCTTGTTGTAAGCGTTGCAATTTATTTAACAAATCATGAGCATAATATGAGGGAACAAATCGATGACGCATAAGCAATTTTAAAGCCTCACAAGTGTTCGGTATGTTATTGGGATGTTGACGGCAATGTTCTTTCCACCAAATAGAAGCAAAGTCGGTAAATTCACTAGTAGCAGCCCTAACTTGTCTATTCTCGGGAAAATCATGACAAGCAAATTTTTGATCAACAGCTAGTTCCCAATCTAAATAACTATCAGGGTCATATTTACCATTAAAAGAGGGCATATTGATTTTAACCTTAGCAAAAACATCTTCGTGGTCACGTACCTCACGTCGTGGGGGTTCTCTTCGCATACCTTGTCGGTTGAAACACAATTTGCGACGAGCTCGATCGTTGTTGTGGTTAGCTCGCCATCCGCCTCGTAATCACCCACATATTCATCTTGTCCCTCTACCGTCACGGCGGGGTGAGCGATGAGTCAAGCTTGGACAATCTCCTCAAGTCGCGCCATAATATCTGCCAAAGAATTATTAGTAATACCTTGTGCTCTCTCCATCGCAGCGAGCGTTGTGTTTGTCTCAATCTGGGCGCTCTCTAGTTGAGTAAGTCGCTCATTTGTAACTCTAACGTCCTCCTCAAGGCCCTCCGTACGATGATTCATTTCGCGCGTGAAATGTTGTATGATTCCCTTCGTACGGGGACTGTGAGATGTATCTTGATCAGTAAACTCTCCAGAACCTGCCATTGTTAGCAAAAACACAAGAATATGTCCCTAACAAGAACTAGGGTATGGTGGTTCAAAGTCGCTCGCACTCAAGCCTTCTATCGAATTCTCACCAATTCTTACCAAGCACACAGGGGCGATCGGCGACCAGTGGTGACAATGTCTTCGAAGATTGGATGGAGTGATTGCCAGGTAAAGCTCAGCCTGTACGGTGTAGAAAAGGTGTAGCTGGGAGGGCTCAAGTTTAGTAGCAAGGAGTAGCAAAAATCAATTCAGAAAAAGCAAGCTGAAAAATCGTTCAACGCCGGTGGATACTGGCCCTAATCAATTCAGAAAAAGCAAGCTGAAAAATCGTTCAACGCCGGTGGATGCTGGCCATAGGCTAGACCGTACTAGAGACGCGAGCCTAAAACACAAACGAAAACACCGCGCAGAAAGAAAATAGATGATGTTGCACACGGAGTTCAGGAGCTCGGAAAAGGATGTCGTCTGCACGGGGAACCTTAGAATCACGTGTAGAAGGGCTCTGTCAATTCTGAGCAACTTGATTTTTTCTCGGTTCGCGGGCCCGTTTTGAGGCCCTAAACGACCTTTTTTTGGGTCGGAGCTGCTGCGCGTGTGCCTGATGGCTTACGCGGATCTGAAAACCCCAGATTTCCCGGACTTCTGTTTTTTATGCTCTATCTTCTCGTTTCCTTTCCAACGGATCAAGAATCGCCTCAATCGGAGGTCCTATGCAAAAGTTAGCTGTTTCTCTCACCTCTTTTTTTTTAATGCCGCGGCTGCCTGTTTTTTTTTCACACACGATGCGGCCGAAACCTACTCCAAAACCAACTCCGAGATCGTGTACTACTCCAAAACCAACTCCGAGATCGTGTCCTACTCCGAAACCAACTAGGGCAAAGCCTTCCTAGAGATCGAGTCCTCCTCCTTTTCTACCCCTGTGGTAGTTCGAATCTAACTGAACGGTGAGACCAAAACGTGAACAGAACTCGAAACTCTAGAGGAACTAGACACTAGGACCAGCAAAGAACACGACGATGCAATCGAAAGTTCAACAATGCAATGTACTGAAAAGAAAAATTGCGAGGCTAAGACTGGTTTGGACATATTGAACTACTGCTAAATTTTTTTTTGTGTACTCTAGGTAAGGAAAAGCAATCTAATCTATGGTAAACTGGAAATTCTCACCGAGCAACCTTGAGCTCTCATACCACTTGATGGAAACGAGGTGTCCGATCTTTCGATGAGATTGATAACTATCGATTTTGGTGGCGGTGACTCTCACGATCCGACTACAACCGTACGACGACGCTTGCGCCTTAGCAATCGTTGAACCAACTCAAGTGTTATTGACTCATTTGAGGCGTGATCAACCTGAACACGAAGTTCAATCCCTGCGAGCAATCGAAGAACTAGCAAGAATAAGACATAGGCAATCTGATATTGCGAATATAAAGGAAGCATAAATTGTATTGCGAATAGCAAAGATGGGATCCCGAAGCTGTCTTGACAGGTGGTCGTTCGACACAACTGAAGAACAAAGTTTGCATAATGGCTAAACTTAAACTCAACGAAATCCCCGTTCAAGCGAGGGAGACGGCGGCTCCTATATAGGGGAAACGACCAGGGGTGGCGGCCAGCGAGGTGGACGCACGCCCTAGTGTTACAAGGCCCGTGGGCCAATGTAGAGGTGGCGCAGCACCCTTCGACTCGGACTCCGATACGGATACAGACTCCTTTGATAATTTCGGCCGGCTCGGATAGAATTTGATGATGAGGTTGGATCCGTTAGAAAGTAGACTTGATAAGCTTTCCATGAAGTCTAGAAACGCCCCAAACGGAGTCCGTATGAAGAAGTTACGCCCGTTTAAAGTTAGTGTTGACGCCGTAGTCCGAATCTGACTCCAGAACGAGCCCATCTCGAACTCTTGCTTGTCTTGGACCCAAAGTGACGTGATGATCTCCATTATGCCTTCCATACATCTCCACGACTCCGCATGCCTCTCCATGTCCTTTCCCATATTCCTAAGCACAATTAAATCACTTGCATTAGGTAGCGGTCTATTCTCAGTAGTATATAATCCTAGGAACGAATTCACCTGATAATTAAGTTGGCGAGCACGAGCTCGGGTAAGAGGTCCTTGTACTGGTTGTGGTTGAGTTGTGTGTGTAGGCACGGTTATATCCATGGTAGGGATGTCCTCATCATATCCCCTGATGTATCTTTATGCTATCTCATGTTCGATGAACCCATAGAGCTAGCTAGTGTGATTGAGAGAGTATCTGAAATTACGTGTTTGAAATCGCTAGCTAGTACCTACACCGTCACTTATAAATTTAATTTGATTGGAAATTTTGGTGTAGACAACACATTTCATGTTTCTCGAATATGCATTACTTGTGATCAGCTTGCTGAATTGAAAATGCATGCTTGGAACAAACCATCGCTTGGACACTGTTATGATCACTTAGAGATGAGTTTAAATGTGAGTGTCTACTGTTTAGACATATTTGTAAAGCCTGCTCAGACATTTTTTGTTGAACAATCATGTATAAACAATCAGAGTAGTGCAATTGAAGAATGGAATAAACAAACAATTTTATCGTCTATATTATATAAAACTGATGTTGTAAAGATGAAATATGATTATATGAGCCATTTGTCTACATTTGAAAATGAATTTTGTCTGTCCATTCATAATTTCGATACATACTTACAAAAGTCAAAGACAACTTCATTTCATGGATGGGGCAATAATGTGGATAAAAGACGTGTCGAGATGAATACATCACATCTATCTAATGGCTATTGTTATACTATTCCTGATTTGCAAAACCAAAGGGTTTGTAAAACGGATGATAAATACATATACCATGCATATACATTGTTTCCTTTGTCTATCACATTTTCAGGCTATCAAAAGCTGAGGACGGCTTTTCTTGAAGAAAGGGAGGATGATGAGGATAACTCTACTAATTATGAGGTTGTTCATGAAGGAAGAACTAAACTTCTAAAACAACAGGTGCATTTGTTTCTTAATGGGTTTCCTTGTGTTTTCCATGAGAATTGGATACTACGTAAAATCAATACTTTGTGCATTCTCAGGTTTGATAAACTTAAAGTCTTTGGAACCGAGAGGGAGGAGAGGGAGGCCGGAGCCAAAGTAATGGAGGAGCATTAGGAGGAGGGTAACTATATTTGTTGCCTAGCGATGAAGAACAAGAAAGTCAAAACGGTTGGGAAGGAGAAACTCAAGCAGCCCATGCAGCTGATTAAGGAGGAAAGAAGCCCGTGTGATGGGAGAGCAAAAGAGGAACAAGACTAAGAACTTAAAGCTCAAGTTTTGGATAAGATTTTCAAGCCTAATTCAGATCTCTCACAACCCCAACCGAAATCAAATTCGGAATCAACTCAGAATCAAATTCGGATTCGGAATCAGCATCAAATTCGGATTAGAAATCAGCAGGACATTCCAGAGTAAAACGGTCACAACTTTCACAAACGGAGTCTGATTTGGGTGTTCTTGGGCTTGTTGAAAAGATAACTTAAAGACCGACCCAACGGAACCTCCATCACTCCGAAATTCCTCTTGAGTCAAAAGATATGACCGAAACAATATGACGGTTGTAAAACTAGAATTTCCTTTTTGTTTTAGATTGAGTCGGAATTGGAGTAGGAGTTCTAATTCCGAATTAGAGTAGGAGTAGGGCCTCTTGGCCAGCCACGAGGAGGAGAAGGGGCACTATATATTGAGGGAGGAAACATAGCTATTGCTTGTTCTTTCGAAACCAGAGTTCATGCGAGGACTTTGAGAGAGGACTAGGCGATCCATTGGTTCTGTTCTGCAATTCAAGGTCAAGCCGTCGCTCCATTGGGAATTGGGACTTGGCGATCGCTCGCTCGTGGTCTCGCGACAATCAACTATCCGGTGTGTTTTGGGCGTATTCCAAAGAGTTGAGGGTTCGTGCATTGGCGCGAGTGTGCAGCTAGCGACATCGTCTACTTCGCATCATTTATCCACGGTTCCTCACCGAGAAGATCGGGCCTCCCCCGTATCAACTGGTCTGAGGTTACCATGGGGGTCTAACCCTCAATATATAGTGCCCCTTCTCCTCCTCATGGCTGGCCAAGAGGCCCTACTCCTACTCTAATTCGGAATTAGAACTCCTACTCCAATTCCGACTCAATCTAAAACAAAAAGGAAACTCTAATTTTACAACTGTCATATTGTTTCGGTCATATATTTTGATTCCTAGGAATTTAGGAGTGATAGAAGATCCGTTGGATCGGGCTTCAAGTTAACTTTCCAACAAGCCCAAAAACACCCCAATCGGACTTCGTATGGGAAAGTTATGATGTTTTTACTCCGGACTATCCTGCTGATTCCGAATCCGAATTTGATGCTGATTCCGAATCCGAATTTGATTCTGAGTTGATTCCGAATTTTATTTCGGTTCGGGTTGTGGAAGATCTGAATTGGCCTTGAAAATCTTATCCAAAACTTGAGCTTTAAGTCCCCTTTTGCTCTCCCATCACACGGGCTTCTTTCCTCCTTAATCATCCGCAAGGGCTGCTTGACTTTCTCCTTCCCAACCGCGTTGAACTTCTTGTTCTTCATCACTAGGCAACAAATATGGTTACCCTCCTCCTTGTGCTCCTCTATTGCTTTGGCTCCAGCCTCCCTCTCGGTTCCAAAGACTTTAAGTTTGTCGAACCTGAGAATGCACAAAGTATTGCTTTTACGTAGTGTCCAATTCTCACGGAAAACACAAAGAAAATAGTTAAGAAACAATTACACCTGTTGTTTGAGAAGTGTAACTCTTGCTTCATAAACAGCCTCATAAGTAGTCGGGATATCCTCATCAGATGATGTTACCCATCATTCCTAAAGTTTCACACTAACTCGGAACGATTCCAAATGCATGCCGAAATGAGGGAGGACACTCTAGAAGTCCATTATGGGTGTTTGGTACGGGTTTTCCATCCGTGCCTCGACTTCACAAAATGGAGCTGTTGTTACCAGTCGTTCCTGAAAGTTTCACATTGGCTCAGAACTATTTCAGATGTGTAACATCCCAAAATTGGTTTGTGTTTCAAATGTAATAAAAATGAGGAGAAATTAAAACTTTTTCTCTGATCTTGATTTTTGTAATCAGTTCCATAATTTTTGTAAAGGAATTATGTGGAATCAAAAATCAAATTGCCATTTGGACACCAACACAAGTCTCCTTCATGAAAATCTTGTGCCCAACCTTTGGAAATAATTTTCATTGAACCTAGGAGTGATGTTTAACACCTCAGAATTATTTCATAATTTTCAGAAATTATTTGATAATTTTTTGAGGCAAGTCAAACATTAGTCAAACTCCTAAATTAGCCTTCTGGAATTTTTAGAGAAAATGCAGTGCATAAAAGTCTCTGAAAATTTTATATAAGGTTCATCATCCTGTTAGCAATCTCCATTTAAAATTTCATAATTTTGGGGTTTGTTTGCTACCCCAAATAATTCCTCCAAAATCAGCTATTCAAATTCAAACCCTAACCGGTTTTCACTGCTCCTCGGGTTCGGATCGGACTCGGGCTCGAGCCACTTGATTTGGTCCAACCAACTAACCGCACCGCTCGGACGTTGGCGCGAGTGTTGTGAGTCGTTGATCAAGATCGAACGGCTCACGATCGCGTGAACGCTCGGACCATCCGAACGCGCCGATCCATTTGAACCGTTGGATTCTAAATCGAGGGTTCACGATCGCGCCAACGTTCGGACCGTCCAACGCTTTGCGCAACGCGGACCGTAGGATCCAAATCAACGGTCCAGATTGAGTGAGCGCTTGAATCGTTATTATCGACCGTTCTTTTTCACCGCTCGATTTCAATCCAACTACCGCGGCTATCGTCTACCTCCGTCGCAAGGCCGCCATGGTCAGCGATAGAGGGTGAAATTTCAGAGCGTGGCGTCGGGTCACTTCTCCTTTCGCCAACGGCTCTTCCGCATTTAATGCTTCCGCCCCGCCGCCTCCATAGTCGCCGCCGCCCTGTTGTCACTTGCTCCGTCGCCTCGGTCGGCCTCAACACGAGCCCCACCATTTTTCTTCCGTTGCTTCTTCCTTGCTCCTTGGCTATAAACTCCCCCTGGCTTCCTTAGCATCCTTTGAACACTCTTGAGCTCCAAAGACCATGTTAGTGATGCTGCTCGAGCTCCATTTCAAATTTGCTCTCGGCCGCCATTGTTGGAGCTTGGTCCTTCGGTGAAAGTGGTGTTCGGGCATTCTCTTTCAAAACCCTTGATTCCTCAAACTTCTTAGCCTCTCACCGAGTTTTAACCTCTGTCAATTTTGCTTTTGGCGTAAGAGAGCAGATCAATTTCTGATTTCCCCAAGTCGGCCGAATCGCTATTCTTCTTCACCCGAGCCACTCGATTCTCCCTGCCTTCTTTGGGCTCGGTACCCCTTATTAGTCCCTAGTTGTTTGGCACCGCTCCCTTGGACCGCAATTGAGCTCATTTGCGTTTGCTTTCGGTCATTTTGAGTCTTCTCGGTCATCTCCGCTTGTTTGGCGTTCTAGACCGCCGCACCAAAATTGTTGGTACCTTTGGGTGCGCAAGGTTGTTAGGAACTCATTTTAGGCTTTTGCTCGCACCGCCCAAGCCAGAGTCGCCGGCGGCGAGCCAATCTTCCCGCCAAATTTTGTCTGACGAAATCGTTGAAGTTGAACTTGAGTCGTTATGACCGTCGATCTTTGGATCTACGCCCAAGATTGCGCTTTAGATTTGAATTAATCACGCCTAATCGGTGGACCGTTGGATCCAAGATCAACGGTCCGGATCTGAATGAACGCTCGACCGTCCGAAAGGTTCGATCGCGTGGACCGTTGGATCCAAGATCAACGGCTCCTATGCGTGTGAACGCTCGACCGCCCAACGCCCCGGTTCACGTGAACCGCTGGATCCGGATCCAACGGTGAGCGCTTAGGAAGTGTGAATCCGCGCGCGTTAGCATCGAACGCGGGCCGCCGGATCTTTGATCGACGCCTCGCTCGCCACGCTCGCTTTAATTCTCGATTTCCGAAAGGATTTATTTGTCAACCGAAAAATATGATAACTTGTAAAATGCATAACTAATTCATTTCAAATCCTTTTCGTTGATTCAAATTTTGTTGATTATGTTTTTAACTAGACTTTAATTTAGAAATGTTTTCAAACTCAGATAGCTCCGAAAATTTCGCTAATGAATAGTAGCATTTTGATTTATAAAAGTCGAGCAAAATGGTTTTGGCCATATCTTTTGCATTAAGAATCCAAATCAATTGGTTCTTGTTGCATTAGTTCATAAAAATCATGCTCTTTCTACTGTAAAAATTTGAGAGCTTTTTGTTGAAGTTGACTGTTGGATCTTTCGGTTTCTTTTGCCTTATTGGTTCTTTTTGGTTCTTTCGATAGGATCCAAGAGCGCATTGATACCGAGAGTGATCCCAAAGAACATCTTGACCCACAACAAGTGCAAGCAGCTTGATCATGTTAATCCTATTATTTTACAAGTTTAATATTTTGAATTCAAGCGTATGTATGCATTGCTACTTTGTGTTAAAATATGGTTAGTTGATCCTATAGTTGCATAATCTGTAGGATGTTGGTTATTCTCTACTACTTGAGCCTAGGTTATTTGTCGCGATTAGAGTTCGATGGATGAACTCTTGTCACTTAGTAGAATACTGAATCTTTGTGCTTAGCCATGCCTAGTTCGGTAGCTTTGGGCGATCATCGACTTAGTCGATGGTCTTGATCACACAAAAATTATTATTCTTCCATTATGTCCAAGACTTTGTGCTTTGTTAATTTTGTAAAGTCAAAATTCTGAAAATGGAAAAATTGATTTGGACTTGGGCAAGTGGTTGGATGGTGGGTTATTGGGTTTGTGGTTGTCTTGCCTAAGTCAACAAGGACCGAACATCTTGTGTCACACTCTCCAAGCATTTTTGCAGATTAACCACGCGAGAGGGATATGGGACCCTCTTGACTTAGTACTTTGGCGTGGGTTATCTCCGAGTCGCAGGAGGAGCGTTGTGTGTGTTGTGTGAAAAGGAATTGTGTTCTTGTGTTGGGTGTGCGGTGGTGGAGTTTCCGGATGGACTCTCCACCTCGAGGGGCGCCGCAGCTTGTCCGAGGCTTTACCGTGAGGGGTAGTTGTCCGAGGTCGGGCCACGACCCGACACAACGTATGGGTTTCTATCCATACGGCGGCTCATGAATAATTCACAATATTGGAAACGTCTCAGAGGACTTAGCCGTGCGCAGCATACCTAAGGAAGTGTGCTTAATAGCTTGGCAAAAGGCGGTCCGGCGTGTGGGTAAAATGGTACACCCGCAGGATAAAACTATTGAATAGCCTCGCCCTAGGTTATGGACACGCTTGGTTAGGTTTTGCAAGAGTTAGACTTCAACCTTTTAAATTAAAATTTGATATGGTTGGTATGAATGGGTAATTCATACTATTGTTGTGGTGACTAATGGTTTAGTCACTTCCGTGATTGTTGTTGTTCTTTACCTCCTGTTATATTATTGTGCTTTCGGTTATTTAAACATTAAAACAGATTTGTTAAATTGCTTTCAATCTATTATATTATTGCAAATGAAAACTTGCTTTATGCTAAAATGAAACATACAAATTTATTGTTGTTTAAGCTTGCATGTAGTATATGTACAGTGTTTGTTATTCCACATGTAAGTCTTATAGTACATTCAAAGTACTCACCGGCTTTTGCCTTACGCTTTTGTTTTGGGAAGAAGGTGAGCCCCAAGGGCCTCACTTTTGTGAGATGTGCTTCGGTTTGGCGACTAGCTTGGCGGTCCGGTCGGTTGCCTTGTGGGTTAAAGGCACACCGATTGGCTCTTTTGTTGTAGCCATCTTATGGCACTTTTGCTTCACTGCTTAATTATTGTTGTCTCTTTTATTGTTGGCCGGTTGGCCTCTTTTGTAATGACTCGATTTAATATTATTAATACTCCTGCTCGCTCGTGTTTGGTTCTATGTGGATGAATGGAATTGATACACAAATTTTGTGATGAGGTGTGTATATCTGCACTGGGAAGTATACATGTCTCGAGTCTCGGATTATCCGCTTTGTGATGCTAGGACCGAATGGATGGTTAAGATTACAAGTTTGATAAACCGGTCTCACAAAGGTTTTGGTATCGAGCCATACCGACCGTAGTAACCCAAGTTGGTCGCCTTTAGGATATTTTGAAAACCCTAATTTCAAAGTATCAAATGATTTTTGAAAGCTTAAGGAATTCTCGTGTTTTATTCCTTACCTATCTTAGCTTTCTCCTCTCATCTTACTCTAATTTGAGTTTGAAAATTGTTTACCTCTCCTTTTCAAAGATAGTGTTATCGATTAAATGGGTTTTGGGAACCACCGAGTTTGGCAAATTGAAGTTCTTAGGGTTTTGAAGTTTCGGATCAAGATTTCGCTAGAGGCTTGATGCGAACTGACAAGACGCTCAATTTCGCACAACAAGCTCAAAGGTTTCGATAGGACCACCGAGCTTGGCAAATTGAAGTGTGCCGATTTTGAAGTTTCTAGAATGGAAGACTTCGACCGAAGCTTGATGCAAAATCACTACAACAACCTCAATTTCCTGACAGCAAGCTCGATGGTTTCTAATGGGGTAGAAAGTGAGAGTTTAATCAACTAAAACTTGTGGGGTTAAAGAAGGGTAAGATGTGATACTAGTTAGCTATGTATCTAACACTATTTTCGCTGATTTAGCCTTGATCTTAAGTGGTATTAGATCTTACCTTAATCTTCCGGTTTTATCTTCTCAATCAATTACTCGCTCATTCAATACGGGCTAGTTGAATTGGGGAGTTGAGCTTTGGTTTTATGATTCCTTGTCGCTTTTGGAGTCTTTTCATAAGCCTTTTAAAGTTTATATATTTGCTGTTTTTGGCTTTGGTTAGGGTGATATTCCATTCCCTAGTCGCTAGCTTTTCGCTTTCTTTTCGCTTTTAATCTTTGAGTCTAGTTTTAACCAAAATTTCGTAACAGATGGCGGGCGCGACTCAGAGCGGCCAAGGCGATCCACCGTCCGACGAGGATCTTCCTCCTCCTCCGACCATGGCCGAGGTCCTTCTTCGATCGAGCGCAACTGCAGAGGACAGAGGGTTCTTCGACGCCATCGCGCGAACACTTCCGCCTCTTACCGGCATCGTGATCCGCAAGGAGTGGTCATCACCGCTGGGGACTAGCGGAGTTTCTTCGCACTCACCCCACGCTCTCCGTGTCCGAGGACCCGCTTGACGCAGACGATTGGCTTCGTGCTCGTTGAGCGCAAGCCAGATAGCGCAGCGCGAGAGCACGAAGGCGCTTATTCGCATCGCACCACCGGAGGGTGCGGCTTTGTCTTGGTGGGAGAGCTTTCGCCATGCAAGGGACGGTCACACCGCCACTTGGGAGGAGTTTCAGACCGCCTTCCGTCGAGTCACATTCCTTCCGCTTGATGAAGTCAAGAAGAAGGAATTCTTATCGCTCGAGCAAGGGCGTCATTCACCACGGAGTACATGCACGAGTTTAACCATTTGGCTCGTTATGCTCGGAGGAGGTGGCCACCGATGAGGCTAAGAAGAGAAGTTCAAGGATGGTTTGTCCGAGGAGCCGCAGGACAAGCTATCCATCCTGACTTTCCGATTTCCGTGCCTTGGTGGACAAGGCCATCGCTTCTTGAGCACGCGGGAGAGCACTTGTGGATTCCGCAGCGCAAGTGGGAGGCCCACAAGTCGGCCGCAGCCGCCTCTTTCCGCTCGTGTTGGGCGCCTCCGGTCCCGCCTTCACCTTCAAGACACCCAGGTCGCCAAGACTCGCCTCGCCCTTCGCAGGCCGTGCCCCAATCACGCACCGCGAAGTCGGCCAGAGGCCTCGCGACAGTGCGGATGTCACCGCTTCTTCGCTACGACAAGGGGCATTATGCAAATAATTGCCCCAAGAAGAGGAGAGCCCTCGTCCTAATGGAGAACGCGGCAAGGAGGTGGTTCTTTGCAGACCAGGAAGATAGTCCCTACTACCCAAGGCGTGGGCAAGTGGTCGCGTCAACCTCATCTCAGCAGAGGAGGCACAGGAGGCGCCTGACGCTGTGTTGGGTACGCTACGCTAACTCTTATCCTGCCATCGCTTTGTTTGATTCAGAGCATCTCATTCTTTTGTTTCGAGTCTTTGTCGCTATTAGTGAGCTCCTCTTTACTCCATTGTTGATCCCATTGCTCATTCGCTCTCCGGTTTGGAGTTGAGAGTCAACTGAGTGTAGGGATGTTCCAATCGAGATCGAGGGAGTGAGATTCTTCGCGAATCTTATCCTCCTCCATTCAGCCAGTCTAGATGTAATTCTTGGTATGGATTGGTTGTCCCAGCATAAGGGACAGATTGATTGCGCCAAGAAGTGTGTCCTTCTATCTAGTCCTTCGGGCGAGCAGGTTCGCTTTTCGCCGAAGCTGCTAGGCCCGCATCTCTTCGCGCTTGAAGCGAAGCCCGCTCTCGATATTGGTGAAGTCCCAACCGTCCGTGACTTCATTGATGTCTTTCCGGAAGCTCTTCCCGGAATGCCACCAGTTCGAGACCTCGAGTTTGTCATTGAGTTGGCTCCCGGTACTGCCCCGATTTCAAAGAGGCACTATCGGATGCCACCGAACGAATTGGTGGAGTTGAAGAAGCAACTTAATGAGCTTCAAGAAAAAGGTTTCATCCGCCCTAGCTCATCTCCGTGGGGTTGTCCGCAATCTTCGTAAAGAAGAAGGACAATACTTTGCGCATGTGCGTTGATTACCGTCCGCTTAATGAGGTAACGGTAAAGAACAAATATCCATTGCCCCGCATTGATGATCTCTTTGATCAATTAACTGGAGCTCGAGTATTCTCCAAGATTGATTTGAGAATGGGATATCATCAAGTTCGGATACGACCTGAGGATATTCCAAAGACGGCTTTCTCTACTCGTTACGGCTTGTATGAGTATACCGTCATGTCATTTGGGTTAACCAATGCTCCCGCCTTGTTCATGAACCTCATGAATTCGTATTCATGGAGTATTTGGATAAGTTTGTCGTGGTCTTCATCGATGATATTCTCATCTATTCCAAGGACGATGAGGAACACGATGAGCATCCGAGGCTTGTATTAGGCAAGCTTCGTGAGCATCACCGTATGCAAAGTTCGCAAGTCGCGCATTCGTTGAAGGAAGTGGCCTTCTTGGGTCATATTCTTTCAAATAGAGGCGAGCCGCTGACCCTAGCAAGGTCGTGATGTTCTTTCATGGGTTCACCTACTTGAATCGCGAAGCGCGGAGTTTTCTCGGCTTAGCGGATATTATCGCCGCTTTATCGAGAATTTCTCCAAGATCGCGGCCGATGACGGAGTTGCTCAAGAAGGATAAGAAGTTCTTGTGGTCCGATGCTTGTGAGGAAAGTTTCCAAGTGCTTAAGAAGCGCTTGACCACCGCTCCCGCCCTCGTTCTTCCGATATCCATCGAGGCTTCGATATCTTTTGCGATGCTTCTCGGCGAGGACTCGGTTGTGTCCTTATGCAAGAAGGCAAGGTAGTGGCCTATGCATCAAGGCAATTAAGGACTCATGAACTCAACTATCCTACCCATGACTTGGAATTGGTGCTGTGATTCATGCACTTAAGATTTGGCGACATTACCTAATCGGAATCGCTGTGAAGTGTATTCGGATCACAAAAGCCTAAAGTATTTGTTCACCCAACCGGATCTGAACCTCGTGCAAAAGAGATGGTTGGAGTTGATCAAGGACTATGACATGGGAATTCACTACCATCGGGCAAGGCTAATGTCGCTGCCGATGCGCCGATCGCAAAGCGCATTGCAATGCCTTGTTGCTCCGTGGATGTCAACCCACCCTTCGAGGAATTTCAGCGCCTCAACTTAGGTTTGGTTGAGCGTGGTTCCTCACGCCTTGGTTGTGCAACCAACCTTGGTAGATCGGATTAAGGTCGCCAAAGAATCGGATGCCGGAATAAGTCGATCAAGGAAAATGTCAAGAACGGAACAACCAAGTGCTTCTCGAGGATGAGCATGGTGTTGTAAGGTTCGCAACGCCTTGTGGTTCCAAAGGACATGGAATCGCGGATTTGATTCTCGCGAGGCCCATGATTCGCCTTTGTCTATTCATCCCGGGCCACAAAGATGTATCAAGATCTCCGTCGAGATTTTGGTGGACCCGAATGAAGAGGGAGATTGCGGTTCGTTGTCGAGTCGCGACGTGTGTCGTCGTGTCAAGGCCGAGCATCGGCGTCAGCAGATCGCTTGACCTTTGCCTATTCCTCGAATGGAAGTGGGATTCGATCGATGGATTTTATCACCGGCCCGCCGAACATCCAAGGGCAAGGATTCCATCGGGTTGTCATCGATCGATTGACGAAGGTAGCCCATTTTCTCGATTCGGACAAACCTTAGTGTGAGTCTACTCGCGGACCTCTATATTTCCGTATAAATCGCTTGCATGGTGTACCAAGACGATCGTTTGGATCATGATGCGCTTTTCACCGCTGTGTTTTGGAAGTGTTTGCAAGAGGCTATGGGAACCTGTCTCACATTTAGCACCGCATATCACCCCTAAACCGATGGTCGACCGAAAGGGTCAACCAAGTGTTGGAAGACATGCTTCGTGCTTGCGCCCTCTCCTATGGAAAGAATTGGGAGAAATGCTTGCCATTTGCCGAGTTTTCCTACAACAACAGTTTTCAGGCCAGTCTCGGCATGTCACCTTTCGAGGCCTTATACGGGAGAAAGTGCAGAACCCCGTTAAACTGGTCGGAGACGGTGAAAGACTTTTCTTTGGCCCGACTCGATCAATGAGGCCGAGAGTCAAGTCCGGCTTATTCGTGATCGCTTGCGCACACTCAATCCAGCAAAAGAGCTATGCGGATCGCCGTCGTCGCGAGTTGAGCTTTGAGCCCAATGAATTTGTTTATCTCAAAGTCTCTCCTTTGAAGGGCCATCAGCGATTCGGCGTCAAGGGCAAGTTAGCTCCTCGATATGTCGGTCCTTACCGTGTTATCGAGAAGAAAGGAGCTGTTGCCTATAAGTTGGAATTGCCAGCTGCACTTGAAGGGGTACATGATGTTTTCCATGTGTCCCAACTAAAGAAGTGTCTCCGTGTTCCAATCGAGGAAGCTCGCTGGAAACTCTTGATGTTCGTGAAGATTTGACCTACAAGGAGCACCCTGCTCGCATCCTTGAAGAGGTGAACGAAGAACAAGGAATAAAGCCATCAAATTCCTTAAAGTTCAAGTGGTCGAACCACTCCGAGGATGAGGCTACTTGGGAAAGGGAAGATCGCCTCGTGCGAACTATCCATCTTTCTTTATCGAGTGAGCCAAATCTCGGGACGAGATTTTTGTAAGGGGGAGGTTTTGTAACATCCCAAAATTGGTTTGTGTTTCAAATGTAATAAAAATGAGGAGAAATTAAAACTTTTTCTCCGATCTTGATTTTTGTAATCAGCCCATAATTTTTGTAAAGGAATTATGTGGAATCAAAAATCAAATTGCCATTTGGACACCAACACAAGTCTCCTTCATGAAAATCTTGTGCCCAACCTTTGGAAATAATTTTCATTGAACCTAGGAGTGATGTTTAACACCTCTAATTATTTCATAATTTTCAGAAATTATTTGATAATTTTTGAGGCAAGTCAAACATTAGTCAAACTCCTAAATTAGCCTTCTGGAATTTTTAGAGAAAATGCAGTGCATAAAAGTCTCTGAAAATTTTATATAAGGTTCATCATCCTGTTAGCAATCTCCATTTAAAATTTCATAATTTTTGGGGTTTGTTTGCTACCCCAAATAATTCCTCCAAAATCAGCTATTCAAATTCAAACCCTAACGGTTTGCCACTGCCTCGGGTTCGGATCGACTCGGGCTCGAGCCACTTGATTTGGTCCAACCAACTAATCGCACCGCTCGGACGTTGGGCGCGAGTGTTGTGAGTCGTTGGATCAAGATCGAACGGCTCACGATCGCGTGAACGCTCGACCATCCGAACGCCGATCCATTTGAACCGCTGGATTCTAAATCGAGGGTTCACGATCGCGCCAACGCTCGACCGTCCGAACGCCTTGCGCAACGCGGACCGTAGGATCCAAATCAACGGTCCAGATTGAGTGAGCGCTTGAATCGTTATTATCGACCGTTCTTTTCACCGCTCGATTTCAATCCAACTACCGCGGCTATCGTCTACCTCCGTCGCTCGCGCCGCCATGGTCATGATGAGTGGGTGAAATTTCAGAGCGTGGCGGCGCGGGTCACTTCTCCTTTCGCCAACGGCTCTTCGCATTTAATGCTTCCGCCCCGCCGCCTCCATAGTCGCCGTCGCCCTGTTGTCACTTGCTCCTGCCGCCTCGATCGGCCTCAACACGAGCCCCACCATTTTTCTTCCCGTTGCTTCTTCCTTGCTCCTTCGGCTATAAAACTCCCAAAGTGGCTTCCTTAGCATCCTTTGAACACTCTTGAGCTCCAAAGACCATGTTAGTGCGCTGCTCGAGCTCCATTTCAAATTTGCTCTGGCCGCCATTGTTGGAGCTTCGGTCCTTCGGTGAAAGTGGTGTTAGGGCATTCTCTTTCAAAACCCTTGATTCCTCACTTCTTAGCCTCTCACCGAGTTTTAACCCTCATCAATTTTGCTTTTGGCGAGAAGAGAGCAGATCAATTTCTGATTTCCCAAGTCGGCCGAATCGCTATTCTTCTTCACCCGAGCCACTCGATTCTCTCGGTGCCTTCTTTGGGCTCGGTACCCCTTATTAGTCCCTAGTTGTTTGGCACCGCTCCCTTGGACCGCTTGGTGAGCTCATTTGCGTTTTCGTTTCGGTCATTTTGAGTCTTCTCGGTCATCTCCGGCTTGCCGGCGTTCTAGACCGCCATGACCAAAATTGTTGGTACCTTTGGGTGCGCAAGGTTGTTAGGAACTCATTTTAGGCTTTTGCTCGCACCGCCACGCCGAGTCGCCGGCGGCGAGCCAATCTTCCCGCCAAATTTTGTCGGACGAAATCGTTGAAGTTGAACTTGAGTCGTTATGACCGCCGATCTTTGGATCTACGCCCAAGATTGCGCTTTAGATTTGAATTAATCACGCCTAATCGGTGGACCGTTGGATCCAAGATCAACGGTCCGGATCTGAATGAACGCTCGACCGTCCGAAAGGTTCGATCCGCGTGGACCGTTGGATCCAAGATCAACGGCTCCTATGCGTGTGAACGCTCGGACCGCCCAACGCCCCTGTTCGACGTGAACCGCTGGATCCGATCCAACGGTGAGCGCTTAGGAAGTGTGAATCCGCGCTGCTGTTAGCACCGAACGCGCGGCCGTCGGATCTTTGATCGACGCCTCGCTCGCCACGTCGCTTTAATTCCGATTTCCGAAAGGATTTATTTGTCAACGAAAAATATGATAACTTGTAAAATGCATAACTAATTCATTTCAAATCCTTTTCGTTGATTCAAATTTTGTTGATTATGTTTTTAACTAGACTTTAATTTAGAAATGTTTTCAAACTCAGTATAGCTCCAGAAAATTTCGCTAATGAATAGTAGCATTTTGATTTATAAAAGTCGAGCAAAATGGTTTTGGCCATATCTTTTGCATTAAGAATCCAAATCAATTGGTTCTTGTTGCATTAGTTCATAAAAATCATGCTCTTTCTACTGTAAAATTTGAGAGCTTTTGTTGAAGTTGACTGTTGGATCTTTTCGGTTTCTTTTGCCTTATTGGTTCTTTTTGGTTCTTTCGATAGGATCCAAGAGCGCATTGATACCGAGAGTGATCCCCAAAGAACATCTTGACCCACAACAAGTGCAAGCGTTTGATCATGTTAATCCTATTATTTTACAAGTTTAATATTTTGAATTCAACTGTATGTATGCATTGCTACTTTGTGTTAAAATATGGTTAGTTGATCCTATAGTTGCATAATCTGTAGGATGTTGGTTATTCTCTACTACTTGAGCCTAGGTTATTTGTGCGATTAGAGTTCGATGGATGAACTCTTGTCACTTAGTAGAATACGAATCTTTGTGCTTAGCCATGCCTAGTTCGGTAGCTTTGGGCGATCATCGACTTAGTCGATGGTCTTGATCACACAAAATTATTATTCTTCCATTATGTCCAAAGACTTTGTGCTTTGTTAATTTTGTAAAGTCAAAATTCTGAAAATGGAAAAATTGATTTGGACTTGGGCAAGTGGTTGGATGGTGGGTTATTGGGTTTGTGGTTGTCTTGCCTAAGTCAACAAGGACCGAACATCTTGTGTCACACTCTCCAAGCATTTTTGCAGACTAACCACGCGAGAGGGATATGGGACCTCTCTTGACTTAGTACTTTGGCGTGGGTTATCTCCGAGTCGCAGGAGGAGCGTTGTGTGTGTTGTGTGAAAAGGAATTGTGTTCTTGTGTTGGGTGTGCGGTGGTGGAGTTTCCGGATGGACTCTCCACCTCGAGGGGCGCCGCAGATTGTCCGAGGCTTTACCCGTGAGGGGTAGTTGTCCGAGGTCGGGCCACGACCCGACACAACGTATGGGTTTCTATCCATACAGGCGGCTCGCGAATAATTCACAATATTGGAAACGTTTCAGAGGACTTAGCCGCTTAAGCATACCTAAGGAAGTGTGCTTAATAGCTTGGCAAAAGGCGGTCGGGCGTGTGGGTAAAATGGTACACCCCGCAGGATAAAACTATTCGAATAGCCTCGCCCTAGGTTATGGACACGCTTGGTTAGGTTTTGCAAGAGTTAGACTTCAACCTTTTAAATTAAAATTTGATATGGTTGGTATGAATGGGTAATTCATACTATTGTTGTGGTGACTAATGGTTTAGTCACTTCGTGATTGTTGTTGTTCTTTACCTCTGTTATATTATTGTGCTTTTGTTATTTAAACATTAAAAACAGATTTGTTAAATTGCTTTCAATCTATTATATTATTGCAAATGAAAACTTGCTTTATGCTAAAATGAAACATACAAATTTATTGTTGTTTAAGCTTGCATGTAGTATATGTACTGTGTTTGTTATTCCACATGTAAGTCTTATGAGTACATTCAGTACTCACCGGCTTTTTTACGCTTTTGTTTGTAGGGAAGAAGGTGAGCCCCAAGGGCCTCACTTTTGTGAGATGTGCTTCGGTTTGGCGACTAGCTTGGCGGTCGGTCGGTTGCCTTGTGGGTTAAAGGCACACCGATTGGCTCTTTTGTTGTAGCCATCTTATGGCACTTTTTGCTTCACTGCTTAATTATTGTTGTCTCTTTTATTGTTGGCCGGTTGGCCTCTCTTTTGTAATGACTCGATTTAATATTATTAATACTCCTGTTCTGTTCTGTGTTTCGGTTCTATGTGGATGAATGGAATTGATACACAAATTTTGTGATGAGGTGTGTATATCTTGCACTGAAGTATACATGTCTCGAGTCTCGGATTATCTGCTTTGTGATGCTAGGACCGAATGGATGGTTAAGCATTACAAGCCGGATAAACCGGGGTCTCACAAGATGCACGCAAAAATGAGGGAGAGTACTCTAGAAGTCATTTATGGGTGTTTGGTGTGGGTTTTCTTTCCGTGCCTCGACTTCGCAAAATGTCTCTGATGGTACCCGTCGTTCCTGCAAGTTTCACACCGGCTCGGAACGATTCCAGATGCAGGTCGAAATGAGTGAGGGCACTCTACAACTCCATTATGTGTGTTTGGTATGGGTTTTCTTTCCGTGCCTCGACTTCACAAAATGTCTCTGATGGTACCCGTCGTTCCTGCAAGTTTCACACCGGCTCGGAACGATTCCAGATGTACGCTGAAATGAGGCAGTGCACTCTAGAAGCCCATTATGGGTGTTTAGTATGGGTTTTCTTTCCGTGCCTCGACTTCACAAAATGTCTATGATGGTACCCGTCGTTCATGCAAGTTTCACACCGGCTCGGAACGATTCCAGATGCATACCGAAATGAGGGAGGGCACTCTAGAAGTCCATTATGGTTGTTTGGTATGAGTTTTCTTAGAAGTCCATTATGGGTGTTTGTATGGTTTTTCTTAGAAGTCCACTATGAGTGTTTGGTATGGGTTTTCTTTCCGTGCCTCGACTTAACAAAATGTCTATGACGGAACCCATCGTTCCTTAAAGTTTCACACCGGCTCGGAACGATTCCAGATGCACGCCGAAATGAGGGAGGGCACTCTAGAAGTCCATTATGTGTGTTTGGTTTGGGTTTTCTTTCCGTGCCTCGACATCACAAAATGTCTCTGATGGTACCCGTCGTGCCCGAAAGTTTCACACCGGCTCGGAACGATTCCAGATGCACGCTGAAATGTGGGAGGGCACTCTAGAAGTTCATTATGGGTGTTTGGTATGGGTTTTCTTTCCGTGCCTCGAATTCACAAAATGTCTCTAATGGTACCCGTCGTTCCCGAAAGTTTCACACCAGATCGGAACGATTCCAGATGCACGCCGAAATGAGGGAGGGCACTCTAGAAGTCCATTATGGGTGTTTGGTATGGGTTTTCTTTCCGTGCATCGACTTCACAAAATGTCTCTGATGGTACCAGATGCACGCCGAAATGAGGGAAGGCACTCTAGAAGTCCATTATGGGTGTTTGGTATGGGTTTTCTTTCCGTGCATCGACTTCACAAAATGTCTCTGATGGTACCCGTCATTCCTGAAAGTTTCACACCGGCCCGGAACTATTCCAGATGGACGCCGAAATGAGGGAGGGCACTCTAGAAGTCCATTATGGGTGTTTGGTATGAGTTTTCTTTATGTGCCTTGACTTCACAAATATCTCTTATGGTACCCTTCGTTCCTGCATGTTTCACACCGGCTCAGAAATATTCCAGATGTACGCCGAAATGCGGGAGGGCATTCTAGAAGTCCATTAAGTGTGTTTGGTACGAGTTTTCTTTCCTTGCCTCGACTTCCCAAAATATAGCTGTTGTTACCCGTCGTTCTTGAAAGTTTCACATTGGCTCGGAACGATTCGAAATGCACGCCGAAATGAGGGAGGGCACTCTAGAAGTCCATTATGGGAGTTTGGTATGGGTTTTCTTTCCATGCCTCGACTTCACAAAATATCTTTGATGGTACCCGTCGTTCTTGCAAGTTTCACACCGGCTCGGAACGATTCCAGATGCACGTTGAAATGACGGAGGGCACTCTATTTCTTTCCGTGCCTCGACTTCCCAAAATGTCTCTGTTGTTACCCGTCGTTCCTGAAACTTTCACATCGGCTCGGAACGATTTCAGATGCACGCCGAAATGAGGGAGGGCATTCTAGAAGTCCATTGTGGGTGTTTGGTATGGGTTTTCATTCCGTGCCTCAACATCACAAAATGTCTCTGATGGCACCCGTCGTGCCCGAAAGTTTCACACATGCTCGGAACAATTCCAGATGCACGCTGAAATGTGGGAGGGCACTCTAGAAGTCCATTATGGGTGTT
The DNA here is from genome assembly GCA_036346395.1 of Hsuehochloa calcarea. Lineage (NCBI taxonomy): Eukaryota > Viridiplantae > Streptophyta > Magnoliopsida > Poales > Poaceae > Hsuehochloa > Hsuehochloa calcarea. Next base: position 11,780,051 of record CM070613.1, on the reverse strand, counting down.
TGGTATGGTTTTTCTTTCCGTGCCTCAACATCACAAAATGTCTTTCATGGTACCCTTCATTCCAGAAAGTTTCACACCGACTCGAAACGATTCTAGATGCACGCCGAAATGAGGAAGAGCACTCTAGATGTCCATTATGGGTGTTTGGTATGTGTTTTCTTTCCGTGCCCTGACTTCACAAAATGTCTTTTAAGGTACCCGTCGTTCCTGAAAGTTTCACATCGGCTCGGAACGATTTCAGATACACACCGAAATGAGGGAGGGCACTCTAGAAGTCCATTATGAGTGTTTGGTATGGGTTTTTTCCGTGCCCCATCTTCACAAAATGTCTCTGATGGTACCCGTCGTTCCTGAAAGTTTCACACCGGCTCGACACGTTTCCAGATGCACGCCGAAATGAGGGAGCGTACTCTACAAATCCATTGTGGGTGTTTGGTATGGGTTTTCTTTCTATGCCTCGAATTCACAAAATGGAGCTGATGGTACCCGTCGTTCCTGAAAGTTTCACACCGGCTAGGAACGATTACAGATGCACGCCGAAATGAGGGAGGGCACTCTACAAGTCCATTATGGCGCGACTTGAGGAGATTGTCCAAGCTTCGACTACTGTTCACCCTGCTGTGACGGTAGAGGGACAAGATGAATATGTGGGTGATTCTGAGGTAGATGGCAGAGCTAACCACAACAACGATCGAGCTCATCGCCAATTGCGTTTCAACCGACAAGGTATGCGAAGAGAACCCCCACGACTTGAGGTACGTGACCACGAAGATGTTTTTGCTAAGGTTAAAATCAATATGCCCTCTTTTAATGGTAAATATGACCCTGATAGTTATTTAGATTGGGAACTAGCTGTTGATCAAAAATTTGATTGTCATGATTTTCCCAAGAATAGACAAGTTAGGGCTGCTACTAGTGAATTTACCGACTTTGCTTCTATTTGGTGGAAAGAACATTGCCGTCAACATCCCAATAACATACCGAACACTTGTGAGGCTTTAAAATTGCTTATGCGTCATTGATTTGTTCCCTCATATTATGCTCGTGATTTGTTAAATAAATTGCAACGCTTATAACAAGGTGCAAAGTCTGTGGAAGAATACTATCAGGAATTACAAATTGGTATGTTGCGCTGTTGGTTAGTTGAGAATGAGGAGGCATCAATGGCTAGGTTTTTGGAAGGATTGAATCGTGAAATTCAGGACATTCTTGATTATAAAGATTATAACTCCATGACTAGATTGTTTCATCTTGCTTGCAAAGCTGAACGAGAATTGTAGGGACGCTAGACGAGAACGCGATCTAACACTTCTACAGGTCGCACAAATTCATGGACGCGTACACCTTTTTCCTCATCCACTATGGCGGCCCCACCATTAACCGCCAACAACAAGCAGCGCCCTACTACATCAAATTCAGCGACAAGAGTTTTCGAAGCACCCAAAACAACACCACAACTTCCGGCAAAAACTTCCTCTTGGTTGCTTGACGGGGCGAGCGAGGGCGTTCAATGCCATCGTTGCAAATGCTATGGACACATGATGCGGGACTGTCCAAGCAAGCGTGTATTGATTATACGTGATGATGGTGGGTATTCCTCCGCTAGTGATTTAGATGATGAAACATATGCTATGCTTGCAAATGACCCTACAGGACATGATGATAAATCTAACCATGAGGAGGAACATGTTGACGCCGAAGATGCCGACAAGTATTTGAGCATTATAGTGCAACGCGTACTAAGTGCTCAAGTGTCTCATGCCGAGCAGAATCAGCGCCATAATTTATTCCAAAGCAAGGGCGTTGTCAAGGAACATTCCATTCGCATAATTGTTGATGGTGGGAGTTGCAACAATTTGGCGAGTATGGATATGGTAGAGAAGCTTGCGTTGTCGACTAAACCTGATCCCCACCCATACCATATTCAATGGTTCAACAACAATGGTAAGTTGAAGGTAACACGGATGGTGAGAATACATTTTTCTATGGGTTCATACCATGATTATGTTGATTGCGACGTTGTTCCTATGCAAGCTTGTTCATTATTATTAGGAAGACCTTGGCAATACGATCTCGATTGTATACATCATGGTAAGAATAATCAATACTCTCTCTGTTCAAGGACAAGAAAATTGTGTTACATCCTATGACTTCAATTGTTAAAGATGACCTTGCTAGAGCTAGAGAGAGAAGGAGAATACTAAGAGCGAAAATCAGATTGTAGCAAAAGAGCTTGAGCAACATAAAAAGAAAGAACCTAAATCTGTTCATGACGAAAATAAAGAAATTAAATTGAAAGGTGCTTTTTTTCTTGCTACCAAATCTGATATGACTCAAGCTGGATGCTAGTAATTACATTTGCTATGCATTAATTTGCAAAGAAGCATTGTTTTCATTTGAGGATATACCTTCTTCTTGGCCACCTGTTGTCACTAACATTTTGCAGGAGTACAAAGATGTCTTTCAAAGGACATCCACGGAGGTGCCACCGCTTCGTGGGATTGAGCATCAAACTGATTTAATCCCCGGTGCATCATTGCCCAATCGAGCACCATATAGGACCAATCCAGAAGAAACTAAAGAAATTCAGCGCCAAGTTCAAGAGTTGCTTGATAAAGAGTATGTGCGCGAATCTCTTAGCCCTTGTCTTTATTCGGTCATTTTGGTACCAAAGAAAGATGGATCATGGCGCATGTGTGTGGATTGTAGAGCAATTAATAATATCACCATTAGGTATCGTCATCCTATTCCTAGGTTAGATGATATGCTTGATGAATTGAGTGGCTCACTTGTCTTTTCCAAGGTTGATTTGCGTAGTAGTGGTTATCATCAAATCCGCATGAAATTAGGCGATGAATGGAAAACGGCTTTTAAAACTAAGTTCGGGTTATATGAGTGGTTAGTAATGCCTTTTGGTTTAACTAATGCTCCTAGTACTTTCATGAGACTAATGAATGAGGTTTTGCGTGCTTTCATTGGTAGATTTGTGGTGGTTTATTTTGATGATATATTGATATATAGCAAATCATTAGAGGAACATCTGGACCATTTACGTGCTGTTTTTAAGGTTATACGTGATGGACGCCTATTTGGTAACCTTGAGAAGTGCACCTTTTGCACCGATCGAGTCGCGTTTCTTTGCTATGTTGTTTCTCCACAGGGAATTGAAGTTGATCAAGCCAAGGTTGAAGCAATACAGAGTTGGCCGACTCCTAACACGGTCACTGCAGGTGCGGAGCTTTTAGGACTTCTTTGGGTTCTACCGCCGCTTTGTGAAGGATTTCAGCACTATCGCGCACCATTGAATGAGCTTACCAAGAAGGGCGTGCCATTTGTTTGGGGCAATGCAGGAGAATGCCTTCACCACATTGAAAGATAAGTTAACAAATGCACCTCTACTCCAACTCCCTGATTTCAATAAGACTTTTGAGCTAGAATGTGATGCAAGCGGAATTGGTTTAGGTGGTGTGTTGTTACAAGAAGGCAAACCTATAGCATACTTCAGTGAGAAATTGAGTGGGCCTAGTTTGAACTATTCTACTTATGATAAAGAGTTATATGCCCTCTTTCGAACCTTAGAAACTTGGCAACATTATTTATGGCCTAAATAATTTGTTATACATTCTGATCATGAATCTCTAAAGCATATTCGAAGTCAAGGTAAATTGAACCGTAGACATGCAAAGTGGGTTGAATTTATTGAGTCTTTTCCTTATGTCATAAAACACAAGAAGGGAAAGGAGAATGTTATTGCTGATGCTTTGTCTAGGAGATATGCCATGTTATCACAACTTGACTTCAAAATTTTTGGATTAGAGACTATTAAAGAGCAATATGTACACGATGCTGATTTTGCAGAAATATTGTTGAATTGTGAAGAAGGGAAAATGTGGAATAAATTTGTCATTAATGATGGATTTGTATTTAGAGCTAACAAGTTGTGCATTCCTGCTAGTTCCGTTCGTCTGCTGTTGTTACCAGAAGCACATGGAGGTGGGTTAATGGGACATTTTGGTGTGAAGAAAACAGATGACATACTTGTTGATCATTTCTTTTGGCCAAAGATGAGACGGGACGTCGAGCGCTACGTTGCTCGCTGCACTACATGTCAAAAAGCTAAGCCACGACTTAATCCTCATGGTTTATATATGCCTTTACCCGTTCCTAGCTTTCCGTGGGAAGATATTTCGATGGACTTTGTTTTAGGATTGCCTAGGACAAAGAAGGGAAAGGATAGCATATTTGTGGTTGTTGATAGATTTTCTAAGATGGCCCATTTTATACCTTGTCATAAGAGTGATGACGCTACCAATATTGCTGATTTATTCTTTCGTGAAGTTATTCGCTTGCATGGTGTGCCTAATACTATAGTTTCGATCGTGATGCTAAATTCCTTAGCCATTTTGGAGAACTTTATGGGCTAAATTGGGGACTAAGTTGTTATTTTTACTACTTGTCATCCCCAAACTGATGGACAAACTGTGGTTGTGAATAGAACTTTGTCTACCATGCTTAGGGCTGTGTTGAAAAGAATTTAAAATGTGGGAAGAATGCTTGCCTCATATTGAGTTTTCTTATAATCGGTCATTGCATTCTACTACAAAGATGTGCCCTTTTGAAGTTGTTTATGGTTTTGTGCCTCGTGTCTTATTGATTTAATGATCATTCCATCTTCGGAGAAATTGAACTTTGATGCTAAACAACGTCTTTGAATTGATTTTAAAATACATGAGACAACTAAAGAGAATATAGGCGCATGAATGCTAAATATAAACTTCTTTGGTAGTCGGGGAGGAAACATTTAACTTTTGAACCGGGGATCTTGTTTGGTTGCATTTAAGAAAAGATAGGTTTCCGAATTTAGAAAATCAAAATTGATGCCTAGAGGCGATGGTCCTTTCAAAGTGTTAGAAAAGATTAATGATAATGCATACAAACTTGACTTGCTGCAGATTTTGGGGTTAGTCCCATTTAACATTGCTGATTTGAAGCCATATTTGGGAGAAGAGGATGAGCTTGAGTCGCGGACGACTCAAATGCAAGAAGGGAGGATGATGAGGACATCCCTTCCATGGATACAACCCACACAACTCACATCAAGTGTTGCAAGGACCACTTACTCGAGCTCGTGCTCGTCAACTTAATTATCGGTGAACTCATTCCTAGCTTCATATATTCTTGAGAATAGACCGCTACCTAATGCAAGTGATTTAATTGTGCTTAGGAACTTGGGAAAGGATGTAGGAAAGGGACATGGAGTCATGGACATGTACGGAAGGAATAATGGAGGTCATCACGTTACTTTAGGACCAAGTCAAGCACGAATTCGAGTTAGACACGTTCGAATCGAGTCGAACTGCGATGGTACCAACTTCGAGGGCACTCTAGAAGTCCATTATGGGTGTTTGGTATGGGTTTTCTTTCCGTGCCACGAATTCACAAAATGGGTATCGGTACCGTCGTCTCGAAAGTTTAACACCGGCTCGGAACGATTCCAGACGCACGCCGACATGAGGAGGGCACTCTAGAAGTCCATTATGGGTGTTTGGTATGGGTTTTCTTTCCGTGCCACGAATTCACAAAATGGGTATCGGTGCCGTCGTTCTCGAAAGTTTAACACCGGCTCGGAGCGATTCGGAGACGCGCCGACATGAGGAGGGCACTCTAGAAGTCCATTATGGGTGTTTGGTATGGGTTTTCTTTCCGTGCCACGAATTCACAAAATGGGTATCGGTGCCGTCGTTCTCGAAAGTTTAACACCGGCTCGGAGCGATTCGGCATGCGCCGACATGAGGAGGGCACTCTAGAAGTCCATTATGGGTGTTTGGTATGGGTTTTCTTTCCGTGCCACGAATTCACAAAATGGGTATCGGTACCGTCGTTCTCGAAAGTTTAACACCGGCTCGGAGCGATTCAAAAGCACGCCGACATGAGGAGGGCACTCTAGAAGTCCATTATGGGTGTTTGGTATGGGTTTTCTTTCCGTGCCTCGAATTCACAAAATGGGGCTGTCGGTACCCGTCGTTCTCGAAAGTTTAACACCGGCTCGGAACGATTCCAAAAGCACGCCGACATGAGGGAGGGCACTCTAGAAGTCCATTATGGGTGTTTGGTATGGGTTTTCTTTCCGTGCACGAATTCACAAAATGGGTATCGGTGCCGTCGTTCTCGAAAGTTTAACACCGGCTCGGAGCGATTCCAGAGCCTGCGCCGACATGAGGAGGGCACTCTAGAAGTCCATTATGGGTGTTTGGTATGGGTTTTCTTTCCGTGCCACGAATTCACAAAATGGGTGTCGGTGCCGTCGTTCTCGAAAGTTTAACACCGGCTCGGAGCGATTCGAGGCACGCCGACATGAGGAGGGCACTCTAGAAGTCCATTATGGGTGTTTGGTATGGGTTTTCTTTCCGTGCCACGAATTCACAAAATGGGTATCGGTGCCGTCGTTCTCGAAAGTTTAACACCGGCTCGGAGCGATTCGAAAGCACGCCGACATGAGGAGGGCACTCTAGAAGTCCATTATGGGTGTTTGGTATGGGTTTTCTTTCCGTGCCACGAATTCACAAAATGGGTATCGGTGCCGTCGTTCGAAAGTTTAACACCGGCTCGGAGCGATTCAAAAGCACGCCGACATGAGGAGGGCACTCTAGAAGTCCATTATGGGTGTTTGGTATGGGTTTTCTTTCCGTGCCACGAATTCACAAAATGGGTATCGGTGCCGTCGTTCTCGAAAGTTTAACACCGGCTCGGAGCGATTCAAACGCACGCCGACATGAGGAGGGCACTCTAGAAGTCCATTATGGGTGTTTGGTATGGGTTTTCTTTCCGTGCCACGAATTCACAAAATGGGTGTCGGTGCCGTCGTTCGAAAGTTTAACACCGGCTCGGAGCGATTCAAAAGCACGCCGACATGAGGAGGGCACTCTAGAAGTCCATTATGGGTGTTTGGTATGGGTTTTCTTTCCGTGCCACGAATTCACAAAATGGAGTATCGGTGCCGTCGTTCTCGAAAGTTTAACACCGGCTCGGAGCGATTCAAAGCACGCCGACATGAGGAGGGCACTCTAGAAGTCCATTATGGGTGTTTGGTATGGGTTTTCTTTCCGTGCCACGAATTCACAAAATGGAGTATCGGTACCGTCGTTCTCGAAAGTTTAACACCGGCTCGGAGCGATTCAGGCATGCGCCGACATGAGGAGGGCACTCTAGAAGTCCATTATGGGTGTTTGGTATGGGTTTTCTTTCCGTGCCACGAATTCACAAAATGGAGCTGTCGGTACCCGTCGTTCTCGAAAGTTTAACACCGGCTCGGAACGATTCCAAACGCACGCCGACATGAGGAGGGCACTCTAGAAGTCCATTATGGGTGTTTGGTATGGGTTTTCTTTCCGTGCCACGAATTCACAAAATGGGTGTCGGTACCCGTCGTTCTCGAAAGTTTCACACGGCTCGGAACGATTCCAGACGCACGCCGACATGAGGGAGGGCACTCTAGAAGTCCATTATGGGTGTTTGGTATGGGTTTTCTTTCCGTGCCACGAATTCACAAAATGGAGCTGTCGGTACCCGTCGTTCTCGAAAGTTTAACACCGGCTCGGAGCGATTCAAGCATGCGCCGACATGAGGAGGGCACTCTAGAAGTCCATTATGGGTGTTTGGTATGGGTTTTCTTTCCGTGCCACGAATTCACAAAATGGTGGTGTCGGTACCCGTCGTTCTCGAAAGTTTTACACACGGCTCGGAGCGATTCGAAAGCACGCCGACATGAGGAGGGCACTCTAGAAGTCCATTATGGGTGTTTGGTATGGGTTTTCTTTCCGTGCCACGAATTCACAAAATGGGTATCGGTGCCGTCGTTCTCGAAAGTTTAACACCGGCTCGGAACGATTCCAGGCGCACGCCGACATGAGGAGGGCACTCTAGAAGTCCATTATGGGTGTTTGGTATGGGTTTTCTTTCCGTGCCACGAATTCACAAAATGGAGCTGTCGGTACCCGTCGTTCTCGAAAGTTTAACACCGGCTCGGAACGATTCCAAACGCACGCCGACATGAGGTAGGGCACTCTAGAAGTCCATTATGGGTGTTTGGTATGGGTTTTCTTTCCGTGCCACGAATTCACAAAATGGAGCTGTCGGTACCCGTCGTTCTCGAAAGTTTAACACCGGCTCGGAGAACGATTCCATTAAACGCACGCCGACATGAGGAGGGGCACTCTAGAAGTCCATTATGGGTGTTTGGTATGGGTTTTCTTTCCGTGCCACGAATTCACAAAATGGGTGTCGGTGCCGTCGTTCTCGAAAGTTTAACACCGGCTCGGAGCGATTCCAAACTTGCGCCGACATGAGGAGGGCACTCTAGAAGTCCATTATGGGTGTTTGGTATGGGTTTTCTTTCCGTGCCACGAATTCACAAAATGGAGCTGTCGGTAGCCGTCGTTCTCGAAAGTTTAACACCGGCTCGGAGCGATTCCAAAATGCACGCCGACATGAGGAGGGCACTCTAGAAGTCCATTATGGGTGTTTGGTATGGGTTTTCTTTCCGTGCCACGAATTCACAAAATGGGTATCGGTGCACCGTCGTTACGGAAAGTTTAACACCGGCTCGGAGCGATTCGGGCACGCCGACATGAGGAGGGCACTCTAGAAGTCCATTATGGGTGTTTGGTATGGGTTTTCTTTCCGTGCCACGAATTCACAAAATGGGTATCGGTGCCGTCGTTCTCGAAAGTTTAACACCGGCTCGGAACGATTCCGAAAGCACGCCGACATGAGGAGGGCACTCTAGAAGTCCATTATGGGTGTTTGGTATGGGTTTTCTTTCCGTGCCACGAATTCACAAAATGGGTATCGGTGCCGTCGTTCTCGAAAGTTTAACACCGGCTCGGAGCGATTCCAAGCAGCACGCCGACATGAGGAGGGCACTCTAGAAGTCCATTATGGGTGTTTGGTATGGGTTTTCTTTCCGTGCCACGAATTCACAAAATGGGTATCGGTGCCGTCGTTCTCGAAAGTTTAACACCGGCTCGGAACGATTCCAGACGCACGCCGACATGAGGGAGGGCACTCTAGAAGTCCATTATGGGTGTTTGGTATGGGTTTTCTTTCCGTGCCACGAATTCACAAAATGGGTCGTCGGTGCCGTCGTTCTCGAAAGTTTAACACCGGCTCGGAGCGATTCCAGGCGCGACGCCGACATGAGGAGGGCACTCTAGAAGTCCATTATGGGTGTTTGGTATGGGTTTTCTTTCCGTGCCACGAATTCACAAAATGGGTTGTCGGTGCCGTCGTTCTCGAAAGTTTAACACCGGCTCGGAGCGATTCGGGCATGCACGCGACATGAGGAGGGCACTCTAGAAGTCCATTATGGGTGTTTGGTATGGGTTTTCTTCCGTGCCACGAATTCACAAAATGGGTATCGGTACCGTCGTTCTCGAAAGTTTAACCCCGGCTCGGAACGATTCCAGATGCACGCCGACATGAGGGAGGGCACTCTAGAAGTCCATTATGGGTGTTTGGTATGGGTTTTCTTTCCGTGCCACGAATTCACAAAATGGGTATCGGTGCCGTCGTTCTCGAAAGTTTAACACCGGCTCGGAGCGATTCTCGAAAGGGCTCGGAGCGCACGCCGACATGAGGAGGGCACTCTAGAAGTCCATTATGGGTGTTTGGTATGGGTTTTCTTTCCGTGCCACGAATTCACAAAATGGAGCTGTCGGTACCCGTCGTTCTCGAAAGTTTAACACCGGCTCGGAGCGATTCGGGCGCACGCCGACATGAGGAGGGCACTCTAGAAGTCCATTATGGGTGTTTGGTATGGGTTTTCTTTCCGTGCCACGAATTCACAAAATGGGTGTCGGTACCCGTCGTTCTCGAAAGTTTAACACCGGCTCGGAACGATTCCAGACGCACGCCGACATGAGGAGGGCACTCTAGAAGTCCATTATGGGTGTTTGGTATGGGTTTTCTTTCCGTGCCACGAATTCACAAAATGGGTATCGGTGCCGTCGTTCTCGAAAGTTTAACACCGGCTCGGAGCGATTCGGGCACGCCGACATGAGGAGGGCACTCTAGAAGTCCATTATGGGTGTTTGGTATGGGTTTTCTTTCCGTGCCACGAATTCACAAAATGGGGCTGTCGGTACCCGTCGTTCTCGAAAGTTTAACACCGGCTCGGAACGATTCAAACGCACGCCGACATGAGGAGGGCACTCTAGAAGTCCATTATGGGTGTTTGGTATGGATTTTCTTTCCGTGCCACGAATTCACAAAATGGGTATCGGTGCCGTCGTTCTCGAAAGTTTAACACCTGCTCGGAACGATTCCAAACGCACGCCGACATGAGGGAGGGCACTCTAGAAGTCCATTATGGGTGTTTGGTATGGGTTTTCTTTCCGTGCCACGAATTCACAAAATGGGTATCGGTGCCGTCGTTCTCGAAAGTTTAACACCGGCTCGGAACGATTCTAGGCGCACGCCGACATGAGGGAGGGCACTCTAGAAGTCCATTATGGGTGTTTGGTATGGGTTTTCTTTCCGTGCCACGAATTCACAAAATGGAGCTTTCGGTACCCGTCGTTCTCGAAAGTTTAACACCGGCTCGGAACGATTCCAAGCGCACGCCGACATGAGGGAGGGCACTCTAGAAGTCCATTATGGGTGTTTGGTATGGGTTTTCTTTCCGTGCCACGAATTCACAAAATGGAGCTGTCGGTACCCGTCGTTCTCGAAAGTTTCACACCGGCTCGGAGCGATTCAAAGACGCACGCCGACATGAGGAGGGCACTCTAGAAGTCCATTATGGGTGTTTGGTATGGGTTTTCTTTCCGTGCCACGAATTCACAAAATGGGTATCGGTGCCGTCGTTCTCGAAAGTTTAACACCGGCTCGGAGCGATTCAATGGAGCACGCCGACATGAGGAGGGCACTCTAGAAGTCCATTATGGGTGTTTGGTATGGGTTTTCTTTCCGTGCCACGAATTCACAAAATGAAGTGTCGGTACCCGTCGTTCTCGAAAGTTTAACACCGGCTCGGAGCGATTCAGGCCTTGCACGCCGACATGAGGAGGGCACTCTAGAAGTCCATTATGGGTGTTTGGTATGGGTTTTCTTTCCGTGCCACGAATTCACAAAATGGAGCTGTCGGTACCCGTCGTTCTCGAAAGTTTAACACCGGCTCGGAACGATTCCAAACGCACGCCGACATGAGGGAGGGCACTCTAGAAGTCCATTATGGGTGTTTGGTATGGGTTTTCTTTCGAAAGTGCCACGAATTCACAAAATGGGTGTCGGTGCCGTCGTTTGGAAAGTTTAACACCGGCTCGGAGCGATTTCGGAACGCACGCCGACATGAGGAGGGCACTCTAGAAGTCCATTATGGGTGTTTGGTATGGGTTTTCTTTCCGTGCCACGAATTCACAAAATGGAGCTGTCGGTGCCGTCGTTCTCGAAAGTTTAACACGGCTCGGAACGATTCCAGACGCACGCCGACATGAGGGAGGGCACTCTAGAAGTCCATTATGGGTGTTTGGTATGGGTTTTCTTTCCGTGCCACGAATTCACAAAATGGGGCTTGTATCGGTGCCGTCGTTCTGGAAAGTTTAACACCGGCTCGGAACGATTCAAACGCACGCCGACATGAGGGAGGGCACTCTAGAAGTCCATTATGGGTGTTTGGTATGGGTTTTCTTTCCGTGCCACGAATTCACAAAATGGGTGTCGGTGCCGTCGTTCTCGAAAGTTTAACACCGGCTCGGAACGATTCAGACGCACGCCGACATGAGGGAGGGCACTCTAGAAGTCCATTATGGGTGTTTGGTATGGGTTTTCTTTCCGTGCCACGAATTCACAAAATGGGTATCGGCACCGTCGTTCGAAAGTTTAACACCGGCTCGGAACGATTCCAGACGCACGCCGACATGAGGAGGGCACTCTAGAAGTCCATTATGGGTGTTTGGTATGGGTTTTCTTTCCGTGCCACGAATTCACAAAATGGGTGTCGGTGCCGTCGTTCTCGAAAGTTTAACACCGGCTCGGAGCGATTCCAAGACGCACGCCGACATGAGGAGGGCACTCTAGAAGTCCATTATGGGTGTTTGGTATGGGTTTTCTTCCGTGCCACGAATTCACAAAATGGAGTGTCGGTGCCGTCGTTCTCGAAAGTTTAACACGGCTCGGAGCGATTCCAAACGCACGCCGACATGAGGAGGGCACTCTAGAAGTCCATTATGGGTGTTTGGTATGGGTTTTCTTTCCGTGCCACGAATTCACAAAATGGGCCGTCGGTGCCGTCGTTCTCGAAAGTTTCATGGGCTCGGAGCGATTCCAAAAGCACGCCGACATGAGGAGGGCACTCTAGAAGTCCATTATGGGTGTTTGGTATGGGTTTTCTTTCCGTGCCACGAATTCACAAAATGGGTATCGGTGCCGTCGTTCTCGAAAGTTTAACACCGGCTCGGAGCGATTCCAAGACGCACGCCGACATGAGGAGGGCACTCTAGAAGTCCATTATGGGTGTTTGGTATGGGTTTTCTTTCCGTGCCACGAATTCACAAAATGGAGTATCGGTGCCGTCGTTCTCGAAAGTTTAACACGGCTCGGAGCGATTCAAACGCACGCCGACATGAGGAGGGCACTCTAGAAGTCCATTATGGGTGTTTGGTATGGGTTTTCTTTCCGTGCCACGAATTCACAAAATGGGCCGTCGGTGCCGTCGTCGTTCTCGAAAGTTTAACACCGGCTCGGAGCGATTCGGGCGCACGCCGACATGAGGAGGGCACTCTAGAAGTCCATTATGGGTGTTTGGTATGGGTTTTCTTTCCGTGCCACGAATTCACAAAATGGAGCTGTCGGTACCCGTCGTTCTCGAAAGTTTAACACCGGCTCGGAGCGATTCAACGCACGCCGACATGAGGAGGGCACTCTAAAAGTCCATTATGGGTGTTTGGTATGGGTTTTCTTTCCGTGCCACGAATTCACAAAATGGGCCTGTCGGTACCCGTCGTTCTCGAAAGTTTAACACCGGCTCGGAGCGATTCTCGGAGCGCACGCCGACATGAGGAGGGCACTCTAGAAGTCCATTATGGGTGTTTGGTATGGGTTTTCTTTCGTGCCTCGAATTCACAAAATGGGTATCGGTGCCGTCGTTCTCGAAAGTTTAACACCGGCTCGGAGCGATTCAAAAGCACGCCGACATGAGGGAGGGCACTCTAGAAGTCCATTATGGGTGTTTGGTATGGGTTTTCTTTCCGTGCCACGAATTCACAAAATGCAGCTGTCGGTACCCGTCGTTCTGGAAAGTTTAACACCGGCTCGGAACGATTCCAGGAGCACGCCGACATGAGGGAGGGCACTCTAGAAGTCCATTATGGGTGTTTGGTATGGGTTTTCTTTCCGTGCCACGAATTCACAAAATGGGTATCGGTGCCGTCGTTCGAAAGTTTAACACCGGCTCGGAGCGATTCCAAACGCACGCCGACATGAGGAGGGCACTCTAGAAGTCCATTATGGGTGTTTGGTATGGGTTTTCTTTCCGTGCCACGAATTCACAAAATGGGTATCGGTGCCGTCGTTCTCGAAAGTTTAACACCGGCTCGGAGCGATTCCAGGATGCCTGCCGACATGAGGAGGGCACTCTAGAAGTCCATTATGGGTGTTTGGTATGGGTTTTCTTTCCGTGCCACGAATTCACAAAATGGGGCTATCGGTACCCGTCGTTCTCGAAAGTTTAACACCGGCTCGGAGCGATTCCAGGCATGCACGCCGACATGAGGGAGGGCACTCTAGAAGTCCATTATGGGTGTTTGGTATGGGTTTTCTTTCCGTGCCACGAATTCACAAAATGGAGCTGTCGGTACCCGTCGTTCTCGAAAGTTTAACACACGGCTCGGAGCGATTCGGGCGCACGCCGACATGAGGAGGGCACTCTAGAAGTCCATTATGGGTGTTTGGTATGGGTTTTCTTTCCGTGCCACGAATTCACAAAATGGGTATCGGTGCCGTCGTTCTCGAAAGTTTAACACCGGCTCGGAGCGATTCCAGACGCACGCCGACATGAGGAGGGCACTCTAGAAGTCCATTATGGGTGTTTGGTATGGGTTTTCTTTCCGTGCCACGAATTCACAAAATGGAGCTGTCGGTACCCGTCGTTCTCGAAAGTTTAACACCGGCTCGGAGCGATTCAAAATGGGCACGCCGACATGAGGAGGGCACTCTAGAAGTCCATTATGGGTGTTTGGTATGGGTTTTCTTTCCGTGCCACGAATTCACAAAATGGGTATCGGTGCCGTCGTTCTCGAAAGTTTCACACCGGCTCGGAGCGATTCAAAAGCACGCCGACATGAGGAGGGCACTCTAGAAGTCCATTATGGGTGTTTGGTATGGGTTTTCTTTCCGTGCCACGAATTCACAAAATGGAGCTGTCGGTACCCGTCGTTCTCGAAAGTTTAACACCGGCTCGGAACGATTCCAAAAGCACGCCGACATGAGGGAGGGCACTCTAGAAGTCCATTATGGGTGTTTGGTATGGGTTTTCTTCCGTGCCACGAATTCACAAAATGGAGGTGTCGGTACCCGTCGTTATGGAAAGTTTAACACCGGCTCGGAACGATTCGGATGCACGCCGACATGAGGGAGGGCACTCTAGAAGTCCATTATGGGTGTTTGGTATGGGTTTTCTTTCCGTGCCACGAATTCACAAAATGGAGCTATCGGTACCCGTCGTTCTCGAAAGTTTAACACCGGCTCGGAACGATTCCAGACGCACGCCGACATGAGGAGGGCACTCTAGAAGTCCATTATGGGTGTTTGGTATGGGTTTTCTTTCCGTGCCACGAATTCACAAAATGGGGCTGTCGGTACCCGTCGTTCTCGAAAGTTTAACACCGGCTCGGAACGATTCCAAAGCGCACGCCGACATGAGGAGGGCACTCTAGAAGTCCATTATGGGTGTTTGGTATGGGTTTTCTTTCCGTGCCACGAATTCACAAAATGGGTATCGGTACCGTCGTTCTCGAAAGTTTAACACCGGCTCGGAGCGATTCGAGCAGCACTTGCACGCCGACATGAGGAGGGCACTCTAGAAGTCCATTATGGGTGTTTGGTATGGGTTTTCTTTCCGTGCCACGAATTCACAAAATGGGTATCGGTGCCGTCGTTCTGGAAAGTTTAACACCGGCTCGGAACGATTCCAGACGCACGCCGACATGAGGGAGGGCACTCTAGAAGTCCATTATGGGTGTTTGGTATGGGTTTTCTTTCCGTGCCACGAATTCACAAAATGGTGCTGTCGGTACCCGTCGTTCTGGAAAGTTTAACACCGGCTCGGAACGATTCCAAACGCACGCCGACATGAGGGAGGGCACTCTAGAAGTCCATTATGGGTGTTTGGTATGGGTTTTCTTTCCGTGCCACGAATTCACAAAATGGGGCTGTCGGTACCCGTCGTTCTCGAAAGTTTAACACCGGCTCGGAACGATTCCAGACGCACGCCGACATGAGGAGGGCACTCTAGAAGTCCATTATGGGTGTTTGGTATGGGTTTTCTTTCCGTGCCACGAATTCACAAAATGGAGTATCGGTGCCGTCGTTCTCGAAAGTTTAACACCGGCTCGGAGCGATTCGGCACGCACGCCGACATGAGGAGGGCACTCTAGAAGTCCATTATGGGTGTTTGGTATGGGTTTTCTTTCCGTGCCACGAATTCACAAAATGGGTATCGGTACCGTCGTTCTCGAAAGTTTAACACGGCTCGGAGCGATTCCAAAACGCACGCCGACATGAGGAGGGCACTCTAGAAGTCCATTATGGGTGTTTGGTATGGGTTTTCTTTCCGTGCCACGAATTCACAAAATGGGTGTCGGTGTACCGTCGTTCTCGAAAGTTTAACACCGGCTCGGAACGATTCCAGACGCACGCCGACATGAGGAGGGCACTCTAGAAGTCCATTATGGGTGTTTGGTATGGGTTTTCTTTCCGTGCCACGAATTCACAAAATGGGTGTCGGTGCCGTCGTTCTCGAAAGTTTAACACCGGCTCGGAGCGATTCAGGCTCGGAGCGATTCACGCCGACATGAGGAAGGGCACTCTAGAAGTCCATTATGGGTGTTTGGTATGGGTTTTCTTTCCGTGCCACGAATTCACAAAATGGAGTGTCGGTGCCGTCGTTCTCGAAAGTTTAACACCGGCTCGGAGCGATTCAAAAGCACGCCGACATGAGGAGGGCACTCTAGAAGTCCATTATGGGTGTTTGGTATGGGTTTTCTTTCCGTGCCACGAATTCACAAAATGGGTGTCGGTGCCGTCGTTCTCGAAAGTTTAACACCGGCTCGGAGCGATTCAGGCGCACGCCGACATGAGGAGGGCACTCTAGAAGTCCATTATGGGTGTTTGGTATGGGTTTTCTTTCCGTGCCACGAATTCACAAAATGGGTATCGGTGCCGTCGTTCTCGAAAGTTTCACACCGGCTCGGAGCGATTCGGGCACGCCGACATGAGGAGGGCACTCTAGAAGTCCATTATGGGTGTTTGGTATGGGTTTTCTTTCCGTGCCACGAATTCACAAAATGGAGCCGCTTATCGGTGCCGTCGTTCGAAAGTTTAACACCGGCTCGGAGCGATTCAGACGCCACGCCGCATGAGGAGGGCACTCTAGAAGTCCATGAGGAGGGCACTCTAGAAGTCCAAATGGGTGTTTGGCATGGGTTTTCTGGAAAGTTTAATGCCGGAACGGGCACTCTAGAAGTCCATTATTTGGATGAGGACATCGCTAGTAATGCCAAAGACATCGCTAGTAACGCCAAAGCTAGTAATGAGACTTCAATAGCTGGACCAATAACAAGAGCACGAGCCAAGAAGCTACAATCTCGGTGAAACTGTTCCTTAATGAACATATCATTAATTTTAATAAGAATTGTATACTACCTAAAAACAATGTTTTACTTGTGCTCGGAGTTTGAAGAGTCAACGATGGATGGAGATGAAGGACATGTGGCCGTCATCCAAGGAAGCACAAGTCTACGGCATGAATAATGAGCGGCCTATGAATAGTGCCCGCGTGAACAAGCTTGTGAGCAAGTGCGTGTGAGCGAGTGCGCGTGCTACGTGACGGTGCGTGTAAGCGGTGCGTGTGAGCAGTGCGTGTGAGCAGTGCGTGTGAAAAGTGCCCATGAGCGAGTGCCATGAGCAGTGCAGTGCGTGCTACGGTGCGCGTGAATAGTACCATATGGAAAATCTTGTGTTGAAAAGCCTTAGGCTAAGACTATATATTGAGGGTAAACCCCATTGTAGGGAACGAATTTGATAATAGAAAACTCTTGTTCTTTCGTTGGGCAAACCAACTTGAGAGGAATTGGGAGTTCTTTGAAATTAAGATTGTTCAACCTTTTCCATTTGGAATTGGGGCGCGATAGAACTTCATCGGTGGTCGTGAAGTTCACCTTACGCGTGTGGTTGGGCGAATTATAGAGTGCTAACTCTTGCATTGGCAACGGGGATCACTACGGTTCATCAAATCCACGTGAGTATCCGGATCCTCGTCGAGAAGATCAGGCGACCCGTATCATCTTGGTATCAGAGCGCGGTTTACTCGGTAGGATTATTTACCCTTACTTTTAGATTGATTTATTTTTGTCCTATAGTCCATTAAACTGAAAATTGCAACAAAAAAAAAATCCAAACCCTAGTTTTTTTGCATCTGTTAATTTTGTGAGTTTTGTTAAGTTTTAATCCATTAGAATTTTTGTTTAGGTCTTGATCGTTCGTCTTTATCTCCGTAGCATAATCTTTGTGTCAATCCAAAATCCAAAAAAAAAAAAAAAATCTTGCTGATATTCTTTTCATCATTTGAGACTAGCTGTTGAATATTGCATCTAGGGCTGCTCTGAGTACTTCACACCTTGTTGAATATTTGTGACCTATGAAAAACCAAAGAACAATTAAACCAAGTTTGGCCTTGAAAAAAAAAAAAAAAGAAAGAGGAAGTTGAGCAAAAAAAAAAAAAAAAAAAGAGAAGAAAGAAAGAAAAAGAAAGCATTGGCCGAATTTGGGTGAGACCTTAATCCATAAATTCAGATTGTGTAGTTTAATCTCTTGAGCAATCTCGTGCCCTTACATTCATATCATTGCAATTGGCTAGCGTCTCTCCTAGTACTTGGTGCAAAGCAGGCTATCTAATCTTTAATTTTGATTGCCTCTAGTTAGCTCATTCATTTGTTTGCATCGAGTCACATTAATCTTTGCATGTGTGTTCATAGACTTCACTTAAATCTTTTGGATCAGCACTTAGGCAAAGTATTCTAGTTTGGATTATTACTTAATTTTACAACATCAAGAATTTCAGATTGCTAGGATATACACTCTCATGCCAAGCTCCACCATATAACCGTTGTTGTGCTAGTAGTGAACACTCTTAAATTCGCTTGATCATCATTTGTCTTTGTTGTCACTTCTACAGTGTAAGTTTTATTGGCCTTAATTCACTTGGAAGGGTAAGAACTTTACTTGGAGAGAGGACATAGTGAGATTGAGTGATTTCCACAAAGCATTATTATATACACAGCTATTTGTTTCTTGCTTAACTAACCATGTCAGGTGGAGGAGAACACCATGATGAGAGTGGTGGGACAAATGACACTCAGGCATTCGTCAAGCAATATCAATTTGGGGCACTCATGAACACTTTCAACGTGAGCTACACCAAGGGCTCAATCAACTCCATGAGAAGCATGATTCTTTTGCTGATCAAATTGCAAGGGATATGCAAAATATGGAGATACAAGCTGATGAAAATGTGCGCCAATTGCGGGAGGACATTGGGACCCTCACTAGGCTCATACAAGCTCGCAATGGTGGCGATGAAGCAAGTGTTCAAGGAGGAGAAGCTGCTGCACATGTACCCTCCGCACCGCAACACCGAGTGGCGGCCAGCGTGGTGCGTCCACCACAGCTAGGAGGACGAGGAGGAACCCATGGAGGGCGTGGCCAGGGTCTAGGTGGAGGCCGTGGTGGGCGTGGTGGTGCCGCACATGCGATGGAAGAGGATGGTGATTTTGCTTTGCATTACAATGACCATTATCGTCGTCCACGCAATGAAGATGATGGCTTGGGCAAGCTCAAGTTTTCCATGCCCAAGTTTGCGGGAGGGTGATCCCAGGAGTATCTCACTTGGGAATTGAAGGTTGATAAAATATTCCGTATACATCACTATACGGATGAGAGAAGGATCTGATTGGCATCACTTGAGTTTGAAGGTTATGCTTTGGATTGGTGGGAACAAGTCATTACTCAAAGAGCTGAGAATGGAGAAAACCTGTTGCAACATGGCAAGAGATGAAGCGGAAATGAGAGCCCGTTTTGTTCCTCGTCATTACAAGCGTGATCTATTTGATAAATTGCGAGAATATGAAGCGAGGAGCACATTCGTGGAGGAGTACTACAAGGAGATGGAGCTAGCCATGATTGAGGCAAGGTTCAAGAACAAGAAGAGCAAACCATGGCACGCTTCCTCTCGAGTTTGAACCATCAAGTCAAAAGAATTGTCAATTTTCAGCCTTATACCAATCTTTATGAGTTAGTGCATCAAGCTACAAAGCGAGCGACAATTGCAAGAGGATGCTAAGTTTGCAAGATCAACGTCCTTTCTTTGCACGTACACCATCCAATGGAGGAAGATATGGTTCCAAATCACAAATAAGCCAACAAACATCTCAAGTGGTGGTTCAAGCTTTCGCACATCATCTAGCAAGAAGGAAGAAGCCACTCCGGTGCAAGAAGGCCATCAAATCCAAAGACTAGTGTTTCCTCTTCTATGGGTTCTCTGAAGAGTAGCGGTATACAATGCTTCAAATGCCTTGGCCGTGGTCATATGCAAAAGGATTGCCCAAATAACAAGGCGATGTTGATATTAGAGAATGGGAATATGATTACGCAAGTGAAGAAGAGAATGATCACTATCTTGATTTAGGGACATATGGTGATGCACATGAGGAGGAGCAAGATATAGAGTATTGTGAACTGGTGTTGGTCCTATACTTGTGTGTGCTCAAGCGGTGTTGAGTGTGCAACCAAAGCCTTCCATGAGCAATACTGCAATTTATTCCATACAAGAGCTCAAGTTAGCAAAGATGGTAAATTTTGTAAAGTAATCATTGATGGTGGGAGTTGTCGTAATTTGGCTAGCAAGGAGCTTTGCAATAAACTTGGGTTGAAGTACAAGAAACACCCACATCCATATCGAGATCCGAGTGGTGCATGAGAGAGGTTCATTGAGTGTGGGATACACCGTGGATGTTGAATTTGAAATTGGCACTTATCGAGATACGGTGGAGTGTGATGTGGTGCCTATGGACGTATGTCACTTGTCGCTAGGAAGGCCATGGCAATATGATCGTCTTTGTGATTCATGATGGAAGAACTAACCAATACAAGTTTTGGTGGAACAAAAAACAAGTGGTGCTTCTCTAGTTGACTCCTTCTCAAATTGTAAATGATAATGTGCGAGAAGATCGCGAGTGCAAGTTGAGAGTGAGAAAGGAGAGAACCAAAGAGTGTGATTCCACAAAGGTGAGTGAGAGCCACAAGCCAAACCCGAGAGGTAAAAGCAAGAGTGAGGAGAGAAAAACTTAGTCATGATAGCCACCAAATCTGATCTAAGAGAGATGAAAGATGATCCCGCTTTGATGCACCTTGTATTATTGTACAAAGATGCATTGCTTTCTACTAATGATTTAACATCTCTTCCTAGTGCTATTTCTCAAGTTTTGCAGGTTTATGACGACGTGTTTCCGGAGGAGATACCCGCTGGTCTACCACCTATTCGAGGTATTGAGCATCAAATTGACCTAGTCCCGGGAGCCCCTCTTCCCAATCGACCGCCGTACCGTACAAATCCAGAAGAAACTAAGGAGATTCAGCGTCAAGTGCAAGCACTTTTGGACAAAGGGTACGTACGCGAGAGCCTTAGTCCTTGTGCCTGCGTTCCGTTATTCTTGTTCCTAAGAAAGATGGTACTTGGAGAATGTGCATAGGCTGTAGAGCTATTAACAACATAAGCTGTGCTCGCTATCGTCATCCTATTCCTAGGTTAGATGATATGCTTGATGAGTTAAGTGGTTCTACTATCTTTTCTAAGATTGACTTGCGTAGTGGCTATCATCAAATAAGAATGAAACATGGTGATGAATGGAAAACAGCTTTTAAAACGAAATTTGGCTTGTATGAATGGTTAGTGATGCCTTTTGGATTGTCCAATGCTCCTAGTACATTCATGCGCTTAATGAACCATGTTTTGAGACACTTCATTGGTAAATTTGTGGTAGTTTACTTTGATGATATCACGATATATAGCCATTGTTTGGAAGATCATGTTGAACACATCAAACAAGTGCTAGAAGTGCTTAGGAAAGAATGCTTGTATGCCAATCTTGATAAGTGTACTTTTGCACTAGTAAGGTTGTGTTTCTAGGCTATGTTGTTTCAGCTCATGGCATTGAAGTGGATGAATCTAAAATTGAAGCTATTAGAAATTGGCCAATTCTCGTGAATGTTAGTCAAATTCGTAGCTTCCATGGGCTTGCTAGTTTCTATCGGCGATTTGTGAAAGATTTCAGCACCATTGTTGCCCCATTAAATGAATTAACTAAAAGGGAGTGATTTTTGAGTGGGGAGACAAACAAGACAAAGCTTTTCTTGAATTGAAGAAATGTTTGTGAAGCACCATTGCTTGCTTTACGATTTCACAAAAACTTTTGAGATTGAATGTGATGCTAGTGGAATAGGTATTGGTGGTGTTTTAATGCAAGAAAGAAAACACATTGCATATTTGGTGAGAAACTTCATGGTGCACAATTGAATTATCTGTTTATGATAAAGAACTATATGCTCTTGTGCGTGTGTTGGAAACTTGGCAACATTATCTTTGGCCTAAGGAATTCATAATACATTACGATCATGAATCTTTGAAATATTTAAAGGGCAAGCGAAATTGAATCGTAGACATGCTAAGTGGGTAGAATTCATTGAGACCTTTCCATACATTATCAAATATAAGAAAGGCAAAGAGAATGTGGTAGGTGATGCTTTGTCTAGAAAACATGTCTTTGTTGACTCGGTTGGAAGTAAAGGTACGGGGTTGGAAAGTTTGAAAGATTTATATGCTTAGATCATGAATTTGCAGCTCCATATTCTAATTGCAAAGATGGAAAAGGGTGGGATAAATTTCATATTCATGATGGTTTCTCTTTCGCATGAATAAGCTATGTGTTAGGATTCCTCTGTGCGTTTGTTATTGTTGCGGGAATCTCATGCGGGAGGATTGATGGGGCATTTCGGGAGGAGAAGACTTATATGATGTTAGGTGATAACTTCTATTGGCCAAAGATGAGGCGAGGCGTCGAGAGGTTTGTTCAAAGATGCATCACATGCCATAAGGCAAAATCAAAACTCAATCCACATGGTTTGTATACTCCACTTCTGTTCCTAGTGCTCCTTGGGAAGATATTAGCATGGATTTTGTGTTAGGATTGCCTAGGACCAAGAGGGAAGGATTGATCTTTGTTGTTGTGGGCGGGTTCTCTAAAATGGCACATTTTATTCCTGTCATAAGAGCGATGATCGTCGCATGTAGTGATTTGTTTTTCAGGGAGATTGTGAGATTGCATGGAATGCCAAGAACCATTGTTTGGATCGCGACGTCAAGTTCATGAGCTACTTTTGGAAGACTTTGTGGGCCAAGTGGGGACAAAGTTATTATTTTCAACGACTTGTCACCCACAAGCAGATGGGCAAGCGGAGGTGGTGAACCGCACACTTTCAACGTTGCTACGTACCATGATAAAGAAGAACTTGAAAGAGTGGGAAGATTGTCTACCGCATGTGGAGTTTGCATATAACAGGGCGGTACATTCTACAACTCAATTGAGCCCATTCGAGGTAGTGTACGGCTTCAAACCAATTCGCCCCTTGATTTACTTCCTCTTCCACTACAAGAGCGTGCAAATATGGAGGCTTACACGTCTTGATTTTGTGAAAAACTCCATGCCACAACTAAAGAGGTAATTGAAAAGAAGGTGCGTGCTTATGCTTCCAAAGCTAACAAATCTAGAAAGAAAATGCTATTTGAACGGTGATTTAGTGTGGGTCCACCTTCGCAAAGATCGCTTTTCATGAGCGTAGATCCAAATTGATGCCCGTGGTGATGGACCATTTAAAGTTCTTGCCAAGATCAATGACAATGCATACAAGCTTGAGCTTCCGGTGATGACTATGGGGTAAGTTCTACATTTAATGTTCTTTGATTTATCACCTTTCTTTGGACAAGATTTATGCAGTCGAGGTCGACTCCTTTTCAAGAAGGGAGGATGATGAGGACATCGCTAGTAATGCCAAAGACATCGCTAGTAACGCCAAAGCTAGTAATGAGACTTCAATAATGGACCAATAACAAGAGCACGAGCCAAGAAGCTACAATCTCGGTGAACTGTTCCTTAATGAACATATCATTAATTTTAATAAGAATTGTATACTACCTAAAAACAATGTTTTACTTGTGCTCGAGTTTGAAGAGTCAACGATGGATGGAGATGAAGGACATGTGGCCGTCATCCAAGGAAGCACAAGTCTACGGCATGAATAATGAGCGGCCTATGAATAGTGCCCGCGTGAACAAGCTTGTGAGCGGTGCGTGTGAGCGATGCGCGTGCTACGGTGCGTGTGATAAAGTGCGTGTGAGCAGTGCGTGTGAGCAGTGAAGGCCCATGAACAGTGCCATGAAGCAGTGCGTGCTACGAGTGCGCGTGAATAGTACCATATGGAAAATCTTGTGTTGAAAAGCCTTAGGCTAAGACTATATATTGAGGGTAAACCCCATTGTAAGGAACGAATTTGATAATAGAAAACTCTTGTTCTTTCGTTGGGCAAACCAACTTGAGAGGAATTGGGAGTTCTTGAAATTAAGATTGTTCAACCTTTTCATTTGGGAATTGGGGCGCGATAGAACTTCATCGGTGGTCGTGAAGTTCAAAGACGTGTGGTTGGGCGAATTATAGAGTGCTAACTCTTGCATTGGCAACGGGGATCACTACGGTTCATCAAATCCACGTGAGTATCCGGATCCTCGTCGAGAAGATCGCTCGAAAGTTTCACACCGCTCGGAACGATTCCAAAAGCACGACATGAGCGGCACCCGTACGACATGAGGGGGCACTCTAGAAGTCCATTATGGGTGTTTGGTATGGGTTTTCTTCCGTGCCACGAATTCACAAAATGGGAGTCGGTACCGTCGTGCTCGAAAGTTTAACACCGGCTCGGAGCGATTCCAAAGCCTTGCCGACATGAGGAGGGCACTCTAGAAGTCCATTATGGGTGTTTGGTATGGGTTTTCTTTCCGTGCCTCGAATTCACAAAATGGAGCTGTCGGTACCCGTCGTTCTCGAAAGTTTAACACCGGCTCGGAACGATTCAAAAGCACGCCGACATGAGGAGGGCACTCTAGAAGTCCATTATGGGTGTTTGGTATGGGTTTTCTTTCCGTGCCACGAATTCACAAAATGGCTGTCGGTACCCGTCGTTCTCGAAAGTTTAACACCGGCTCGGAGCGATTCCAGGCGCGCGCCGACATGAGGGAGGGGCACTCTAGAAGTCCATTATGGGTGTTTGGTATGGGTTTTCTTTCCGTGCCACGAATTCACAAAATGGAGTCGATCGGTGCCGTCGTTCTCGAAAGTTTCACACCGCTCGGAGCGATTTCCAGAGCATGCGCCGACATGAGGAGGGCACTCTAGAAGTCCATTATGGGTGTTTGGTATGGGTTTTCTTTCCGTGCCTCGAATTCACAAAATGGAGTCTCGATCGGTACCCGTCGCTCGAAAGTTTCACACCGGCTCGGAGCGATTCGGCATGCACGCCGACATGAGGAGGGCACTCTAGAAGTCCATTATGGGTGTTTGGTATGGGTTTTCTTTCCGTGCCTCGAATTCACAAAATGGAGCTGTCGGTACCCGTCGTTCTCGAAAGTTTCACACCGGCTCGGAACGATTCCAAACGCACGCCGACATGAGGAGGGCACTCTAGAAGTCCATTATGGGTGTTTGGTATGGGTTTTCTTTCCGTGCCTCGAATTCACAAAATGGAGCTGTCGGCACCGTCGTTCTGGAAAGTTTAACACCGGCTCGGAACGATTCCAGATGCACGCCGACATGAGGGAGGGCACTCTAGAAGTCCATTATGGGTGTTTGGTATGGGTTTTCTTTCCGTGCCACGAATTCACAAAATGGAGCTGTCGGTACCCGTCGTTCTCGAAAGTTTAACACCGGCTCGGAACGATTCCAGATGCACGCCGACATGAGGAGGGCACTCTAGAAGTCCATTATGGGTGTTTGGTATGGGTTTTCTTTCCGTGCCACGAATTCACAAAATGGAGCTATCGGTACCCGTCGTTCTCGAAAGTTTCACACCGGCTCGGAACGATTCCAAATGCACGCCGACATGAGGGAGGGCACTCTAGAAGTCCATTATGGGTGTTTGGTATGGGTTTTCTTTCCGTGCCACGAATTCACAAAATGGAGCTGTCGGTACCGTCGCTGCTCGAAAGTTTAACACCGGCTCAGAACGATTCCAGATTCACGCCGACATGAGGAAGGGCACTCTAGAAGTCCATTATGGGTGTTTGGTATGGGTTTTCTTTCCGTGCCACGAATTCACAAAATGGAGCTGTCGGTACCGTCGTTCTCGAAAGTTTCACACCGGCTCGGAACGATTCCAAAAGCACGCCGACATGAGGAGGGCACTCTAGAAGTCCATTATGGGTGTTTGGTATGGGTTTTCTTTCCGTGCCACGAATTCACAAAATGGAGCTTATCGGTACCCGTCGTTCTCGAAAGTTTAACACCGGCTCGGAACGATTCCAGACGCACGCCGACATGAGGGAGGGCACTCTAGAAGTCCATTATGGGTGTTTGGTATGGGTTTTCTTTCCGTGCCACGAATTCACAAAATGGGTATCGGTACCGTCGTTCGAAAGTTTAACACCGGCTCGGAGCGATTCCAAACGAACGCCGACATGAGGAGGGCACTCTAGAAGTCCATTATGGGTGTTTGGTATGGGTTTTCTTTCCGTGCCACGAATTCACAAAATGGAGCTGTCGGTACCGTCGTTCTCGAAAGTTTTACACCGGCTCGGAACGATTCCAAACGCACGCCGACATGAGGAGGGCACTCTAGAAGTCCATTATGGGTGTTTGGTATGGGTTTTCTTTCCGTGCCTCGAATTCACAAAATGGAGCTGTCGGTACCCGTCGTTCTCGAAAGTTTAACACGGCTCGGAACGATTCCAGACGCACGCCGACATGAGGGAGGGCACTCTAGAAGTCCATTATGGGTGTTTGGTATGGGTTTTCTTTCCGTGCCACGAATTCACAAAATGGAGCTGATCGGTACCCGTCGTTCTCGAAAGTTTAACACGGCTCGGAGCGATTCAAATGCACGCCGACATGAGGAGGGCACTCTAGAAGTCCATTATGGGTGTTTGGTATGGGTTTTCTTTCCGTGCCACGAATTCACAAAATGGAGCTGTCGGTACCCGTCGTTCGAAAGTTTCACACCGGCTCGGAACGATTCCAAAAGCACGCCGACATGAGGAGGGCACTCTAGAAGTCCATTATGGGTGTTTGGTATGGGTTTTCTTTCCGTGCCTCGAATTCACAAAATGGAGGTGGGCATCGGTGCCGTCGTTCTCGAAAGTTTCACACCGGCTCGGAGCGATTCCCGGCGCACGCCGACATGAGGAGGGCACTCTAGAAGTCCATTATGGGTGTTTGGTATGGGTTTTCTTTCCGTGCCACGAATTCACAAAATGGAGCCGTATCGGTACCGTCGTTCTCGAAAGTTTCACACCGGCTCGGAACGATTCAAAAGCACGCCGACATGAGGAGGGCACTCTAGAAGTCCATTATGGGTGTTTGGTATGGGTTTTCTTCCGTGCCACGAATTCACAAAATGGAGGGTATCGGTGCCGTCGTTCTGGAAAGTTTAACACCGGCTCGGAACGATTCCAAACGCACGCCGACATGAGGAGGGCACTCTAGAAGTCCATTATGGGTGTTTGGTATGGGTTTTCTTTCCGTGCCACGAATTCACAAAATGGAGCTGTCGGTACCCGTCGTTCTCGAAAGTTTAACACCGGCTCGGAGCGATTTCAAAATGCGCCGACATGAGGAGGGCACTCTAGAAGTCCATTATGGGTGTTTGGTATGGGTTTTCTTTCCGTGCCACGAATTCACAAAATGGAGTATCGGTACCGTCGTTCTCGAAAGTTTAACACGGCTCGGAGCGATTCAAAGCACGCGCTCGGAGCGACATGAGGAGGGCACTCTAGAAGTCCATTATGGGTGTTTGGTATGGGTTTTCTTTCCGTGCCTCGAATTCACAAAATGGAGCTGTCGGTACCCGTCGTTCTGGAAAGTTTAACACCGGCTCGGAACGATTCCAGACGCACGCCGACATGAGGAGGGCACTCTAGAAGTCCATTATGGGTGTTTGGTATGGGTTTTCTTTCCGTGCCACGAATTCACAAAATGGGTGTCGGTACCCCGTCGTTCTCGAAAGTTTAACACCGGCTCGGAGCGATTCCAGACGCACGCCGACATGAGGGAGGGCACTCTAGAAGTCCATTATGGGTGTTTGGTATGGGTTTTCTTTCCGTGCCACGAATTCACAAAATGGGTGATCGGTGCCGTCGTTCTGGAAAGTTTAACACCGGCTCGGAACGATTCCAAATGCACGCCGACATGAGGGAGGGCACTCTAGAAGTCCATTATGGGTGTTTGGTATGGGTTTTCTTTCCGTGCCACGAATTCACAAAATGGAGCAGATCGGTACCGTCGTTCGAAAGTTTAACACCGGCTCGGAACGATTCCAGACGCACGCCGACATGAGGGAGGGCACTCTAGAAGTCCATTATGGGTGTTTGGTATGGGTTTTCTTTCCGTGCCACGAATTCACAAAATGGAGAGATCGGTGCCGTCGTTCTGGAAAGTTTAACACCGGCTCGGAACGATTTCAGACGCACGCCGACATGAGGAGGGCACTCTAGAAGTCCATTATGGGTGTTTGGTATGGGTTTTCTTTCCGTGCCACGAATTCACAAAATGGAGCAGATCGGTGCCGTCGTTCTCGAAAGTTTAACACCGCTCGGAGCGATTCCAAACGCACGCCGACATGAGGAGGGCACTCTAGAAGTCCATTATGGGTGTTTGGTATGGGTTTTCTTTCCGTGCCACGAATTCACAAAATGGAGCTATCGGTACCCGTCGTTCTCGAAAGTTTAACACCGGCTCGGAACGATTCGGGACGCACGCCGACATGAGTGATGGCACTCTAGAAGTCCATTATGGGTGTTTGGTATGGGTTTTCTTTCCGTGCCACGAATTCACAAAATGGAGCTGTCGGTACCCGTCGTTCTCGAAAGTTTAACACCGGCTCGGAACGATTCAGACGCACGCCGACATGAGGAGGGCACTCTAGAAGTCCATTATGGGTGTTTGGTATGGGTTTTCTTTCCGTGCCTCGAATTCACAAAATGGGCTGTCGGTACCCGTCGTTCTCGAAAGTTTAACACCGGCTCGGAACGATTCCAGGCGCACGCCGACATGAGGGAGGGCACTCTAGAAGTCCATTATGGGTGTTTGGTATGGGTTTTCTTTCCGTGCCTCGAATTCACAAAATGGAGCTCTTGCACCGTCGTTCTCGAAAGTTTAACACCGGCTCGGAACGATTCCAAACGCACGCCGACATGAGGAGGGCACTCTAGAAGTCCATTATGGGTGTTTGGTATGGGTTTTCTTTCCGTGCCACGAATTCACAAAATGGAGCTTTCGGTAGCCGTCGTTCTCGAAAGTTTAACACCGGCTCGAGCGATTCCATACGCACGCCGACATGAGGAGGGCACTCTAGAAGTCCATTATGGGTGTTTGGTATGGGTTTTCTTTCCGTGCCTCGAATTCACAAAATGGATCCGTATCGGTGCCGTCGTGCTCGAAAGTTTAACACCGGCTCGGAACGATTCATGCAAACGCACGCCGACATGAGGGAGGGCACTCTAGAAGACCATTATGGGTGTTTGGTATGGGTTTTCTTTCCGTGCCACGAATTCACAAAATCGCCATGCGGTACTCCTTTCCATGGAGAGGAACACGAAGGACATTACATCTTGGTCCTCGTCAAGGTACTTTGAAGATAGACAACGACGAGACAAGGCCCAAGGAGACATTAAAGAGCAAAGAGCAAAGGCTAAAGGCCAAGAAACGTGAAGAAGAACGGTTGGCCGAGGAAGAACAGAAGAAATTAGAATTGGCAACCCTTCTTTCTACCCAGAAACAGCAAGAGGTGCCGTTCCATGATGACAAAACTACTAGTGAGGCACCACAAGATGGTCTTTATATGCTGACCAAGACGGTTCGAGTTGACAACACTTCCATTCTCACAACGGGGCCGCGAACCAACGTTTTCAAATCTGAGTGCAAAATCAATGGCAAAGTTTACAAGCTTATCGTTGATGGTGGAAGCTACAACAATATTATTAGCAACGATTTGGTGCAAGCTTTGGGGTTGACAACCTGGCGACATCCAGAACCGTATTATGCACAATGGTTGCATAATGTCGGTAAACTGAAAATTACTCATCGTGTCAAAGTTTGTTTTTCAGTAGGAGACTATCACGACAAAGTGGAGTGTGACGTCGTGCCTATCCATGCATGTCACTTGTTGTGGGGGCGTCCGTGGCAGTATGATCGCAATGCTACGCACCACGGGAGGTCCAACAAGTACTCTTTGGTGCATCAGGGAAGATCATATACCATGTGTCCTATGCCAGAGAATTCTATTCATGCTGAGGAGATCATGCTAAAAAGACGATCGTGAAGACTACCCCGACGGAGATTCCTGAGGTTACACAAAAGACGAGGACGTCTTTTCTTGAAGAAAGGGAGGATGATACGGCCATATCTACAACCAAATCATTGCAAAAGGTAAAATAAAATGTTGTGAAAGCCGATAGGGTGGATGGGGATGCTGGCCAACGAGAGGGGACGTTCTCTCGGGATAAAACCCTAGCGCGTGCGTGCAGTCAAGAAAGACATGTGGTGGTATGGCAGCAAGGGTTGCATTGGCGTCAGAAGAAGCATCAAGTGCATGGAACAAGTTCGGGCAAGAAGCTAAGAGAAGGAAAGCCCACAACACAAGGGAAACCAAGAGGGAGATTTGGCCATGCATGGAGAGGACGCCAGGAACATGGCATGTGGGTTGGTTCACTTTGGATCCAATTCAGACAGCCAATTGGTGATTAATATTTTATTCCAAAACTAGAATAGTTTAAATTCTAATTAAAAAAAGTTTTTTTCCGGTTTACTGTTCACGTGAACTGTACCGACTCGGATACTGTTCATGTGAATAGTAATCCAATACGGATTACTGTAGCAATTCGGGAACTGTTCATCCGAATTTTTGTGCTTGCGTGGGAGGCTATATAAACCCCCCATTGCCGCACCATATAGGGGGACAAGTTATGATTTATATAATAAAAATCAGAAAAGCCGTTTTGGCCATATCTTGAGTCGTGATATGAGTTGGAGAGATTGAGGGAGAAAGATTGAGAGCAAGATCAAGATATCTATCTCTTGTTTCGGAGTACTATTCACCTAACGCTACTACTTGCAATTCAATCTATTAGATTGGTTTGTGAGTATATTGATTTTCTTACAATTCAATTCACCGAATTGGTTTGTGAGATTGCTACTAATCTTCGAGTGTACCGTGAAAGATTGGGCCAACAATCAGGATTCATCTAATCAACTAGGTGGATCTCAGATCACCGCTGTTCTGAAAGTTTCACACCGCACTAACGATTCCGATGCACTTGAAATGAGAGAGGGCACTCTAGAAGTCCATTATGGGTGTTTGGTATGGGTTTTCTTTCCGTACCTCGACCTCACAAAATAGAGCTGTTGTTACCCGTCGTTCCTGAAAGTTTCACACCGGCCCGGAACGATTCCAGATGCACGCCGAAATGAGGGAGGGCACTCTAGATGTCCATTATGGGTGTTTGGTATGGGTTTTCTTTCCGTGCCTCGACTTCACAAAATGTCTCTGATGGTACCCGTCGTTCCTGCAAGTTTAACACCGGCTCGGAACGATTCCAGATGCACGCCGAAATGAGGGAGGGCACTCTAGAAGTCCATTATGGGTGTTTGGTATGGGTTTTCTTTCCGTGCCTCGACTTCACAAAATGGAGCTGTTGTTACCCGTCGTTCCTGAAAGTTTCACACCGGCACGGAACGATTCAGATGCACGCCGAAATGAGGAGGGCACTCTAGAAGTCCATTATGGGTGTTTGGTATGGGTTTTCTTTCCGTGCCTCGACTTCACAAAATGGAGCTGTTGTTACCCGTCGTTCCTGAAAGTTTCACACCGGCCCGGAACGATTCCAGATGCACGCCGAAATGAGGGAGGGCACTCTAGAAGTCCATTATGGGTGTTTGGTATGTGTTTTCTTTCCGTGCCTCGACTTCACAAAATGGAGTTGTTGTTACCCATCGTTCCGGAAAGTTTCACACCGGCCCGGAACGATTCCAGATGCACGCCGAAATGAGGGAGGGCACTCTAGAAGTCCATTATGGGTGTTTGGTATGGGTTTTCTTTCCATGCGTCGACTTCACAAAATGTCTCTGATGGTACCCGTCGTTCCTACAAGTTTAACACCGGCTCGGAACGATTCCAGATGCACGCCGAAATGAGGGAGGGCACTCTAGAAGTCCATTATGGGTGTTTGGTATGGGTTTTCTTTCCATGCCTCGACTTCACAAAATGGAGCTGTTGTTACCCGTCGTTCCTGAAAGTTTCACACCGGCACGGAACGATTCCAGATGCACGCCGAAATGAGGGAGGGCACTCTAGAAGTCCATTATGGGTGTTTGGTTTGGGTTTTCTTTCCGTGCCTCGACTTCACAAAATGGAGCTGTTGTTACGTCGTTCCTGAAACTTTCACACCGGCCCGGAACGATTCCAGATGCACACCGAAATGAGGGAGGGCACTCTAGAAGTCCATTATGGGTGTTTGGTATGGGTTTTCTTTCCGTGCCTCGACTTCACAAAATGGAGTTGTTGTTACCCGTCGTTCCTGAAAGTTTCACACCGGCACGGAACGATTCTAGATGCACGCTGAAATGAGGGAGGGCACTCTAGAAGTCCATTATGGGTGTTTGGTATGAGTTTTCTCTCCGTGCCTCGACTTCACAAAATGGAGCTGTTGTTACCCGTCGTTCCTGAAAGTTTCACACCGGCCCGAAACGATTCCAGATGCACGCCGAAATGAGGGAGGGCACTCTAGAAGTCCATTATGGGTGTTTGGTATGGGTTTTCTTTCCGTGCCTCGACTTCACAAAATGTCTGTGATGGTACTTGTCGTTCCTACAAGTTTCACACCGGCTCGGAACGATTCCAAATGCACGCCGAAATGACGCAGGGCACTCTAGAATTATATTATTGGTGTTTGGTATGGGTTTCTTTCTGTGCCTCGACTTCACTAAATATTTCTGATGGTACCCGTCGTTCCTGCAAGTTTCAAACCGGCCCGGAACGATTCCAGATGTACGCTGAAATGAGGGAGGGCACTCTAGAAGTCCAATATGGGTGTTTGGTACGCGTTTTCTTTCCGTGACTCGACTTCACAAAATGGAGCTGATGGTACCCATCGTTCTGGAAGTTTGACACCTACTCGGAACGATTCCAGATGCACGTCGAAATGAGGGAGGGCACTCTAGAAGTCCATTACGGTGTTTGGTATGGGTTTTTTTTCCCGTGACTCGACTTCACAAAATATCTCTGATGGTACCCGTCGTTCCTACAAGTTTCACACCGGCCCGGAACGATTCCAGATGCACGCCAAATGAGGAGGGCACTCTAGAAGTCCATTATGGGTGGTTGGTATGGGTTCCGTGACTCTTCACAAAATCCGATGGTACCCATCGTTCTCGCAACGAACGATTCCGATGCACAAAATGAGGAGGGCACTCTAGAAGTCCATTATGGGTGTTTGGTATGGGTTTTCTTTCCGTGCCTCGACTTCACAAAATGGAGCTGTTGTTACCCGTCGTTCCTGAAAGTTTCACACCGGCCCGGAACGATTCCAGATGCACACCGAAATGAGGGAGGGCACTCTAGAAGTGCATTATGGGTGGTTGGTATGGGTTTTCTTTCCGCGACTCGACTTCACAAAATATCTCTGATGGTACCCGTGGTTCCTGAAAGTTCCACACCGGCTCGACACGATTCCAGATGCACGCCGAAATGAGGGAGCGTACTCTACAAATCCATTGTGGGTGTTTGGTATGGGTTTTCTTTTCATGCCTCGACTTCACAAAATGGAGCTGATGGTACCCGTCGTTCCTGAAAGTTTGACACCGGCTCGGAACGATTCCAGATGCACGCCGAAATGAAGGGCACTCTAGAAGTCCATTATGGTTGTTTGGTATGGGTTTTGTTTCTATGTCTCGACTTCAACAAATGTCTCTGATGTTACCCGTCGTTCCTGAAAGTTTAACACCGGCTCGGAACGATTTCAGATGCACGCCGAAATGAGAGAGGGCACTCTAGAAGTCCATTATGGGTGTTTGGTATGGGTTTTCTTTCCGTGCCTCGACTTCACAAAATGGAGCTGTTGTTACCCGTCGTTCCTGAAAGTTTCACACCGGCCCGGAACGATTCCAGATGCACGCCGAAATGAGGGAGGGCACTCTAGAAGTCCATTATGGGTGTTTGGTATGGGTTTTCTTTCCGTGCCTCGACTTCACAAAATATCTCTGATGGTACTCGTTGTTCCTGCAAGTTTAACACCGGCTCGGAACGATTCCAGATGCACGCCGAAATGAGGGAGGGCACTCTAGAAGTCCATTATGGGTGTTTGGTATGGGTTTTCTTTCCATGCCTCAACTTCACAAAATGGAGCTGTTGTTACCCGTCGTTCCTGAAAGTTTCACACCGGCACGGAACGATTCCAGATGCACGCCGAAATGAGGGAGGGCACTCTAGAAGTCCATTAGGGAATATTCGCATCATTACTGTGTAACGCCTCTACTCCGCGGCAAAGCCGGCGGTGGTGCACAGGCGAGAGGAGGAAGAAAGGGAGCTCACTGACGAGTGGGGCTCCGCTGTCATCCGGGGCAAAATACGACAACACAGCCCACCGTAAGCTCCAGGGATTATCAACCGTTCGATTTTGAGCTCACGGCTAAGATTCAAAGGGTGCTGCAGCCAGTCCGATCAGCCCAATCAAAGAGAGGCGTTGGATCCAAATCCAACGGCTACTCTTGAAAGGTACGTGCCAAGGAATTTGAACTTGATCCAACCGGTAGCGTTTGATTAGATTTAAACGACTCAGATTGGGCTTAGTCTCGGACGGTCCGAACGTCACCGCCCGTCTCGATGGTCCGATTTAGATCGACGGCTCAAATTCAACGTGACGTTCGGACGGTCCGAACGTTCACGTTGATCGGGGCGGTCCGTTCAGGATCCAACGGTGCCCGATTTTTGGAGGTAAGTTTGATGACTGAGTTTAATCGCGGTGCCGTTGGATGAAGATCCAACGGTGGATATCACATGGCGCGTTCGGACGGTCCGAACGGCCCAATGCATTAGGCCCATTCGTTGAGATCTGACGGCTAAGATTTAGGTGAGCGCTAGGGTTTTCAAAGCCATGGTTGACCACGGTTGGATGGGAATCCAACGGTGTAGATCACATCACACACACGGAGGGCTCGCACGGCGCTGCGAACACAACCGTCCGCGAGGAGATCAACGGCTCGAAAACACGGGAGATGGGGCGACGCTGAACGTGATACAGGGTCGGCCGGTTGCACTGATTGGGACTCAAACTCGTTGGGTTCGAGCCACTACAGTGCCAAGGTGGGTTTAAGCTGGGAGGGTTGACCAAGCCTAATTCGAATCTTCAAGAGTTTGACCGGGGTTTTAAAATAGCAAATTGATTCGGAAAAATGTGAGATTTTGCAAAGAGACTACTGGGATAATATATGTCCTGAATAAAATTTAAAATCCACTGTTTCACCTTTTAAAATACTTAAATAATTTACTTAACCGAATAGATTTTGTTTACAGAATAAATATTTTTCTCAAGATCTAAAATTTCAACAAAAATTATTTTTGGCCAAAATAATTCATCTAGTCTTTATTAAAAATACTTCCCGGTCATCATACCAACATTGATTTGGTATTTTCTTTTGAAGTTTTAACAAGCTTGGGTTTAAGGTTAGAAATTGAGGAAGTTAGCTTGTAACATATTGCCTAATTTCTTTGAAATGAACAAGTGATGCTATGAACAACATCTTATTATCGCTTATTAAAGCCGAGGTCATATGCATTGTCTACACCATAATTTCCAATCAAATTAAACTTATATCCAGGGGTGTACGCACTAGACAAGTATTTCAAACATGCGATTTCAGAAACTTTCTCCGTAGCATGTGACAATTTCATCAGTGGCTTCAACATAATGTAACATAAAGGATTAGTAGGAGAAATTCTATTCAAAACTTCTTTATGTCTAACCAATTCCACAGTATCATTATATGTGATCGACTCATCACATGAATCACTCAAAACAGTAGGCAATTCAATTATTTTATCACATGGTGCACTCAAGTCAACAGGTAAATCAACAAGTTTATCACATGGTGCACTAAAATCAATATAGTCTGAATTCTCTACGTGAAACATGTGCATATCAGAATTATTTTCCACTAATCTTTGCTCTAAAATAGCATGAACAATGGACAATTGTACTTCTTCACAAACATACTCACCTTGCGTGATGATAGCACTATGATCTTTACCTTTTTCGCTCTCCTCAAATGATGTAGGTGCATCCATTTCCAATTGACTCATCATCCTAAGATCATGCACATATCCTCACGATATCCACAATCTCCCCCTTGATGAACACATTGGCAATTTTCCAGAAAATGTAGTTTCAAGGTTTGAAAAGTAAAAAATTCGCCGTTTACGCATAAAGGCACAACTTGGTCCATAAGCAAGAAAAAGCCTAGGAAACGACCAAGCTAGCTTCAGAATAGTATAAGCAAGTGAGATAAGGCAATAAAAGCACAAAAGGATTCAATTTCCAGAAAGTAGCCAAAAATCTCACTTAGGTCCATATGAAAGACAAATGTTCTATTTGACCTTTGATCATTGTGAGTCTTCTTCAATTGCAAATACAATCAGAAAAAGGCAATAAAACCCAGAGACTCAACTCACTATGATCACAAATTTTCAAAAGGTTCATTTTTTATATGTGAGTTCTTTTATATGAAACCTTATGTAAGAAACCAAAAGCTCCAAAACAACATTTTTCTTCTCAATCTTTCTCCCCCTTTGACAATGAATTCATCAAGATGCATGGGAAAAGAAAGAGTATGAAGGAATGACTTTATTTTTGAAATTTATCAAAAGGAGCCATGACCATTATCTATGTAGACAGTACAAGAATTATACCAAGCCATATAAAGTGTAGAAGCTATATTCAATCATGGCAAAACATGTACTGCAAAGCTAAAACCAAAATAGCAGTAATCTGAGATTAAAAGAATTAATACTATGAAAAGTTACTCAATATCATAGTTTCACTAAAAGCAACAAAAATGAGTCAAGCCATGTCTATAAGTAAAAAGAGACTCAAAACTGGAACTGAGGCATTTTGAGCATTAAGAGTTCAATTATGAAGCAATATTCAAGCACTTAGCATTTTGAGCATTTTCCTAAAAGGATTTTTTTTCATTGTGCTAGATCTCAAGCCTTTCCACGACCATCTCAAGCAAGAAGCTTAAAAGAGTGGTCTAGGTCATCCAAAACTCCCCCTGAGTTCATGCCTAGTGCAATGGCAAGCAGTCTCATGAGAAAGGATTGGTGAGATCAGTTTTTTCGCACAGAAAATCTCATTCTTCATTTGCTTGACTTAAGAAATTAAAAAAGCTCATTTTTCATCTCAAAAAAAGTTCAAGACTCAATTTAACCTATAAGACATGGCAAGAATCATAAGAGGATCACTAGAGCCAAAACTAGTCACAAGATCCAACATGACATGATATGATTCAATTTGCTCACAGATATAAAGCTAGCAAGGCAAAAGCTAAGCTAAACAAGAAGAGCCATAAGAGAAGTCTAGCTGACTATCACTGGACATGACAAGGTATAGAGTATGAAAACAAGCCACACAAGGATAATAATCTAAGCTCCACAAATTTTATTATGCAATGCAAGATTTTTGAAATGAAAATGCATTATGATACAATGAATGCAAAAAGAGCAAAATCCCCTCAAAACATCCATGCCTCAGTACTGGGGTTAGAGATAAACGATCTAGGAGTCCAGTACTGAGACGCACGATGCCTGGGAACAGCAGTAGAAGCAGCAGAAAAATGATCAGGAACAAAATCATAAGAATGCACACGAGAACCACCTGGACCTCTCCAAAACGATCTACCAAAAGATCGATACTCCCCCTGTCTAGGTGCTACCCGTGGTCTCTCCTCACGATATCCTAAACCAAAATGCTTCCTGGACCCACCAAAAGAGTCAACAAAGTTCTCTACGAATCTAGGCCTATATGTGGTACGATAAACAGGCTGCCTAGCTCTAGAGACTACAGCTGGTGAAGGGACTCCTCTGATGGATCTCAAAACGCTCATTCTCTCTTTCCTCTCAATCTTTGCTCTCCGGAAGCAAAACTCAACAGTGTGGCCCTCTTTCTTGCAGAAGGTGCAATGATACTTGACTTTTTGAGGGGTCTGTACTGGTGACACGGAAGCACCTTTCTTGCCAGAAAGAGTTTGAGCAAAACCTGCAGCTTTGAAAACAACCTTGGGAGTTTTAGGAGGTTCTTGCTCAAATAGACCACTTTTCACAACTCTTGTAATCTTAGGTGAGTGATTCTTGGAATGCACTAGGGAATTAAAACCTAGCCCACTATTCTTCTTACTCACTTTAGATTGATAAAGAATCATATTGAGTTTCTTTTTCCCACCAGAAAACTTCTCAAGAGTCAATTTGAGGTAATCATTCTCTTTTGCTAAAACTCCACATTTAGAGCACTTTCTAGAATTGATTGCCTCATTATGTTTGCTCTTAAGAAGAGCCACTTCCACTTTTAAAGCCTCACAAGAGACACAATAGGACTCCCCAATCCTATTCAACTGCTCCTTAAATTTGACTCTAAAAGCCTCTTGTATCTTACCAACAATAGTTTCAACTTCAGCATGCAACATACAAGAGGAAGAATCTATGAATTTCTTGGAAGCAGTAAGAGACATGGATTTTTCAATTTTAGCTTTCTCCTCTAGAGTCTTGTTTAAAGCTTCAATCTCAATTGTAAGCTTAGGATAATTTTCACAAGAAGCAGCTCTAAAGTAAACAACCATTTCAGTCATCTCTTGCATTTTAATCATGTTATTCTTACAATGAGAGCAAGTGTGACTAGCATCAAATTTTTTACAATTCTTTCAAGGAGCTATCCAGTTTTAATTCTAGCAAAGCACAATTTGAGCAAGTTAAAGGAATAGCGTCTAAAGCAGTCACATCAAGCGGAATGACATCCATGCAAACAGAACTAGACTTGAGAGATTCTAGTTCAACAAGAGCATCTTTTAATTGATTTTTAACAGAGGAATGAGCAGAATTTAAGCTTGTCAACTCATTAAGCAAGCTAGAGCATGAATCTCAAAAATCATCAGGACTAATAGATTTGAGCCTAACAACTTCTAGGTTCAAGTTATCAATCATAGTGTCCTGTTTCTGAATCATTTTAGCTTGCTTATGCAGTTTTTGTTCAGCAAGCACCAAAGCCCTTTTCATATCAGGAAGTGAAGGGCATACCTCATCGGGATCACTAAAAGGATACTCGTTGTTGGAGGAGTCGCTGTCGTGGCTGTTCTTGGCTATGAAACACATGCCCGTGAAATCACGAGCCTTCTTCTTGCCACAGGAGTCACTCTTGTCGTCCTCCACCTCCGAGTCCACATCGCTTGTGCTCACATCCTCTAGAGCTTCAAGGACCCGGCTGACAAACTTGCGATAGTTTGTCTTCTTGGGTTTAGCATCCCTCGCTTGAGTATGCCTTTGTGACTCCTTCTCCTCCTTGCCCTTCAGCTTGGGGCACTTAGAGCGAATGTGGTTTGGCTCACCACACTCGAAGCAAGTGATAGGTCCACCTCTCCTCCTGTTCCTCACCTTATTGTATGCTCTCGTGAATTTGGTGGATAGGAGGGCTAAGTCATCTTCAGGTAGTCTCTCAAGTTGCTCATCACTCAAAGAATGCAAAGGCATAAGGAAAACCAGATGAGCTACAATCCAAAGAATCAGATGAACTACCCTTAGATTTGTTGACCACTAAAGCCATCGGATCTATCTTGGGGAGACGCGAGATAAAATCAATCTCATGCGTCTTCAACCTCGAGTAAAGCTTATCCATGGTAAGCTCACTCATGACAGTGTTGTCATTGATGGCTGTGATCTTCATCCCCCAGACCTTCACATCAAGAGCACCCAACAGCTGGCGTGCATTTTCTGACTCAGTGAAGACCAGGTCAACAGCGCGGAGATCATGAAGAATCTTAGAAAATCTTCCCCACAGCTCATCCAAAGACTCACCAGGTCTTTGCTCGATCTTATAGTATATTTTCTTGAGCTGATTCTGTCTCACTTCCTTGATCGCAGTGGAACCCTCGTGATAATCACAAAGAGTCCGCCAGATCTCATGAGCAGATCTCAAATGAGGAACACG
Source organism: Hsuehochloa calcarea (assembly GCA_036346395.1). Lineage (NCBI taxonomy): Eukaryota > Viridiplantae > Streptophyta > Magnoliopsida > Poales > Poaceae > Hsuehochloa > Hsuehochloa calcarea. The sequence continues at coordinate 11,740,222 of CM070613.1, read as the reverse complement.
CTAAAACTCGGATCGACTAAGACCTTGAATGAGAAAATTTCGAGCCTTGCTGTTGGCCTCCACATCTGGAGTGATCATATTGTCATCGGCTGGCACGACATAAGTGTTTTTCACCTTAAGCCAAATTGCGTGCCCTTGAGCCTCGATGTAGGCCTGCATTCGGGCCTTCCAATAAGCAAAATTAACTCCATCAAAAACATGTGGCCTGATTGAATACCTGTCAGTCGCCATGGCTCCAAAGACCGGTTAAGATCTATGAGAAGAGCTAACCGGCTCTGATACCACTTGTAGGACCGCAAAGGCGACTAGGGGGTGAATAGGCGCTTTCTTGACTTTTTCGCCTTAATCAAATTCAACACTAACTTTTCTCCTTTAGCTATGAAAGCTAAGAAGATCAGTACACGCACAGAGGAAGCCTTGTGCTGAATTCGATAACCCCCTTTAACCACAGGACACAAATGTGGAGACTTAATCTCACCGGACTGGTCTGGACAATAGCGGTCCGACCGGCTGCCAAAGGGCGGTCCGACCGATTTAAATCGGTTCGACCGGCCGTTAACGGGCGGTCTGAATGCTGGCGGTCTGACCGCCGTATATAAATCGGTCCGACCGATTTAGTCCAGAACCGAAATACCAAGTCCAAAACCAAAACGAAATTTGGTCCAACTTTTGATTAAACCAATGAAACTTGACCAAATATGGAGCACACCTCCCTAAGGATATTAGAGACCTATTTCTAGCAACGATCCTCCAGATCCACTTCACAGAATCGATCTCTGAAGATTTTACCAAAGAAGTGCACAAACCCTAGAAATATAAAAATCTTGATTCAAGACTTGCTTGTGGGGGGTTGATGATCTAGATGATTCTAGGAGTATTCCCACACATCAAAGCAAGATAAAATTGGTCAAGAGACCAAGCATAAACACTTGAATCAAGGAAGCACCAAACCAACAAAAGAGAGAAGAACTCAAAGGAGGCAATCGATCTCTTAAGCAAGCATCACAAGATTGATTGATCCCACAAGATGCTTAAAAAGCCACTCCCTCAAGGAGGACAAGAGCTCACACAAAGAGCACACACACAATCTCTCCAACCCTAGCTTCTCCTCTCCTCTCCAAACCCTAGAAAAAGATGGAGGGGTCCAAATGAGTGCTTGGGGGGTTTTTCCTCTCCCCCCTTTCTATTTATAGGAGAGGCCTAGGGTTTCCACTAATGGGCTCCCATGAAGGCCCACACACACATGGGACCCACTCACACAAATCTGTTGAAGCACTCGCCTGCTTCACCACGTGTAGGTTGATCAGCAGCTCTCATCACGTCGCCAAGTCTCTCCCGTCCGAGTCCCATCGAACCTCCCAGAGACTTGCACCGACTTCCGCACCGCCTGATCCAACCAGCTGCACCGAACTGCCCGTTCGATCCATCTTGCCCATTCTGCACCCGGCTTGAGTCGCACGACCTCACCCGGCATCCATGATCGTTCTGGACCTCAACTCTCCAAGCGTAGTCCCGATCCACCTCACCGTTGACGTCATTGACCTGCAAGCCACCTGCACAGCAATAGACAAACAAATCGTCTCCGGGAACAAGTTCTTCACAACTTGACCCACGTAAGTTCAACAATGCAATATGCAACAATAAAGCATTGACATTCACACAATAAACACAAACCAAATACATCAATGCCAACAAGGCCAAGCTTCAAGTGATCGGCGGTCTGACCGCCCCACACAGCCGGTCCGACCGATTCCATAACGGCGGTCCGACCGCCCGAAAATACTTAGCCAAAATTCCATCTCGAAAATCCGAAACCTTCTGGAATTTTCAAATCAATAGAACTTTTGACTGGGAGCTCCAAAAATTATGTGATCACATCCAGGAGACTCCCCTCACTTGCCTACACAACCTATTTTTGGCTCAGCTTCAAAACCCACTTTGAACCGAACCGGTCGGACCGGCCAACACGGCCGGTCGGACCTCTCCACGGGCAGTCTGACCGCCCAAGCCACCGGTCAGACCGCCTGTGGTCTGACAGACTGAAGCAAAACCGAAAACACGAGATTTTGTAAACCAACAAAGCCATTGCCAATTGACTCATCATCCTAAGATCATGCACATATCCTCACGATATCCACACAAACACAGGCTTGTTCTCATGTATATCATCAAGTATTCTTCATTTCTCATCAATCTGACTTTCAACCTTACAAGCAAACATAAATAAATGAGAGAGAGAATTATATTCTTTATGAACAATAAAATCATGAATTTCTTGATTAAGCCCACTTAAAACTCTATTTTCTGTAGCTTCAGCATGTTCCTCTAAACCACAACGCAACAAACGAGTTTTCAGTTCATGATAGTATTCCCTTACAGTTCTACTACCTTGATTTAAACGTTGTAATTTCTTACGCATATCATGTTTAAAAGCAGGAGGAACTAATCTAGCATGCATAGCTACCTTTAATCTATTCCATGTATCAGGTGTTAAACCAGAATTAACTACTTGATTCCACCAAATGATAGCAAAATCTTTAAATTCACTAGTAGCTTGTCTGACTCTGTGCACTTCAGGAACTAGATGGGCATTAAATTTTTATTCAACTGTCATCTCCCAATCTAGATAATTTTCAGATCATAAACACCATAAAAGATGGTATGGTAAATTTAACTTTAGCAAATGGGTCATCATTAGCACGAGTATTGGGGTACTGAAAATTATTACCTCCCATACCATGACGATTGTGATGTAGGCGGTGTCGTTGACGTGCATCTTGGTCTGCAAACACAGCACCGTTATCACGGTTTCTCCTCTCATTATCATCTCCCTCCTCAAGATCTTTGGCTGCATCATGATCATATTTGAGTCCAATGTTTGGTGGCCGGTTCATCATTCTTTCAAGGCGTGTAGTGAGTGCTGCAATACTATCGTTGATTGAGTGCTGCAATGTGATCGTGGTAGCTTGAAGCCTCCTGTCGATGGCCTCATTAATGGTAGTGTGTTGTACATCAGACGTCTCACGTGTCATGGTTAGCAGAAAACAAAATACAACACACATGTATTATCCCTATCAACTACTAGGGGATGGAAGGTGGAAGCACACACTCTTAAGTGTTTTACCACACTCTTACAAGTGTTCAAACCAATGCAACAGGTGGTATAGCCGGTGGCTGGTTCGTGATACCGTGTCAAGCGTGGGTTCGATTGCAAGAGGGGGCCTGTTCTGATCAAGAGTAGGTGGAGCTTGGAAGGCTTCAATATGGTAGCAAGGATCAGCAATAATCAGATCAGTTAATGTAAGTTGAAAAATTATTTAAAGTACTAGTCAAAGTTGCTGACCCTAGCCTAGAAAAAGCTAGCTAATCAAAGCCTACCAAGAGAAGTGTATGAACGCACACGCAAAGATCAATGTGACTTGATGTAAGCAAAGGAAATTCTCACACCAAGTGCTAGGAGAGACGCTAGCCAACTACTCTAATTTCTTTGTGGGGGTACAAGATTGTTCACACGATATAGAGCACAAAACCCGAATAACGTGCAATGTAAACAACCCTCTAGTTGAAGCAGTAAACGAAAGCTAGTCTCAAAAGATGAAAGATCAAAGTTTTATCTGGCTTATATATACTTGTTTGAAAGGTTTCGACGAGATCTACAACTTTGCACTTGAGACGAAGCCCAAATTCCGAAAGAAAGACTGAAAGAAATGGCAAAAACAGAAACCGAAAACTTGCAACGCGAATACAGGGCAGAAGATGACCGATTTTGGGTCCCCTGGAGGGAGCCTAGTGTATTAAGTGAAAAGTATGTGACTCGTCATTAGCTTTCCAACGAGCACTAGAACGTTCAAAACGGACACGGTATGAAAACGTTATACCCGTTTTACTGAAGGTGTCTCGGAAACGGAATACTACTCGGACTCGAAACCGACTCGGTTTCAATCTTAAAACTGCTATAACTTTTGATCCCAGGGGACAAACTTGCTCAAATTTTTTGTGGAGGATTTTGGATGTATGAAGGACGGCGCCACCAATTTTCACTATTTTTAGCGAAGGTTTGATTCACTTTCCAAATTTCAGAAAAGATGTACTCTCTCTTTTGCTTTATTTCCTTTTTTTTCTCTTTTTTTATAAACAACCGAAACCTATTCTTTCTTTTCCATTTCTGGACAAACCAAAACAAACTCTCTCCTTCTCTTGCAAACCGAAACTAACAGAGGCCGCGACCGAGGTACACAGCGGCGGTAGGGGATGGCAGCGGATGGGGTTAACGTGGTAGAAGTTTTGACACAATGATAAAGCTACGCAAAGGAACACGAAGATCAAACTAGACAATGACGAACTAGACTCTAACTAAAACTATAAATCAGCAACTAGACACGACGATGCAATCAAAAATTCAACAAGCAAAACTGAAAAGAAAAATTGTGATGAGGATATCCCGACTACTTATGAGGCTGTTTATGAAGCAAGAGTTACACTTCTCAAACAAAAGGTTCGACAAGCTTAAAGTCTTTGGAACCGAGAGGGAGGCCGGAGCCAAAGCAATAGAGGAGCACAAGGATGAGGGTAACCATATTTGTTGCCTAGTGACGAAGAACAAGAAGGTCAAAGCGGTTGGAAAGGAGAAAGTTAAGCAGCCTGTGCCGTTTAAGGAGGAAAGAAGCCCGTGTGATGGGAGAGCAAAAGGGGAAGAAGACTAAGAACTTAAAGCTCAAGTTTTGAATAAGATTTTCAAGCCTAATTCAGATCTCCCACAACCCCAACCGAAATCAAATTCGAAATCAACTCAGAATCAAATTCAGATTCGGAATCAGCATCAAATTCGGATTAGAAATCAGCAGGACAGTTCAGAGTAAAACGGTCACAACTTTCACAAACGGAGTCTGATTTGGGTGTTCTTGGGCTTATTGGAAAGATAACTTCAAGACCGACCCAACGGAACCTCCATAACTCCGAAATTCCTCTTGAGTCAAAAGATATGACCGAAACAATATGACGGTTGTAAAATTAGAGTTTCCTTTTTGTTTTAGATTGAGTCGGAATTAGAGTAGGAGTTCTAATTCAGAATTGGAGTAGGAGTAGGGCCATGAGGAGGAGAAGGACACTATATATTAAGGGTTAGACCCCCATTGTAACCTTAGACTATTTTATGCATAAGAATAGAAACATAGCTATTGCTTGTTCTTTCGAAACCAGAGTTCATGCGAGGACTTTGAGAGAGGACTAGGCGATCCATTGATTCATTCTGCAACTCAAGGTCAAGCCATCGTTCCAGTGGGAATTGGGGACTTGGCGTTCGTCGTTTGTGGTCTCGCGACGAACAACTATCCGGTCTGTTTTGGGCGTTTTCCAAAGAGTTGAGGGTTCGTGCATTGGTGCGAGTGTTCAGCTAGCGACATCGTCTACTTCGCATCAGTTATCCATGGTTACTCACTGAGAAGATCGGGCATCCCCCGTATCATATGGTATCAGATTCTAGGTTTACACGGTGAGAGCTTTTTTTTACCCTTAGTTTATATTCGTTTTTCTGTTCTATAGTCCATTAAACCAAAAATTGCATCACAAAATTCCAAACCCTAGTTTCAATCTGTTATTTCTTGTGAGTTTTGTTAGATTTTAGTCCATTAGAATTTTTTATTTAGTGCTGGTCTAAGTGTTTCATTTGCGTACCTTGTTTCTTGTTTCCTTCCTAAAAACAAAAAAAATCCAAAAATCAAATTCGGTCCCTGACTCAATTTTCATTAAACCGAGTTCAATTGCTACAATGTTTTGTAAATCGGTCGTAACTTTTGCTTCCGAACTCCGATTGAAGTACTCTTTGATTCGTTGGAAAGCTCACAACACGTTCTCAAACTTTCCTATTTTGGTCAAATCCAAATTCGCAGTCTTTTATGTGTGTTCGAGCATACAAGTTTCTTTAGTATTGCAATTCTTGAGAAGCTTCACTTATATGCTTTTATCTTGTGAGACTAGCTTTTGATATTGTATTAGGGCTGCTTATTGAACATTGTTTACACCTTGCTGAATTGTTGGGCTTATGCACTCACAAGTGTAGCAAAACACTTTCGGCCATTGAGAAAAGAAGAAAAAAAAAGGCAGCCGCACAATAGCAAGAGCCACGGCATTGAGAAAAAAAAGAGTATAAAAAAACTAAGAGCAAAAACATAATTTTTACGAAAGAAAAGAGAGGAAGAAAAAAAATTATTTTTTCGATTGCTACAGTATCATGCATTTTATTGGTTGCTACAGTACCAGCCCATCATTATTCAGATTGTGTAGTCATTTTTTTTCTTTGAGCAGTCTTGTGCCCTACTATTTTCAATTGCAATTGGCTAGCATCTCTCTTAGTACTTGGTGCAAAACGAGCTTGCTTGATCTCATTTTTAGATCTCTTCTCGCTAGCTCATTCATTTGTTTGCATTGAGTCACATTTGTCTTTGCGTGTGCGTTCATCCTCTTCGCTTACACATTTTGGATCAGCACATAAGCAAAAGAATCTAGCTTGGATCATTACTTAGCTTTACAACAACTTGAATATCAGTTTGCATAGGTTATACACATACCTTACCAAGCTCCACCTACACCCGTCCGTGTACTACCTTTGCTCTTGGTTACGCTCATACATTACCGGGTTGAGGTCGTTCGCTATCACAAGTGTCGTTTTGCAGTCCTTGATTCACTTTGGAACGGTAAGTTTGTCTTGTTTACAGGATAGTAAGTTGCGAGCGTAGAGAGAGAGTTGTTTTTGTTTTATTGACCAAGATATAATCGCGTTTGCTATTTGTGAGTTGTTGCCATGTCAGGTCATCAGGAGGATATATCGGTTACATGGATGGAGTATACTCGCTTGCGTAGGATGCTACAAAAGCAACTTCTTGATCGTGATAATGGTGTGCGCGATGAGCTTGGTGCCGTTCGGTATAAATTGAACAACCTCGGGGAGCAAGTTACGCAGCTACGTACGGACATCAACAACAACTTCTTGGAGCTGCGCGCCATGTTCAACCACCCCAACATGCATCGTAAGGATTTTGTCACTAAGCCCAAATTTTCTATCCCTATATTTTTAGGTAGTGCAGATGTGGAAGAATACCTTAATTGGGAGCTTGAAATTGATACACTATTTCGGATGCACAACTATTCCAATGAGAGGAAGCTCTTACCTGCGTCCAATGGTTTGGTTGATTATGCCACACATTGGTGGGAGCGATTTATTCGTAAGCGTATGGAGTGCCATGAATTGCCGATTATCACCTGGGAGCATATGAAACAGCATTTGTGTGCACGTTTTGTACCTTACCACTACAAGCGTTCCCTAGTGAAAAAGTTGACAGGGCTGCGACAAGGTTTGAAGTCCACTTGTGAGAGATCATGTGAGAGGTCCTCCACTCTGAGTGATGAGTATTTGACAAGTGTGTTGATTAGATTGAGAGTTGAGGTTTTCGGCTTGACTGCTTCGGCCGAGTCAGGTAATCGGAACTACACTGTGTATGGAGCGGAAGTTCGATAAATCGAACTACCGCGTTAGAAATAGGATCTTCCGATTTATCCGGTTTTGGTTTGGTGAAGGAAATCGGAACTTCCGCACATGGGGTAGCGGAGTGTCCGATATTATCGACATTGAGTGTTCTCTCGAGATGGAAATCGAATTGAAATTCGGGAAATCGGATGTTAGAAGATCGGAAGTTCCGCTTTGTTAAGCGCGAACTTCCGATATTCCGACAAGCGCGGATGTTTGAAATCGGAACTTCCATTGTGGTAAGTGCGAACTTCCGATTGTGTCCGAATCGTGCGTAGAAGATTATTTTGTGGATTTTGATCTTGTATGAGTTTGAGTCTTATACAAATGTTGATGCTATGTTATTGTACAATGCTATGTGATGTGTTTTTGTCTGTGTTGACCGCAGGGCATCAAGATGGAGTCGTGGCGAGACACGTGGACCGGACTAGGCGCAGGAGGCGTTGAGGTCAGAACGGTCGGGATGTGTCGAAGACGGCGCGAATCTTGAAGCGGTTGTAGTCGTGCACAACAAGGTGTACGGAGGCTTCCGAAGGTGCGCAAGGGCGAAGGGTCATTTCAAAGCGGCAAAAGTGGAGGCGGTTCCGTTCGGTGTAGCGGGCTTAATGGGTTGAGGCCCATTAGCCAAGGCTATAAATAGGGGAGAACCCTGGAGTTAGGGTTAGACTTTTGGGAGAAAGAAAATTAGGGTTAGCCTTAGCAAAAAGGTTTGTTTTGCTTTGAGAGTTTGTTGAGAGAGAATGAACTGAAAATCTTGTAATCATTCCTCTGTGGTTCCTTGTAATCTTTTGATTTCTCTTAATGAATCTCGAGGTTTTGATTACTTGCCTATGCCTTTCTCTATTCCCTTTCTCGCTCATGTTGAATATTTAAGGTTTTGATGTATCTTTTGATTCGTCGTATGAAATAGCATGAAACTTGATATCTAGAGTCGTTTTGTTATTGCTAATGGATTCCCAAAGTCTCATGAACTAAGAATCGAGAATCGTGTCTATTTTGGGTTTTGGTCTTTCTTTCCCCTTCTTCAAGAAATCCATATTTAGCTTGATTATTGGATCTTTGTTTGCGATTCTTCTCCATAAGGTCAAGATGGTGTTTAGGATGATGTCCTGTGAACCTTGACCGAGAAGAGCACTCAAGATTTCGATTTTGGATTTTTGGGAAAACCCGAGCGATCGTTCTTCTTCCAGACAATCGAACTTCCGATTGTCCATGGCGAACTACCGCAGCGGAACTTCCGCGATCAACCCGGAACTTCCGAGTGCGGAACTATCACGTAAAATCGAACGTCCGATTTCTCCGTAACGATCTCAAACTTCGTCTTGTTCTCTGATTTTGCTTCACTCTTCTTGAGATATCCAGAGGACTTTGTAGGTCTTATTTAATTACAGCAAAGGGGAGTTATTAATTTTAAAGCACCATTCACCCCCCTCTGTTGCCATTTCGGTCCTTCAATTGGTATCAGAGCCGGTTAGCTCTTCTTGATAGATCTTAACCGGTCGGTTGAGCCATGGCAACGGACAAGTATTCCACCAAGCCTCCAGTTTTTGATGGTCTGGATTACCCCTTCTGGAAGAGCCGAATGGAAACTTACATCCAGGCTCAGGGGTATGCCATCTGGAGAAAGGTGAAGGTTAGATTTGCTGTTCCTGCCGATGAGAACATCAATGCTGGAAACATGGCCGATGTTGAGGCAAATGCTAAGGCAAGGAACATAATCATTCAGGGTTTAAGCAGAAGTGAGTTTGATCGTATTTCTCATTTGATTTTCGCTATGACATCCGGGTGACCTCGATGCATACCATGAGGGCACCACTCGATTAAGACGGTTCGACAAGACCAGGTTCAAGCGTGAATACAAAGAAATTTGAGATGCTTGTCGGTGAATCTCTTGACGAGTGCTTTTCGCGTTTTCACAAGATTTTGAGCAACCTCCGAGCGGTCGGTCTTACATACCCCGACTCGGATAACGCCGACAGATGCTTTCGACTTGATCTTCGTGTTTGGGAGATGAAAGTGACTACCATCAAAGATAGCACGGACCTCTCGACCTCGACTCTTGATGCGCTTATACTCGCGCCTCAAGACTCACGAGATTGACATTGTCTCTCGAAGGTCAAGTCACATCGATGGCTTTAGTCATCGATCCCACTTCCGGATCTTCTTTCGAGTCGACACGTGGGTTCTCCTAGTCGCTCTCGTGACATAACCGATGATCGCTAGAGCGACTTGAGGATGAACAACTAGCCCTCCTAGCTCGGAAGTTTTCCCATGCTTACAAGAGGAGGAGGGATGGTAAAAGAGGAGGTCTGTGATTTGTTTCGAGTGTGGTGGCCCCAACCACATCCGAGCAAACCGTCCCAAGCTTGGGAAGGGCAAAGGTGACTATGGCGGACCAAGCAAGAACGACTACATCGACAAGAACCGCAACACGAAGCCCTCAAAGACTGATCAAGGCAAGAAGAAGTTCCGCAACTTTGGGAAGGCAAAGAAGTTGCTCCATCGCTGGCCCTCACCGCCTCGATTTAACCGGACACCCGAGGTGGAGGGGTGGAGCGACGATGATGGGAAGGACGATCATGATCCCAAGGACGACGCAACTTCTCCTAAGATGTGCTTCATGGCCCTCGGGCGAATCGAGCGACAATGAGTCAGATCCGACCGATGAGGTTAGTCCCACTTATGACCAGACTTAATGATGCTTTTCTTAAGCTAGGTAGATTTCATGCTAAGTCTAGGGCTAAGTGTTCCGTGTTGGAGAAGGAAGTAGCTAGACTATCACGGAGCTTACTTCACTTACATCCGCTCCCTCCCGTGATGATTGTGACACTTGTCGTGCTTTGCTTGATGACATGGAAAATTAAGGACCTTGCATGATAGTGTGTCCTCCGAACTTGACATGATTAAGGTAGAGAACATTAGCCTTCTTCTTTGAATTAGAGATGAGTAGGGTAGCACCTCCTTCATCCACTACTGATGAGGCTATCGCTTGCACCTCATGTGAGGTTAAGGACAATTCTTTTAGAGGTCTTTATACCATGTTGCTTGATCCGCTCAAACTTGTGAAAATTGTAATAAACTAAAGATGAACCTAAAACGGGCAGATCATAAAATTGCTGAATTTCAAGCTGCGCTACTAGAGCCTATTGTCTCTTGTTTAAACTGTCCTAAGTTAACTGCTGAATTAGAATCAGATTCAAGCGGCTTCAAGAAATGATTGATCACAAGAATAAATTGGCTCAAGATGCTTCTAAGGACCTTGTTAGCTCACCTTGCAATCATTGTAATAAACTAAAATGTGATTTGGTTGCATTGGATGAAAAATGTGTGAAGCTAACTAAGGACCTTCTAGAGACACAATCATCCGCTTGTATTGTGTGTTTGGGAAGAAGTCTAAGGGTTTGGTAGAGACGCCTAGTAACGTGAACCAATCTGCTAGCAGTAGGACTGTCCCCCCAAAGTCGGCTGTGCGTGCACAAGCCAATCTTGCCTCTGCTGTTGGTTCTTCTTCTGCTCCCTTACCTTCTGCTGTCTCTTCTTCCCCCTGCTCTTCTTGCACTCTCTCTTTCGGGAGTGTCAAGATCTTATGAACACTCTCGAGAGGTTTGTAGGAGGCAAGAAGAAGCTCAATCTCATTCTAGACAAATCTAAAATTTGCAGATTTAATCGTGGTCTAGGATATGATATCCGGAGGATATGAGGAAGCATCCACCGTCGTGCTCAAAACCATAGCACTGTGTGATCAAAACTAAGCCGTGGATCGAGAAAGTCAATTTTAAGTCGTGGGTTTTGTTCAAAGGATTTCGACAAAGAAGGTGATTCCACCGCAGCTTCGCCCTCGTATAGGCGAAGTATCATTGCACCTTCGCCGTAAAGATGGACATTTAGTTGATCATTGCTTCAGCGCCAAGATCGCGCGAGAGACCGTGTTGAGTTTCTTAGGCACATTCGTGGTCAGCCCTGATCTTGAGTGCACCTAAGACCAACACGAGGTCTAGGTTTGTTCCATCCGATAATTTTGGGCAAGATCGAGGACTTGGTTTTTCCGAAGTTTTCGATTTTCGTCCTCATGTTTCCTTTGGTCGTAATCTCCGCCGCCCCGAGGGTAGATCTCGTTTTCCTTTCGAGATAGCTACCATGGCGAGATCAAGATGTTATCGCACTTCGACTCGCTCTCCATAGCGATCGGATCCAAAGAACAGTCGAGATCTTTTGACTTGTTGAGTGACAGAGAGCGAGGGTAGATAGAGGTCGGCCTTGCTTGACTACTTCATCATTCGCCGTGTTACTCAAGATTGGGTGCCAAAATCATCGTTGATTCACCCCAAGATCGAGACTTTACTGCTTGACTCGTGGTCGCCGGCCGGGAAGGAAAGGTCCGGATTGTAGACTCCGTTGTTCACGCCATATGACCGTGAGTCTCGTTGGTTTTCTTCCCTAGCCCGCGCTCCGGTGATGAGACGATCACCTTCGAGATGCTTCATTTGGGCGCGCCATCGCTAAAGGTACCGTGAGCATTAATGATTCTTTTATTTTAAAAGATGTTGCCTTAGTAAGTAAGCCGCAGATAATCGCTTTCGCCTCTCACCACCGATGACGGTTTCGAGGTGAGCTTTAAGAAAACAATTGCAAAATTCTTGATTCTTCTGTAGTCTAGTTTATGGATTTCGATATGGGAGGATCTTTCGTGCTGATTTTTCCGATCTTCCGTGATCCTCTCCGATGTTTAATTGCTTCAATCCCGTGATTTGACTTTCTCGCATAGGAGACTTGGTCATATAGGATTTGATCATCCGACCCGAAAGTTAGCGGCCACGATCTCATTCGTGGTTTGCCAAACTCAAAATGGTCAAGGATCTTGTTTGTGCTCCTTGCGCAAGACGGCAAAATGGTTGCCGCTTCACATCCTCCGCCATAAATGACTATGACAGATGCACTGGTCAATCGCCCATATGGACACAAGATGGGACCGGCTAGAGTGCATCGAGAGGAGGAAGTGGTACGCATTTGTCGTGGTCGATGACTTCTCGAGGTATTCTTGGGTGTTCTTCTTAGCCTCAAGGATGAGACGTTTACTCTTTTTCGTGGTCTTTTGGTAGGCTTTCTGCTGAGCTCCCTGTGCATTACGAGCAATTTCGACCGATAATGGCACCGAGTTCAAGAATTCCTACTTTGAGAGTTTTGTGGTGAGACAGTGTAGAGCACCGCCTCGCCTCCATACGCCCCCAACAAAATGGCGCTGTGGAGAGGAAGAACCGCACCTTGGTCGAGATGGCCGTGACGATGCTTGATGAGTACTCTACACCTAGGAAGTTTTAATGAGGCAATTGCTACCGCTTGTCATGTTTCTAAATGAGTTTTTCTTCTGCACTCTTGCATCGCACTTCTTATGAGTTGAGATATGGGCGAAAACCCAATGCCTCGCATTTTCGTGTGTTTGGTTGCAAGTGTTTTATTCTGAAGTCTGGGAACCTAGATAAGTTCGAGTCACGATCTTGTGATGGGATCTTTCTGGGTTACTCGACTTCTTCTCGTGCCTATAGAGTCTGGAACTGCGAATCTAGTAAATTGGTAGAAACCTGTGAGGTGACCTTCGATGAGGCCACCCAGGACTAGGCCCGATATCTCGAGTTCCTTAGAGCGCCCGAGTCCATCTTTGTGGACGATGAGGAGGATGGAGATGAGGGTTGTTTACCCGATCCAGTTCCTTCTCTTCCTCTTGAGGTGCCCTCTTCCACCGCACCTCGAGGAGATCAGCCCTTACCTTTTGCTTCTTCTCAAGCTAGTGGCTCTGTCCCTATCTCGTCTGCTAATGAGGTAGAGGCCACTTCTTCATCTCACCCTCGACCTCCAAGACACATTCAAAAGGACCATCCTTCAGAGCAGATAATTGAAATCTCTTTGAGCGAGTCACTGCTCAAAACCGGCATGTCTCTATTCTGCTCCATTCTCGCCTTTGTTGCCTCGCTTGAGCCCAAAGACGCTTGTCATGCTCTTTTCGATGAGTCATGGACTAACGCCATGCACGAGGAATTGGAAAACTTTGAAAGGAACAAGGTCCGGTCCCTTGTTGAGCCCCTCAAGGTCACAATATCATTGGGACCAAATGGGTGTTCAAGAACAAGCAAAGTGAAGATGGGTTAGTCATTCAAACAAGGCTAGGCCGGTAGCTCGTGGGTACTCTCAAGTTGAGGGTCTAGATTTCAAGAGACCTTTGCCCTCAGAGCTAGACTTGAAGCCATTAGAATCTCGCTTGCCTTTGCGACTTCTAAGGGTTTCAAGCTTTACCAAATGGATGTCAAGAGTGCCTTCCTCAATGGCCTTATTGAGGAAGAAGTCTATGTCGATGACCTCCCGGTTTCGAGAACCCCAAATACCCTAACCATGTCTACAAGCTTTCCAAAGCTTTGTATGGACTCAAGCAGCTCCCGAGCTTGGTATGAAAGGCTTAAGTCCTATCTCACGAGCCATGGTTTTGAGATGGGTAAAATTGACAAGACCTTGTTCATTCGCCGCCTTGGCGGTGATCTTCCGCTCATCCAGATCTACGTGGATGACATTATCTTTGGCGGCTCCTCGCATGCTCGCTTCCCGCTTTTCCGATGTCATGAGCTCGGAGTTTGAAATGAGCATGATGGGCGAGTTGAGCTTCTTCCTTGGTTTCCAAATCAAACAGACTCTGGAGGGTACCTTTCTTCATCAAGGCAAATACACTCGAGACCTCCTGCGCTTCGACATGAATGATGGAAAGCCAAGATCAACTCCGATGGCATCTACAAATGCTCGATCCGTATGAAGACGGCGAACTCGTTGATCAAAAGGAGTTCAGAGCATGATTGGCTCTCTCTTGTATCTCAAACCTCGAGACCGTACATACATTTTCTCGTGTGTCTTTGTGCTAGGTTTCGAGCTTCTCCTCGCAGATCTCACCGTCAAAGCAGAAGCGCATCTTTCGCACCTTCGAGCTACCATTGACTATGGCATCCGTACTCTTCCTCTTCTTGTCTATCTCTTAGAGCCTTCTCCGATGCGCACTTTCTTTGGTCAGAGGATAGATAGGAAGAGCACTTCCGCACTTGCCAATTCATTGGCACTTCTCTTGTCTCCGGTCGCCAAGGAAGCAATCCGGTTGCGCGATCCACCGCAGAGGCCGAGTACGCTGTCGCAGCCGATTGTCGTAGTCAAGTGCTTTGATGGTCTCGACCGCAGGATTTCGGGCTATCTATCGATCGCGCTCCACTCTTCTCGTGATAACACGTCGCGATTTGCATTGCCAAGAACCCAAAGGCAACATTCTCGGACCAAGCATATTGATATCGATATCACTTTCTTCGAGACCATGTAGAGAAGGGTGACATTGTGCTCCAGCCAGGAGAGTGAGCACCGGTTGGCGATATCTTCACTAAGCCTCCGGATGCTCTCGGTTTTCACTCTCTGGGAGAGCTTAGTGGTTTGTCCTTACGGATCGCTGTGAGGGGGAGCGCAGTTACTCTTGTATTATATTATATTATATTATATTATACGCTTACTCTGTCTGTTTCATTTCTTTTATCATTTCGGTCAAGTCCTTCCAAAGATAGGTTAGAGTGTTTCTCTTGCCACATTGCTTTGACTGCTACTTCTTGTCTTGTGCTTCTAGGATGTCGCTTATTAGTGCCTCTTCCTCTCTAAGTAGAGCTTACTCACTTCTTATAGGTTCTAGCAGGGTCGGGCCACCCTTGGGTAGACAGGACATGTTGTTTGCTCCTTAGTGTTTGTGTAGACCGGTGATAGTCCTAGAATCATATGGGGTAGATAAGAGTCCGTCTGAGCGATAGTTTTCTATATCTTTCTATGCTCTAAAGGACCGCTTTTTCGGTTTACTTATCGTTTCTCGCTTTTGTTCCTTTGGTTCGTGGGGAGTTATTCTTGGTTATTCCATATTCTTAATGGTGTCATAACTCAACCTCAATTAAAAGATGCATCTCATTTCAAGGGAATCGATTTTTGTACTTTTCATCAAGCATTGCATGATAATCAATTGGAGCCTTGTTTATTATCCCCTATGATCTGCTTTCACTTTTACATCTTGCCATGATTTATGCTAAACCGCTAGATCTATCATGACTTTTATGTGTAGTTTAGTCTTTGCCATGCTAAGGTATTTAAAATGCTAAACTTGAATTAAAATCTTGTCATGATAGCTCTTGAGACTAGTCCGTTGAAACTATCCTTTTATGATTTTCGCCATGTCAAGTAGGTGAGTTGAGTCCTAATCTCTTTTGAACTTGTGAGTAAGCTATGTCGCTTGTTAAGAAACATGACTTATCTCTAATCACCGGTCTAAAACTTCAAAAGCAAAATGATCTCTTTTGTGCGAAAAACTGATCTCACCAAATCTCTCTCATGAGACGGCTTGCCATTGCACTAGGCATGAACTCGGGGAGCCTTGATGACCTAAGATCATCTCCTTAAGTCTGTTGTTTGGAGTGGTCGATAAGGCTTGGGATCTAGCACATGGTTTATAAAAAAATGGTTGAAGCTTAGGAGGCGCTTGTGGATGGCACCTAGTCCAGAGCTTGCTTTACTAAGATAAAATCATAAAAGTCTTCGTAAAAGAAACTTGTGCTAAAAATGCTTATCTTCAAAGAGACCAAGTTCGGATAAAATGAGTCCCTCTTCAACTGTAGCATTCTACACTGCTCATTATGAGTCTTCTTGGTTCAACTTAGATTATTTGACATGGCTTGCATCATCTTTGGATATCTTTAGCTAGACTTCAATCTTGACTTATTTGACTCGCTAAAGCTGGACCATTAATCGATTATGGACTTTCTATCTTAGCTCTTCTATACATCGATTGTCATGATCTTGATAGCATTCTTCTGTGTTATGGCTTGGTGTAATACTCTAATAGTCATTTTGGATAATCTACATGGCTCCTAATGCTTAAAAAGAACATCATATAGTCTTTTCCTCCCTTTTCTACATACTGATGATTTTATTGCCAAAGGGGGAGAATGATTGTGAGAAAAGCCTTCTGAAGAAAAGCCTTGAGTTTTGTGCGAAAATTGCTCTTTCATCTCATCTCAAGTCTTTTTTCTATGTGTCAACTTGGTCTTGTGCTGTATTACTCTTGTCTAGACCTTGGTTGACTGTAATCTCAAACTCATCTTATGCTTTTTCGGTAATTGTCAATATACTCATCAAGGGGGAGATTGAGAGACCATGTGAGAGGTCCTCCACTCTGAGTGATGAGTATTTGACAAGTGTGTTGATTAGATTGAGAGTTGAGGTTTTCAGTTTGGACTGTTTCTGGGCTGAGTCAGGGTAATCGGAACTACCGCTGTGTATGGAGCGGAAGTTCCGATAAATCGGAACTACCGGCGTTAGAAATAGGATCTTCCGATTTATCTGGGTTTTGGTTTCGGCTGAAGGAAATCGGAACTTCCGCACATGGGGTAGCGGAGTGTCCGATATTACTGACATTGAGTGTTCTCGAGATGGAAATCGGAATTGAAATTCTGGGAAATCGGATGTTCCGAAGATCGGAAGTTCCGCTTTGTTAAGCGCGGAACTTCCGATATTCCTGACAAGTGCGGATGTTCCGGAAATCGGAACTTCCGCTGTGGTAAGTGCGGAACTTCCGATTGTGTCCAGAACTGTGCAGAGAAGATTATTTTGTGGATTTTGATCTTGTATGAGTTTGAGTCTTATACAAATGTTGATGCTATGTTATTGTACAATGCTATGTGATGTGTTTTTGTCTGTGTTGACCGCAGGGCATCAAGATGGAGTCGTGGCGAGACACGTGGACCGGACTAGGCGCAGGAGGCGTTGAGGTCAGAACGGTCGGGATGTGTCGAAGACGGCGCGAATCTTGAAGCGGTTGCGAGTCGTGCACAACAAGGTGTACGGGAGGCTTCCAGAAGGTGCGCAAGGGGCGAAAGGGTCATTTCGCAAAGCGGCAAAAGTGGAGGCGGTTCCGTTCGGGTGTAGCGGGCTTAATGGGTTGGAGGCCCATTAGCCAAGGCTATAAATAGGGGAGAACCCTGGAGTTAGGGTTAGACTTTTGGGAGAAAGAAAATTAGGGTTAGCCTTAGCAAAAAGGTTTGTTTTGCTTTGAGAGTTTGTTGAGAGAGAATGAATCAAAATCTTGTAATCATTCCTCCGTGGTTCCTTGTAATCTTTTGATTTCTCTTAATGAATCTCGAGGTTTTGATTACTTGCCTATGCCTTTCTCTATTCCCTTCTCGCTCATGTTGAATATTTAAGGTTTTGATGTATCTTTTGATTCGTCGTATGAAATAGCATGAAACTTGATATCTAGAGTCGTTTTGTTATTGCTAATGGATTCCCAAAGTCTCATGAACTAAGAATATGAGAATCGTGTCTATTTTGGGTTTTGGTCTTTCTTTCCCCTTCTTCAAGAAATCCATATTTAGCTTGATTATTGGATCTTTGTTTGCGATTCTTCTCCATAAGGTCAAGATGGTGTTTAGGATGATGTCCCGTGAACCTTGACCGAGAAGAGCACTCAAGATTTCGTGATTTTGGATTTTTGGGAAAACCCGAAGATCGTTCTTCTTCCAGACAATCGGAACTTCCGATTGTCCATGGCGAACTACCGCAGCGGAACTTCCGATCGAACCCCGAACTTCCGAGTGCGGAACTATCACGTAAAATCGAACGTCCGATTTCTCCGCAACGATCCAAACTTCGCTTTTGTTCTCTCGATTTTGCTTCACTCTTCTTGAGATATCCAGAGGACTTTGTAGGTCTTATTTAATTACAGCAAAGGGGAGTTATTAATTTTAAAGCACCATTCACCCCCCCTCTGTTGCCATTTCGGTCCTTCAACTTGTGTGACACAAGAGAAGGAGACCGAGTATGGGATTTTTCCTTCGGTCCTGGCTTCATGTAGTATTACTCCATTGCTTCATAAAGAGATTGTGGTTACTCATGATTGCTCCATTGCTGACCCACAATCTTTGGTGGATGCGAGGTATCCAAACCCATGTGAGAATGAAAGCCACATAGCCAAAGTCAAATTGAGTGAGAATGATAAAAAGAGTGAGCTGTGTGATTCCACCGTATGTGAGGTTGAGAGCATCTCCATTGAGTGTGAGAGAGATACACCAACAGAAAAGAGGGAAGTAGATGATAGCCAAAGTGACGTTACTGCTAAAATTAACGATTTACTCGCTACTTCTAGTGTTGTTTCTCACATTGTGCAGGTTGATATTAAAGAAGATGAGTTGACTGTTCAACAACCAGCACCGTTGGAAGTAAAAGATGCGGAGATAACCACGGTTGTGGATGGAATGCTTGCTGCCCTGTGGTTTCACGATGACAATTTGATACCTAAAACACCCCCAATAATAGATGAGGACGTTAAATGTAACAATAATAGCGTTGAATTGAATATTCATCACACCGAGGTATGTAAGAGTGAGAACTCTAGTGTTCCCTTGAATATTCTATGTTCTAAAATTTCTTCACTCAATTTATATAATGTGCAATTAATTACTCATAAGGATGTTCCTACTAGCATATCTCTTAATGATTCTTTATACTATTGTGAGACCCCGGTTTATCCGGCTTGTAATGCTTAACCATCCATTCGGTCCTAGCATCACAAAGCAGATAATCCGAGACTCGAGACATGTATACTTCCCAGAATTGCAGTATACACACCTCATCACCAAATTTATGTATCAATTCCATTCGTCCACAAAGAACCAAACACGTAATGTAATGTAGTATTAATAATATTAAACCGAGTCATTACAAAAGAGAGGCCAACCGGCCAACAATAAAAGAGACAACAAAATTAAACAGCGGAAGCAAAAGTGCCATAAGATGGCTACAACAAAAGAGCCAATCAGTGTGCCTTTAACCCACAAGGCAACCGACCGGACCGCTAGTCGCCAAACCCGAAGCACATCTCACAGAAGTGAGGCCCTTGGGGCTCACCTCCTTCCCCTACAAACAAAAGCAGCCGGCAAAAGCCGGTGAGTACTTTGAATGTACTCGCAAGACTTACAGATGGTGTAACAAACACGTACATAAGCTACATGCAAGCTCATAGAAGTGGAGGTCAGATGTTTTAGTTTTAGCATAAAGCAATTTTCCATTTGTAATAATGTAATAGATTGAAGGCAATGTTAATCAAATCTGTTTTTAATGTTCAAATAGTCGCAAAAGACAACAATATAACAGTAGATAGGGAACAGCAACATTCCTGGAGGTGACTAACCCAATAGTCACCACAACAATAGTATGAATTACCCATTCATACCAAACATGTCAAGTTTTAATTTTGAAAACAAAGGTTGTAGTCTAACTCTTGGAAGACCTCCCCAAGCGTGTCCATAACCTAGGACGAGGCTATTCGAATAGTTTTATCCCTGCAGGGTGTACCAACTTACCCACATGCCAGACCGCCTTTTTGCCACATGATTAAGCACACTACCTTTGGTATGCCAGCACGGCTAAGTCCTACGAGACGTTTCCAATATGATGTATTAACTTCGAGTCGCCCGTATGGATAGAAACCCATACGTTGTGTCGGGGTCGTGGCCCAGCCTCGGACAACTACAAATCACGGGTAAAGCCTTGGACAATCATGACGCCTCGAGGTGGAGAACCTTCCCGGCAATCCCCACCACCGCACACCCAACACAAACACAAGAACACAAAGCCTGTTTCACACAACACACACACAAAACTTTTCCTCCTGCGACTCGGAGATAACACACGCCAAAGTACTAAGTCAAGAGGGGTCCCATATATCCCTCATGTGGTTAGTACGCAATAATGCTTGGTTTAGTGTAACAAGATGTTCGGTCCTTGATGACTTGGGCACCATTCCGATCACACCCAAAAACACCACACCAACATACCATTATGCCCAAGTCCAAATCAGTTTTCATTTTCAGTTTTTGATTTGCAAGATTAACAAAGCACAAAGTGCTGGACATAATGGAAGAATAATAATTTTTGTGTGATCAAGACCATCGACAAAGCCGGTGGTCGCCCAAAGCTACCGAACTAAGCATGGCTAAGCATTTTCCAATCGGAGGCTACTAAGTGATCCAAGTCCCTCCATCGGACTCCGACCACAGCAAATCACCTGAGCTCATGGTAGTAGAGGATAAACGAGTCCTACAGATTATGCAACTATAGGATACTAACCATAATTTAACAACAAAATAGCAATGCATACATACGAGTTGGAAATCAATATATTAGACTTGTAAAATAATAGGATTAACATGATCAAACCGCTTTCTGCTTGTCATGGGTCAAGATATCGCGAGGATCAACAAGATTGTCAATGTGCTCTTCGGATCCTAACGAGAAAGCGAAAAGCAATCGATAAGAACGAATAAAATGCAAGGACTCAACAGCAAACTTTTTCCAAAAATTCTGAAAACCTTACTGAAGCAAGGTACTGATTTATAAAGAATTTAGCAACAAGAACCAATTGATTTGGATTCTTAATGCCAAAACTACGACCGAAAGAAGGTCTTACGACCAGGTAGTGGCAGAATCTACGACTGGACCATAGTCGTAGAAGGATTTACGACCAGATAGTGGTCGTGGAAGGATTTACGACCAGATATCTACGGGGTACTAGTCGTAGACAGACTTACGACTAGGTACTAGTGGTAGAAGCACTTACGACCACGACGTAGTCGTAGCAAGTCTTACGACTAGATACAAATCGTAGAAGAACGTATGACCACGCCATAGCCGTAGTGAGACTTACGACTATTGTAGGAGAACTTACAATCACTCGGTAGGCCTCTCCCTTATAAGCATAAGGGCACTTCTGGGGACTACGAGACTTCACATTTACCCAACATAACACTGCATCTGGTCGAAATGACCAAGCCATACCGACTGGTCGAAAGTCCGACCACGAGGCAGCGCCTCCCGCACTCTTTGCAGTTCGGCGGCTTCTCTGACCCCAGCGGTACGACCACGAAGTGCGGCCGAGAGGTATGGCTCGGAAACTCGCCGAACAGGCAATGCCAAAGGACAACGAAAACACACTTACTTTCCTATAGGGCAATGCGAAAGTACCTGGGCTGAAGAACGACCAGAGACCCACGGAGTGGCTCCGGCGACGAGTATCCGAACGACGGTGGTAAGGTTCTCGCTAGGCCACAGCGACCTGGGCACAGAGAGAACCAAACCGCGTGAGAGTTAAGCTCCAAATAGTAAAGGGGGAGCAGAGGGGGCGAAGACTTGAAGAAGAAAACCCCCGCTGCACCGCCTCCACCGAAGCTCCACACTCAACAATGTCGGTCGAAGAGAGTGCGAGGGACTGCAGCTCAAGCAAGAGGGTGAGTGCTAGCTGGAGTTGCAGAAGTGCTAAAGGAAGCTAAGGGCGAAACAATGGGGTTTAAATAGAGCAATGGCGGAGAGCAACGGCCGGATTTTTCCAGTCGGGTCAACACTTCCATGAGAGCACTTGAGAGCGATGGGAGCAGTTGAGTCATGGCCCTCTGAGGGATGAGCGCAACATGCATTTAATGCGCTCAAAGCTAGCCGTTTAAAGGTGGACATAGAGTGGACTGCACGCCACTGCTTTTCTCCTCTGCGCACGCCATGGCGAGCTCACGCGAGACAGAGGAAGGGGACGACTCGTTGGTCGTCGGATTGGAATCGAACGGTTGGGCTAGATCGAGCAGATTGAAACGATCCCATCGTTCGACTGGTCGAGGACCGTTCGATGCCGATCCAACTACCGAGTCGACGGCGGTTCACAACGACTCCATTCGCTCTACCGGTCGAAGGTCGGCGATATCGATCCAACGGCCACGACCCTAGCGCCGAACGACCGAGTTGGTACCGTTAGTGGGCTGGACCGCGCCCCGTGGCTCGAACCCGAGTCCGACTTAAACCCAAGGAACAGTGAAAACCAGTTAGGGTTTGAATTTGAATACTGATTTTTGGAGAATTATTTAAGGTAGCAAGCAAGCTCCAAAAATTATGAAATTTTAACTGGAGTTTGCTGACGACCGGAGGAACCTCTCACAAAATTTTCAGAGGTTTTCATACACCGAATTTTCCCTCCAGAAATTCCAGAAGAGGGGAAATAGGGTTTGACCAAATTTGACTTGCCTCCAACAATTATCAAATAATTTCTAAAAATCATGAGATAATTCAGAGGTGTTGCTAAGCCTCCCTAGAACTCTGGAGAAATATCTCCAAGGGTTTGGCACAAAATCTAAGACAAGGAGGTTTTTGATTAGAGTCGAATGAGGATTTGAATTTGATCTTCCCTAATCCTTTTAAAAGAATTACAAAAATGACCAGGGGTTTCAAGATGCAAGAAAAGTTTTAATTTCTCCTGATTTTCTTACACTTGAAACACAAATCCATTTTTGGGATGTTACATATATCATGTTCGATGATCCTAGAGAGCTATCTAGTGTGATTGAAAACCTTGTTGATGTTTCATGTTTAAAATCACTAGTTAGTCCTTCTGCCTACACATATACGTTCAATTTGATTGGAGATTATGGTGTAGATGACAAGTTCTATGTTTATCGAATGTACATTGCTTGTGATAATTTTACTGATTTTAAATTGCATGTTTTGCGCAAACAATCTATTGAGCAATGTCATGGTCACTTTGAGATGGATTTGAATACAAGTGCCTATTGTTTAGAACGCAACATGATGCCTACTTGTTTATCCTGTACCAGTAAACAGAGTAGTGTAGTTGAAGCATGGAAGGCACTAAGAATTTTCTCTTCCAAATTTGAACAACTTGATCTAGCTCGTTCCTTTCATATTTCGTCCATGTGCTTAGAAAAGTCGAGTATGACTTTTTCTCATAGGAGGGAGAATGATGTGAATGAAAGTACTGCATTGTATGTATCAAATACATCCTATGGTTGCAGTTGTGTTACTTATTTTGTGAAAAACAACGCGAATGGCACAACAATTGATTCATACATATATCACGTATATACGTTGTTCTCTTTGTTTAGTACATGTTCAGCAAATCATCATGTGCTACACGGAAGTTGTTTGGATGATAAATACATATACCATGCATATACGTTGTTTTCTTTGGATAGCACAATTTCAGGCTATCAAAAGCCGAGGATAGCTTTTTTTGAAGAAAGGGAGGATGATGAGGATATCCCGACTACTTATGAGGCTGTTTATGAAGTAAAAGTTACACTTCTCAAACAACAGGTTCGACAAGCTTAAAGTCTTTGGAACCGAGAGGGAGGCCGGAGCCAAAGAAATAGAGGTGCACAAGGAGGAGGGTAACCATATTTGTTGCCTAGTGATGAAGAACAAGAAGGTCAAAGCGGTTGCGAAGGAGAAAGTTAAGCAGCTGTTGGACCGAAAAGGCGACTAGGGGTGAATAGGAGTACGCTCACTATTTCACAAATTATGAATTCAACACAATCTCACTCCAGTAGCTATGATGAAGCTATGAAGATCAATATACCAGTACAGCGGAAGACTAGTATTGAATTCAATTGAACTCCCAAAGTAAAGCAACAAAATCAACTAAGATTAAAACAGCACAATGTACTGGCGGTCTGACCTCTGGACTGGAACGATCGGACCGATTGCCGGGCGGTCGAACCGCTGTTATACCGGCGGTCGGACCGCTGCCAAATCGGTCAGACCGGTGGTGAAGGGCGGTCGGACACCGACTCGCACAGATCCAAACAAAAAAACAGCCCGATGACGAAGTTGCAATTAGGTCTAACTTTTGATTCTCAACTCCAAACTTCACGAAACTTTGCACACACCTTCTCTATGCTATTGAGGATCTATTCCAATCGAATATTATGATAATTCTTGGATAAATCCTGAACAGTTGTCAATTGAGTAACAGAGGGTCTAAAAGCCGGGCAAGAACGAAAACTTGATCCTAATGCTTGTTCGTGAGTGATTGATGAACAAGATGATCCTAGATAGGTTCACACGTATCACAGCAAGCTAATTCACGTGAAATAATCAATCAAAAACTCGTGGATCAAAGAAAGCCCTAAAATCACGAAATTGAAAGCAAGAACGAAAAAGAGACTTATCTCAAGCAAACCTTGCGTAGATTAAGAACGTGATCGTTGTTGGATTACACCCACACCATCATGGATCAGTGGTCAATGCAAGATCACAAAAATCACCTCAAACCATCAAAAAGCCCTAGCCTCCACCTCAACTCCCCCTAAGCCAATTAGGGTTTTGAAACATCAAAGAGGCGAAAAACAGCGAGTGAGATGGTGCAGCCACCACCACCTCCTATTTATAGTGGATGCCTAGAACTTCTAGGGTTTGACTCTATTGGGCTCCTGTTAAGGCCCACTAACAAACGGGTCACACACGCACGCTTCGCAAAGCGCTGTCTTTAACCTTTTGACATAAACCGCTTCACCATGCGCCATGGATTCGCCAATAGGTCACCCTTGTCATCTTGTGTCACGCTTGAGTCATTGACTCACCCGCATCGCCGATCGCTCGACCTCAACTCTCCAAGTCTAGTCCCGATCCTCCTCAACGTTGACCGTCGTTGACCACCAAGCAACCTGCACAACCATAGACAAGCAAACACGAATTCGGGAACAAGTATTCACAACTTGACCCATGTTAGTCAAAACATGCATCACGCAATACATATGCCATGATACCAATGAACTTGACCTAACAAATTGACATCACCACGGTTGGTCGATGCATAAGTAGAATCGGTCCGACCGCTCCTCGTGAGCCGGTCGGATCGCTCGAGCGTCGGACCGCTCCTCGTGAGCGGTCGGACCGCCACTGTGGACTTAGCGAATTTCAAGCCCCAAATTCAAACCTCATCGGAAACTTAAAACGAATAGAACTTTTACTTGGGAACTCCAAAAATTATGAGACCAAATGCATTGGGATCCCCTCACTTGCCTACATACTCTATTTTTAGCCCACTGCTCGACCATTCTTGGTCATCACGTCCGACCACGCGACATGGCCGGTCCGACCGATTTGGGACCGGTCGGACCGACATGCTATGGTCGGTCGGACCGCCCCTGTCCAGAATGCCTGAACTTTGTCGAAAACCCTGTGAAACGACAAACCATAAATGCCAGTGCCAATTGTCACATCATCCTAAGATCTAGAGCATATCCCCATGATATCCACAATCTCCCCCTTGATGAACACATTGGCAATAATCCAGAAAGTGTAATTAGAAGGTTTGAAAAGTAAAATACTTTCGTTTTCGCACAAAGGCACAACTTGGTCCAAAAGCAAGAAAAAGCAATATAAATGACCAAGCTGGCATCAGAATAGCATATGCATGTGAGATAAGACAAAAGAAAGCATAAAAACTTTGATTTCCATAAAAGAGTCAAAATTCTCACATGAGGTCCATATGAAAGAACAATTGTTCAATTGACCTATGATCATTGTGAGGATAGATGAATGCAATTCAAGTTCAGAATATTCAATTAGACAATAAGAATGCAACTCAAGAGCTCCCCCTCACTATGATCCTCAAATTTCAGAAACTTTCAAATTTTTTCCCCTTTATCATTTTTATATATCATCTCCCTCTTTGTAAAACAATGATATACATCTCCAAAAATTTCTCCCCCTATGCATAATCTTGTCCCCAACATTGAAATATCTTCTCATTAACACATCTTCTCCCCCTTTGACAATGGATTCATCAAGGAATCACGCCTTCCTCTTATCCAGAGATAACAAGTAGAGAATAAAGAAAGAAGCAAAAACAAAAGAAGCATAAGAAGGAATATGCATGAAGTGCAATAGAGTGGCTTCATTTTTGTATTTTTCAATTTTTGATTACAAGAAGCTTTGGAGAGTACCCAAAAGAACAAGCTAGTATCTCTAATTTTGCACAAACAGCATATCAAGCCTGATAGCGCTAGCAAGATCATGGTAAGACATATATATCAAAGCTAAGCACAAAGGCTCAAAAGTAAAGCAATAGATTTGATCGATTTAAGCAACGCTTCAAATTCAGCAAGTTCATCAACAGGGATCCTAAAGTGAAACTGGCCATGTCAAAATGTCAGAGCGAGATAAAAAATCTAACAAAGACCACATTAAGAGTCAATCAGGTCCTGTATTGAATCATTTTGCTCAGTTTTTCTCAAATGCCCATTTGTCAACAGTTTTCTCATATGCATTGAATATTGAAGTTGACTAATGATCTAACTTAGTGACAAGATCCTGGACTAGGAGCCATCCACAAACTCATCCTAAGCTTCGACCAGAAGTTGATTAAAGGTATATCTTAGTAAAGAAGATCCTGGACTAGGAGCCATCCACAAACTCTTTCTAAACTTCTACTAGGACGACAAATCTTGAGGTTCATGTCATTTCTGACAAGCAGTCCCCATGAGATCGTCTGGTTCATCAAACTATCTCCAAATTCATGTCATTGACAAGCAGTCTCGTAAGAATAGTTTGGCACAATTTAAGCATAAGACAATCTTTTGATTTTGCATGTTTCACAAGAGCAGTTTTAGAATCTCAAGAACACTAGAAGCTCAAGTAATGGTCAATTTTAGATTAAAGAGCTAACAAAGCAATTCTGACAGGGCCAATGTCACAAAAGGAGCACTAATTGCGCAACTCGCTAAAACATCCACAAATTATAATTTTTTAGTTCGAGTTGTTTTAAAGTTATAGCTCATAAAGCAAAGACTTAGCTACACATGTAAAAGCATGATAATTCTAGCAAGTCAAAGAACTAGACATGGCATTGAGCAAGAATTGAAATACTAAGTCTCCAAAGGGTAATAGGCAAAGCTTCATCAATCTTGAAAGATAAGCAGAAAAACTTATATTAAAATGCATCTTTTTTAGTATGACTTGGATTTTTCATACCATTTGTTGAATTTTTCATATGAATGCAATATGATACAATGAGATGCAATAACAAGCCAAAAAACCTAAAAAGTTCAAAAAGATCAATAAGTTCAGAAAAAGATCAATAAGTTCAGAAAAAGAACAATAAAAGATCAAAAGAATACGGAAAGATCAGAAAGGATCAAACCCCCCCCCTCAAACCAACCCATAGGGATAAATTACCCCTAACTCGCTTCTCAAGGTGGCAAACCTTATTTGATCTAAAGGCTTGGTGAGGATATCCGCCTATTGAGCATCGGACTCCACGAAGTGCATCACAATATCCCCTTTTTCGACATGATCTTTAAGAAAGTGAAAGCGAATGTCTATGTGCTTAGTCCTAGAATCTTGCACTGGGTTTTTAGTAATATTAATAGCAGAAGTGTTATCACAGAAAAGAGGAACACTAGCAAAATTTAACCCATAATCTTTCAAAGTGGACGTGATACGGCCATATCTACAACCAAAGCATTGCAAAAGGTAAAACAAAATATTGTGAAGGCCGATAGGGTGGATGGGGATGCTGGCCAACGAGAGGGAATGATCTCTCGGGATAAAACCCTAGCGCGTGCGTGCAGTCAAGAAAGATATGTGGTGGTATGGCAGCAAGGGTTGCATTGGCGTCAGAAGAAGCATCAAGTGCATGGAACAAGTTCGTGCAAGAAGCTAAGAGAAGGAAAGCCCACAACACAAGGGAAACCAAGAGGGAGATTTGGCCATGCATGGAGAGGACGCCAGGAACATGGCATGTGGGTTGGTTCAGTTTGGATCCAATTCAGAAAGCCAATTGGTGATTAATATTTTATTTCAAAACTAGAATAGTTTAAATTCTAATTTAAAAAAAAAGAAAAGTATTTTTTTGGTTCGGATACTGTTCACATGAACAGTAACCGACTCGGATACTGTGCATGTGAATAGTAATCCGGTACCGAATTACTGTAGCAAACCGGTTACTGTTCATCCGACTTTTTATGCTTGCGTGGGAGGCTATATAAACCCCCCATTGCCGCACCATATAGAGGACAAGTTATGATTTAGATAATAAAAATCAGAAAAGCCGTTTTGGCGCATATCGTGTGTTCTTTAGTCGTGATATGAGTTGGAGAGATTGAGGGAGAAAGATTGAGAGCAAGATCAAGATATCTATCTCTTGTTTCGAAGTACTATTCACCTAACGCTACTACTTGCAATTCAATCTATTAGATTGGTTTGTTAGTATATTGATTTTCTTACAATTCAATTCACCGAATTAGTTTGTGAGATTGCTACTGATCTTCGAGTGTACCGTGAAAGATTGGGCCAACAATTAGGATTCATCTAATCAACTAGGTGGATCCGTATCAGGTGGTATCAGAGCTTCAGTTGTTCACGGTACTTCGTTGCTACGAAGATCAAGTATCGACATGGCCGTTACGAAGGACATGAAGTTGGTCATGCAATTCAGCTACACTATAGATCAATGTGAGGAGGATCCACTCCACGATCCGAGCTACATATTCTTCAATCGGTGTCGAGTGGGGAACACAGATTGTGCTATGATGATCGATACGGGAAGCTTGACAAACGCCGCAAGCCAAACACTTGTGGATGATTGGGGTTGATCACAAAGCCACATCCGAGCCATATCTATTGCTTTGGAGGTTCAAGCACATTCGATCACAAAACAAGTGGAGGTAAAATTTTCTTTGGATGGGTATACTGCTGTTGTTACTTGTGACGTGATTCCTATGCATATGAGAGCATGTTCGTTGGTGATTGGTGCATATTGGTTGAAAGAACAAAGACATACAACGAGTTGCATCACGCCCAGAATGCGGCGATCCTTTCCATGGAGAGGAACACGAAGGACATTACATCTTGGTCCTCGTCAAGGTACTTTGAAGATAGACAGCGACGAGACAAGGCCCAAGGAGACATTAAAGAGCAAAGAAGAAAGGCTAAAGGCCAAGAAACGTGAAGAATAACGGTTGGCCGAGGAAGAACAGAAGAAATTAGAATTGGCGACCCTTCTTTCTACCCAAACACAGCAAGAGGTGTCGTTCCATGATGACAAAACTACTAGTGAGGCACCACAAGATGGTCTTTGTATCTTCGACCAAGACGGTTCGAGTTGACAACACTTCCATTCTCACAACGGGCGTGAACCAACGCTTTCAAAC
Organism: Hsuehochloa calcarea; assembly: GCA_036346395.1. Classification (NCBI taxonomy): domain Eukaryota; kingdom Viridiplantae; phylum Streptophyta; class Magnoliopsida; order Poales; family Poaceae; genus Hsuehochloa; species Hsuehochloa calcarea. Next base: position 11,710,660 of record CM070613.1, on the reverse strand, counting down.
TGAGTGCAAAATCAATGGCAAAGTTTACAAGCTTATCGTTGATGGTGGAAGCTACAACAATATCATTAGCAACGATTTGGTGCAAGCTTTGGGGTTGACAACCTGGCGACATCCAGAACCGTATTATGCACAATGGTTGCATAATGTCGGTAAACTAAAAATTACTCATCGTGTCAAAGTTTGTTTTTCAGTAGGAGACTATCACGACAAAGTGGAGTGTGACGTCGTGCCTATGCATGCATGTCACTTGTTGTTGGGGCGTCCGTGGCAGTATGATCGCAATGCTACCCACCACGGGAGGTCCAACAAGTACTCTTTGGTGCATCAGGGAAGATCATATACCCTGTGTCCTATGCCAGAGAATTCTATTCATGCTGAGGAGATCATAGCTAAAAAGACGATCGTGAAGACTACCCCGACAGAGATTCCTGAGGTTACACAAAAGACGAGGACGTCTTTTCTTGAAGAAAGGGAGGATGATACGGCCATATCTACAACCAAAGCATTGCAAAAGGTAAAACAAAATGTTGTGAAGGCCGATAGGGTGGATGGGGATGCTGGCCAACGAGAGGGAACGTTCTCTCGGGATAAAACCCTAGCGCGTGCGTGCAGTCAAGAAAGATATGTGGTGGTATGGCAGCAAGGGTTGCATTAGCGCCGAAGAAGCATCAAGTGCATGGAACAAGTTAGTGCAAGAAGCTAAGAGAAGGAAAGCCCACAACACAAGGGAAACCAAGAGGAGATTTGGCCATGCATGGAGAGGACGCCAGAACATGGCATGTGGGTTGGTTCATTTGGATCCAATTGATGACCAATTGGTGATTAATATTTTATTTCAAAACTAGAATAGTTTAAATTCTAATTAAAAAAAAGAAAAGTATTTTTTTGGTTCGGATACTGTTCACGTGAACAGTAACCGACTTGGATATTGTTCATGTGAATAGTAATCCAGTACGAAATTACTGTAGCAAACCGGTTACTGTTCATCCGACTTTTTATGCTTACGTGGGAGGCTATATAAACCCCCCATTGCCGCACCATATAGAGGACAAGTTATGATTTAGATAATAAAAATCAGAAAAGCCGTTTTGGCACATATCGTGTGTTCTTTAGTCGTGATATGAGTTGGAGAGATTGAGGAAGAAAGATTGAGAGCAAGATCAAGATATCTATCTCTTGTTTCGAAGTACTATTCACCTAACGCTACTACTTGCAATTCAATCTATTAGATTGGTTTGTTAGTATATTGATTTTCTTACAATTCAATTCACCGAATTGGTTTGTGAGATTGCTACTGATCTTCGAGTGTACCGTGAAAGATTGGGCCAACAATTAGGATTCATCTAATCAACTAGGTGGATCCGTATCAGGACGTCATCCACAAAATCTGGCTACAGCAACTAGCAGCAGCTACATACTCCGCTTCAGCAATGGATTGTGCAACAGAAGACTGCTTCCTAGAAGACCAAGATACAAGAGAAGTGCCTAGAAAGTGACAGGTGCCTGAGGTACTCTTCCTATCTAACCGAGAGCCGCAAAATTAGAATCTGCAAAACCCCTAATGGACAAAGCTGAAGAGCAGGAATATCAAATGCCATATAAGAGGGTAGAGTGTAAATACCTGAATATGCGCTTAATGGCTTGGCGATGGGAAGTTCTCGGAGACGCCTGAAACCTTGCACAAAGGCATACCGTGAAGTGAATGTCCGGTCTCGAGGCCGTCAGATACAGAAGGGAGCCGATCATGCTGCGGTACTCGCGTTGATCCATGACTTCTCCTTCCTCATCTGGATCCAAAACAGTCGAAGTTGCCATGGGAGTGGAGATTGGCTTGCAGTCACCCATGTCGAAGCGTTTGAGTAGATCTTTAGTGTATTTTGTCTGATGGATAAAGGTTCCTTCCTTGCATTGCTTGATTTGAAGCCCCAAAAAGTAATTGAGCTCTCCCATCATACTCATCTCAAATTCCCTAGACATAGTCTTAGAAAAGCTGGAAACAAGAGCATTAGAAGAACCACCAAATATAATCCACGTAAATTTGAGCAAGCAGGAAGTCATTGCCACGCCTAAGAATGAATAGAGTTTTATCCACTTTACCCATCTCAAAATCATTTTTAAGCAAGAAAGTCTTAAGTCTATCATACCAGGCTCTAGGGACTTGCTTAAGACCATACAAGGCTTTGGATAACTTGAAAACACGATTTGGATACTTGGGATCCTCAAAACCCGGGGGTTGCTTAACATACACTTCCTCCTCTATGAAACCATTTAAAAAGGCATTTTTAACATCCATCTGATATAATTTAAAACCCTTGGATGCAGCAAATGCGAGCAAAATGCTAATGGCTTCTAGTCTAGCAACAGGAGCAAAGGTCTCATCAAAATCTAACCCCTCAACTTGGCTAAAACCCTGAGCTACCAATCTAGCCTTGTTTCTAACCACAGAACCATCCTCACCTTGTTTATTCTTGAACACCCAACGGGTTCCTATAACATTATGACCACTAGGAGGTTCTACTAGGTTCCAAACCTCGTTCCTTTCGAAATTCTCTAACTCCTCATCCATGGCATTTACACAGCTAGAATCAGATAAAGCATGTGATATATCGCGGGGTTCAAAAGAAGCAACAAAAGCAGAATAAGAGTAGAGATTTGGATCAGTATACTTGGAGCGAGTGACTCGCTCATGTAGATTACCTATTATCTGATCCGGAGGATGCTGTCTCTGAATGCGAAGTGGAGCGCCCGAGGGAGATAGCGTTTCTTCGACCTCCGCAGGTACTGCCGATGATGATGATGCAGCAGGAGCCTCAACAGAAGGTGAAGTAGACATAGCAGGTTCTTGTACCAAAATAGGCGCCTCAGCAGCAGCAGATGAAGGACAGATATCAACTTTGTCCTCATCTTCCTCCACAAAAATGCTCTCTGTCACCTGTGAATCATCTGTAACATCGGATCTAGCTCCAGGGCTAGTCTCATCAAAAGTGACATTACAAGTCTCCTGAATAAGATTAGTTTCAGAATTAAGTACCCGAAAACCCCTCGAATGTGCAGGATAACCCAGAAATATCTCATCCAAAGTCCTTGACTCAAATTTATCTAGGTTTCCTGTCTTAAGAATAAAACACTTTGATCCAAAGACTCGAAAGTGTGAAACAGAGGGCTTTCTACCAAAACGAAGCTCATAAGGAGTCTTGCCTAAAGATGGTCTTAAAAAACACAATTTGCAATATGGCAAGTTGTAGCAATAGCTTCGGCCCAAAACCTCCTCGGTGTGCTATACTCATCTAGCATCGTACTAGCCATTTCGACTAAGGTCCTATTCTTCCTTTCCACCACGCCATTTTGTTGAGGAATGTGTGGAGAGGAGAACTGATGCTCAATACCGCACTCAGCACAAAAAGAAGTATTTTTGAACTCCGTGCCATTGTCACTGCGGATCGCTCTCAGGGCACCAGGAAGCTCAGAAGCCAAACGAAGAACAAGGTCATGAAAATAACCAAAAACTTCATCTTTTGAAGCAAAAAAGAACACCCAAGAATATCTTGAAAGATCATCGACTATGACAAGAATATACCATTTTCCACCGACTGACCGGACTCTAGCAGGACCAACAGTATATATATGAAGCAACTGTCCTGGTCCATCAGTCATAACCATAGTCACAGAAGGGTGTGAGGCAGCAACTTGTTTGCCATGCCTACTGTGGCGCACATCTGACATTCTTGGCGACTTTGAGTTTGGGCAAACCTCTCATGAGATCAAAGTTGCTAACTCGCGTCAGATGATCAAAACTAATGTGCCCCAAACGTCGGTGCCAAAGCCAGAAATCAGAAGAAGATGTAAGCAAACATTTAAGCGATCCAGCAAGAGATTCTGAAAAATCAGCTCCAAAAATTCTACCAACTCTAGATATTCCAAACACAAGCTCACCAGTAGAATCAAGCACATGGCACGTATTTTTCTTAAATATAGTCTCATAGCCATCATCAAGAAGCTGAGAGACAGAAAGAAGATTATACTGTCCACAAGAGAGACATCCTTTAGGATAAATTTGTTGTTCACCCTAATTGACCATGTTCCTTCAATTCGCCCTTGTGTATCATCTCCAAAGGTGATGAAGTCATCACCTGTTGCCCGCGTGAAAGAGGTGAACCATCTTGAGTTTCCGGTCATGTGACGTGAACACCCGGAGTCGACGAACCACGTGTTCTTCCCCTTTCCGCGGTAATCCTGAAAATCAAGGAATAGAAGAACGATGTGTCTCAATACTGGGGTTAGATAAACAAGATTTAGGGACCCAGTACTGAGACACACGTCTGCAAAGAATATGCAACCCAGAGGTACTCTCCTTGATTTTATCTAAAATTCTGTTATGAGCAAAGTTTAAATTAACATGGGAATTAACCTGTCCAGGGGCGGTCAGACCGGCGACCAAGTCGGTCAGACCGGTGACCACCAGCGGTCCGACCGCCAGCCTGAAGAACATGAGAATTATGATATTTAGAAACATAATGATTAGCATGTGAGAAAAATCCTAATCCAGGTTTATTCTTTTCAGTGTTACCACATCTCATAAAAGCTCTAGGTTGAATGAATGAAATTCTATCAAGATTTTTCCTATTATTTTTCAACCTACGCCAACAGAATTCAATCAAATGCCCACTTTTCTTGCAATAAGTGCAATGGTACTTGGTACCACTAGAAGAAGCACCCTTTGAATTAACACAAGGTTGGGCAAAACCTGCAGATTTAAAAGATGTTTTTGCAGGTTGGGTTTTGAATTCAATTAACCCTTTTTCCAAGACTTGAATGACTTTTGGCTTTAAATTATCTTGAAAAGAATTGAATCCTAAACCTTGCTTCTTATAAGGAGTTTTAGACTTGTCAAGAATCATATTTAACTGTTTCTTACCTTTAGAAAATTTCTCTAATGTATCATGAAGGTAAGCATTTTCTTTTCTCAAATTAACACAAGCATCACAAGTTTTATCCATAGATTTCTCCTTATATAAAGCAATATAGACATGAATAGTATTTTCAATATTGTCCTTAAGCTTAGCATATTTGACTCTAGCAGCTTCTAAGATATCTTTGATTTCACGTTTTTTTTTCTAAGCATGAAGTCCAAGGGCTAGAATCAAACACATCAAAAGCAATCAATTTACTAGATTCTAAACATTTTTCACAAGGAGCAATTTTAATTTCATTTAGCTCAGATCTAACATTCTCAAGTTGTTGCACAGAAATATTATAAGCAGATTGTAATTTGGCAATTTTGAATGCATAGCATGACAATATAAACATTCATCAGATTCAAAAGTCTTAGCATTTTTAAGCTCTACTTTCAGTTTGCCAATCTTTGACTCTAATTTCTTATTTTTTGTCATGACAAATTCTAGCGCTTCATCCTGACTAAGCAATTGCTCAACTATAGAATCATATTTAGCAGAAAGCTCATCATAAGAAAAAGATACCTATTCATCAATGTCGTCAGTGTCAGCCATGAAGCACATGCTAGTGAAGTCCTTGGCCTTCCCTTTCTTTTTGCCTTGAGGGATCTCCTCCTCCTTGTCCTCCTCACTCCCGGAATCCACATCGCTCAAGGATTGATCCTCAAAAGCGGCAAGAACCCGGTGAGCGGCCTTCACAAGCTTATTAGCCTCATACCTTGATTTGTTGAATGGAGGCTTCTTCCAAGCTGGCTTTCCCTCCTTATGATTGCTCTTACCTTTCAGCTTGGGGCAATTTGCCCGGATATGATTGAGCTCACCACATTCGTAGCATGTCACCGGACCACCTCTCTTTTTGTTTCTCACATTATTGTAGGCCCGTGTGAATTTTTTAGGTAGGAGAGCTAACTATGTCTCAGGAATACTTTCAAGCTCCTCCTCATGAATCGCAGATAAATAAGTAAATGAAAAATCAGAAAATGATTCAAGAGTACCATCAGAGGACCTTTTGAGAGGATCAGCTATCAATGCCATGTTGTCTTTCTTGGGATGATCAACTCTTTTAATTTCATTAGTCTTGAGTTTACTATAAAGCAATTCTAAAGTAAGACTCGAAAGATCAACATTTTCCTCTATAGCAGTAGCCTTCATCTCCCACTCCTTGGTGTTGATTGCAGCCAAGAGATGGGTGGCATTTTCAGATTGAGAATATTCAATATCAACAGCTTTCATCTGATTAATCACTTTATTAAAGCGACTGAAAATGTCATCGATGCTCTCTCTAGGACACATCTCGAATTTGTTGTATTCACGCTTGTAAACTGTTTGGCGCACCTTTTTGATTTGGGACGAACCCTCATGATATGTTTCGAGGGTGTTCCAAATTTCATGCGCAGTTGCAAGATTGCAAATGCGATCATATTCTTGTCTACCAAGCGCACCATATAAAAGATTCTTAGCCTTGTTGTTGTTTGCCACAAGAACCGCTGAAGCCGGCGTTACAATTTCAGGAATAACAAGCGGGGCTCAAACAAAATCCCAAATAACTTGTCCCTCGCTCTCAAGAAAGACTCACATACGATTCTTCCAATAGACATAGTCGTGCCCATCGAAGATATGCGGTTTAGTAGAAAACTTATCCATCGCCTAAAGTTCAGTGACCGGTTAAGATCAAGAGTGAACTAACCGAGCTCTGATACCACTTGTTGGACCGAAAAGGCGACTAGAGGGGGGGTGAATAGGAGCACGCTCACTTTTTCACAAATTATGAATTCAACACAATCTCACTCCAGTAGCTATGATGAAACTATGAAGATCAATATACCAGTACAGCGGAAGACTAGTATTGAATTCAATTGAACTCCCAAAGTAAAGCAACAAAATCAACTAAGATTAAAACAGCACAATGTACTAGCGGTCTGACCTCTGGACTGGAACGGTCGGACCGATTGCTGGGCGGTCGGACCGCTGTTATACCGACGGTCGGACCGCTGCCAAATCGGTCGGACCGGTGGTGAAGGGCGGTCGGACCGGCCGACTCCAGAACAGATCTGAAACAGTAAAAACAGCCCGATGACGAAGTTGCAATTAGGTCTAACTTTTGATTCTCAACTCCAAACTTCACGAAACTTTGCACACACCTTCTCTATGCTATTGAGGACCTATTCCAATCGAATATTATGATAATTCTTGGATAGATCCTGAACAGTTGTCAATTGAGTAACAGAGGGTCTAAAAACCGGGAAAGAACGAAAACTTGATCCTAATGCTTGTTTGCGAGTGATTGATGAACAAGATGATCCTAGATAGGTTCACACGTATCACAGCAAGCTAATTCATGTGAAAGAATCAATCAAAAACTTGTGGATCAAAGAAAGCCCTAAAATCACCAAATTGAAAGCAAGAACGAAAAAGAGATTTATCTCAAGCAAATCTTGCGTAGATTAAGAACGTGATCGTTGTTGTATTACACCCACACCATCATGGATCAGTGGTTAATCCAAGATCACGAAAATCACCTCAAACCATCATGGATCAGTGGTTAATCCAAGATTCTCGTCGTGAGTTGGACGAATCTCGCAAAAGAAAAATGATACAACATGGAGCTCATCAGAGTCAGCTACAAAGAGCCAGGACCAATACCCAGCAGCCTTTTCGTACTAGCAATTCATCTGCCGGATTCAGAACCCCTGCCCCAGTATCGCATGCAGGAAACTCAGGAATTTCAAATTTCAATAACAGTAACAATCATCAGCCTAAGAGGACCAACAATCCTGCAGCAGGAAATATTTGTTTCTATTGCCATGAGACAGGTCATTATGCCAACAAGTGCCTGCAGAAGCAAGGACTCACACCAATTCCTTTCAATCTGGGACCTACACCAGCCAAAACTTCTGTGCCAGGAGTGGGAAGAGGAGTGTTTCAGACTCCAAATCAAGCTACCAAGACCCACCAAGCTGTAGCAAGAGGAAGATGAATCATGTCACTGCATAAGAAGTGCAGCCAGTTCAGAACGTCGTTTCTGGTAAGTCTTTAAGTTAGACCTGCGTCGGAACCTATTCTCTAGTCAACCTGAATCTCGGGGACGAGATTCCTTTAAGGGGGGAGGTTTGTAACATCCCAAAAATTTGGTCTATTTTAAAGTGTTAAAAGAAAATTAACCATTTGAATTTTTCTACCAAAGTTAAAGCTTAATTAGAAATTTCAGAGATCAAAATAATTTAACATGACTAATCCCAACATCAACTATTATCAAAATTATTTTATTTGGATTCTACGGGCTTAGATATATTTTCTAGTATTTTATAGAATTTTTCTGAGTGCATTTGCTATTTTCTATTTGCCTTTTTGATTTTCTGCTATTTTGTTAAAAGAAAAACCTATTCTATTTTCCGAAACAGTAATTGGGCCGAAACCCAATCACTGTTCCGGCCCAACTCCCACCCCTCGGCCCAACTCCCGCGCCGCGCGCGTCTCGCCTGACCTCTCGCGCGCTCGCCGCTTTCCCCTCACGCTGCCGCGTGGGCCCGCGCACGCGCTCGCTTTTCCCTCTCTGTCGTGTGGGACCGCCGACGCCACGTCGTCTTCGTCTCCAACCCGGACTCGGGAGTCCGAGTTTCGCCGACGCCCGCCGCGCGCGTTCCGCTCGGGACTCCTCCTCCAGTGCTATAAAAGCCACCCGGCCCCTTCAAACTGCTCGCCCCTCTCGCCTCCACCGAAACCCCAAGTTTCCGACCGCTCCCTCGCCTTCCCGGCGTCGCGTTGGCCGAAACTTCACCACCGGCCGTATTTCCTTTGCCGCCGAGCTCCGCCGCCTCCCGACCTCCACCGACCGTGCCACCGCCGCCACCTGGTGAGCATTAACCCCAGCTTCCCGGTGCTGCCATCGCCTTCGACCACCATCGCCCCCTCCGCCGTTTTCGTCGCCGTCCGACAACCGGCCATTGTCACCGCCGCCACCGTCTTCGCCGCCACCGGTGAGCCTTCGCCGCCCAAGCTCCGCCACCACCTCCGGCAGCATCGCCCTTCTCTCAGGGTCTCATTTTTGTACCCTGCCGCCGCCGCTTCGCCGCCGTTCGCCGTCACCTCCGCCGTCCAATCGCCGGCCGAAGCCTTCTCTGCTCGGGAGAGCTGTGCCGAGTCAGCCGCCACCTCAGCTGCCACCTAGGGGCCACGTCGACGAATGCGCTGGTGTGGCGCCTGCGTGTCGCAGCCAGGTGGCACGTTCCATTTTTTCCCGAAGCCAAACCTCCTTGGACTCAGTTCACGGTGGACCGAGTCACTGACCAGTGGGACCCACCTTTGGTTAATTTTAATTCCAGCCGAAATATCCTCGCTGACGCCAGCTGACGTCATAAGTCGATTTTCCCATTGAAAAATAAATCGGGAAATTAAATTAAAATCCAAATTAGGGTTTTGATTTATTTTCAATCTTCCAAAGCCCATATATTTTGCATCCGAACTCCGATTGAGCCCATTCAAATTTGTAAATTCATCTAAATTCGAGCTCTATTTATTTATGATTTTTATTTAATTTTTGGAGTTGATTTTATCTCTGTTTGGTATTTATTTATTCTATTTGCTTGTTTTGCGAGTAGACGTTGCTACTTCGGGAAGTTTTGAACAAGGAGAAGTACACCAAGATCAAGATCAATCCCAGGATTTATTCCAAGGCAAGCCGTAGTCCTTTGATCATATTGATCCTATGATTTCAAAAGTATATTATTTTATACAATTGCATGCTATCTTTATATCAACTGTTTTGGGTTTAGTTATTACCTGTTGTCATTATGCCTCCATTGAATATTTGAATGCCATGAATCCTTTGTCACCCTAGCTTGGATAATTTTAGTTGGACATATTTGTATCACCAACATGGGTATCGTATTAGTGCTTAGTCAAGCCTAGTCTCGATGGGTTTATCATCACATGTGCCTTAATGATTTAATCTTGACTTAATGATATATGGAATTGTAGTGGTTAGCCACTGTTGTTAAAACTTATATACCATGACAGGGGATGTCATTGGTTTCTTGTAAACAAAATGGTTTTCACTCGGGCGAATGGATGGTGGATTGAGGGTGTGGATTTAACACGTTGTGGGTTTGTGGAAAGATCGCCTGAGTAACTTGTCAAGGACTTAATCTTGTGCGCCATTGAACTGAGCCTCAACCGTACAACCACATGTCATGTATGGGTGGGACCTGACTGATTAATTAGCAATATCTTATTTCTGGTTCTGTCTTGGAAGAGTGAGTTACGGGGTACGTACTCACTATGGCGCAAGAGGGGCCCCCGCAGTCGGATGGAGACATTCGGTGTTGAAACCTCGTAGGCGTAACTAGGTTAAGAAGGAGCTTTGTAAAGGCTTTGTCACGTGCTCTAGCCTGCTTACCCAAGGTAGTGAGCAGTGGTATCGACGGATGCCAAACCAACTGGAGAAGTCGTGTCTTGTGGGTCAAACTGTACAACCTCTGCAGAGTGTGTAAAACTATTCGAATAGCCGTGTCCGCGGTTATGGGCGTGCTCGGGAATTTCACACGGGAGATAGAGTTTCTTCTAAAAATAAGTCAGAGTGTGAATGGGAAGTTCACTTGATGAATATAACATTTGTTCGGTGAATGGGTAATTCACTTGGTGGTTTGTGTCGATGGGTGAATGGGGAGTTCACTTGTCATTGGTTGGGTTGAGAAGTGAATGGTTAGTTCACTGGTTATTTCAAAGAAATTGTTTAAGTATTTACTATTCTTTTCAATTACGCATTTCAATCTATTTATCGTATTTGTCATAAATGTTGTGTTCTGCAAAAGAACCATACAACCAACCTTTGGTAAGCCTTGCATGAATACTACTTGCATACATTTCCCTACGGCCTGCTGAGTGCTTTATGTACTCACGGCTCATGCCTTTGTTGATCAGTTGAAGAATATCAAGCTGCACAGGAGTTCTTTCAGAAGGAAGACTATGAAGGTTTTGCGGATTAGGATGCGTTCTCCACTCGATTGCCTGTGGGCATGTTGATTGGCCTTTCCAAGTTTATCGTTCCGCTGCAAGAGTTTATTTGTTTCTTTAGCCCTGCGTGGCAAGTTAAGTAAACATTGACCATAAGGTCCAGTTATTATTATTTTGAGATCTTTCTAGTTAAATCGAATAAATGGATGGTATTTCATCACCTGTTTCTGTGTGAGCTAGCTACTGATCTGGGACTAGTTCAGAATACACAGAGGGTTCCTGAGATGTATTTTTGGGTCCCGACAGAGGTGGTATCAGAGCCATATCGACTGTAGAACGCAACCTTAGTTAGCATGGTCGTTTTAGTCTAAGCTTCAAAACTTATTTTCTAAATTAAATCAACTGAATATGACTTAAGTTGTTGTTCCTTTCTAATCTGTTCTAACCTAATCTCATCTCAGTCTCTTCTATTCTTACCACATTCTATTTCTCCTCATCTTGTGCTAGAGGTCTTTGTCTCTTATCTTATCTGAATTTTATGATCTTAATTTGACAGCCTTATCCTATTAATTTCTCTAGATGGTTCAAGTGTATCGTGATCAAAGAGGCGATTGGCCTGGAGTTCTTCATTGCTTGTTACAAAGTTTGGGAACAAGTAGAGGTGCAACTTACTTCACCAAGGAAAAGAAAGTGAAGGGACACATAACTGGATTCGAGACGAGGGTATATTTCATTGTGAGAATTGGAAGCCACATCCGTCATCACAGCATGAAGTGCTACGACAAGCTCGAGGACATGTCAGCAGTCATAGTTGCCCACAAAGCCGTTCGAAGGATTTGCAGATTGCATCGGATCAGTTTGTCCAAATTGGTTCGAAAGTATGTGATGCAAATAGCGTCAGTACCAGCCGTTCCTAAACCAGAAGAAGAATTGGAAGAAGTCCCTGCTTCACCACCGGCCCCATTGCCGACACCTACCCCACCGACCACGAAGGCGGACGTCGAATCACCGCAATCGCCGAGTATCTCCACCACCGTGCGGTTGTTCGTCCAGTGCGCTCTGCTGATTCGCAACTCGTGGGTGTTCTCTGATGATTCGAACTGAAGTTGAAGAGTCTTCGCTCTCTAGTCCAGAGTGGGAGCCGTCCTATTAGTGTCTTAGTAGCGCTTGTAGATCGTTGTTGCAATAGGTCTTTATTTGGGTTGTGTGTAAGTGGGAGCTGCAGTTTTGCTGTCAAGCATTATGTTGCAGTCGCACTAAGCTTTTAATTTGAAGAGTTTATTTGTTCTTTCATAGCCTTTCAGCTATGCTTTCTTGTCTCTTGTCTTGGGTTTAACCTGTTTCCCCTACTTAAGCTGTTCCATCTACCCTATCTTGTCTATCTCATCTATTATGCTATTCCCTCTCGTCTACATTGCTTTTCTATCTTCTCTAACAAACCTGTGGAGAGGCATCGCAGATGGTTGACACTCGCAACACATCGAGCCGTACTCAGTCAGATGGTGCTCATACCAACGTTAACACTAGCGGCGATCACGATCTTGGGAACTACGAACCCAAAGATGGCACAACTACTAGCAGCTCAAACTCAATTCATGAGCGCAATGATGCAAAACATGAACAGTATGATGACTCAGCAAAGTCAGACCGCCGCTGCAATAGTCAGCTTGTTGAATCAGAATAATCATAACAATCAAGCAGCCCATGTTCCACCGACAGCTCATCATCATTCCAAGTTAGCAGAATTTATGAGGACTCGTCCGCCTACATTTTTCATTAAATCGGAACCTTTGGGCCGCAGAAGATTGGCTTCGCTCCGTTGAGAAAAAGCTCGCCATTACCCAATGCAATAACCATGAGAAAGTTCTTTATGCCTCACATCAATTAGAAGGTACAGCCGCAGAATGGTGGGAAAACTACACCGTAGCTCATGAGAATTCACAAGCCATTACTTGGGGAGAATTTTCAATGGCGTTTCGTCAAGCTCATGTTCCAGATGGTATAGTGGAAATGAAGAAGAATGAATTTCGGGAACTACAACAAGGAAATATGTCTTTGGGTGAATATCTCAACAAGTTCACTCAACTTTCTCGTTATGCTCCAGAAGATGTTGCAACAGATAATGCACGTCAGAAGCGATTCAAGCGTGGACTCAACCCCAGTTTGAAGGTACAAGTTATCGGGAATGACTATGTTGATTTTCAGCACATGGTGGATAAAATCGTACTTATAGAAGATTCTCGTCGTGAGTTGGACGAATCTCGCAAAAGAAAAATGATACAACATGGAGCTCATCAGAGTCAGCTACAAAGAGCCAGGACCAATACCCAGCAGCCTTTTCGTACTAGCAATTCATCTGCGGATTGTAACCCCGCCGATGATCGCATGCAGGAAACTCAGGAATTTCAAATTTCAATAACAGTAACAATCATCAGCCTCAGAGGACCAACAATCCTGCAGCAAGAGTTATTTGTTTCCATTGCCATGAGACAGGTCATTATGCCAACAAGTGCCTGCAGAAGCAAGGACTCACACCAATTCCTTTCAATCTGGGACCTACACCAGCCAGGACTTCTGTGCCAGGAGTGGGAAGAGGAGTGTTTCAGACTCCAAATCAAGCTACCAGTACCCCACCAACTGTAGCAAGAGGAAGACTGAATCATGTCACTGCAGAAGAAGTGCAGCCAGTTCAGAACGTCGTTTCTGGTAAGTCTTTAAGTTAGACCTGCGTCGGAACCTATTCTCTAGTCAACCTGAATCTCGGGGACGAGATTCCTTTAAGGGGGGAGGTTTGTAACATCCCAAATATTTGGTCTGTTTTAAAGTTTTAAAAGAAAATTAACCATTTGAATTTTTCTACCAAAGTTAAAGCTTAATTAGAAATTTCAGAGATCAAAACAATTTAACATGATTAATCCCAACATCAACTATTATCAAAATTATTTTATTTGGATTCTACGGGCTTAGATATATTTTCTAGTATTTTATAGAATTTTTCTGAGTGCATTTGCTATTTTCTATTTGCCTTTTTGATTTTCTGCTATTTTGTTAAAAGAAAAACCTATTCTATTTTCCGAAACAGTAATTGGGCCGAAACCCAATCACTGTTTCGGCCCAACTCCCACCCCTCGGCCCAACTCCCGCGCCGCGTCTCTCGCCCAGCCACTCTCGCGCCGCTTTCCCCCTCCCGCTGCCGCGTGGGCCCGCGCACGCGCTCGCTTTTCCCTCTCTGTCGTGTGGGACCGCCGACGCCACGTCGTCTTCGTCTCCAACCCGGACTCGGGAGTCCGAGTTTCGCCCGACGCGCCGCCAGCGCCGCCGTTTCCGCTCGGGACTCCTCCTCCAGTGCTATAAAAGCCACCCGGCCCCTTCAAACTGCTCGCCCCTCTCGCCTCCACCGAAACCCCAAGTTTCCGACCGCTCCCTCGCCTTCCCGGCGCCGCGTTGGCCGAAACTTCACCACCGGCCGTATTTCCTTTGCCGCCGAGCTCCGCCGCCTCCCGACCTCCGCCGGCCGTGCCACCGCCGCCACCTGGTGAGCATTAACCCCAGCTTCCCGGTGCTGCCATCGCCTTCGACCACCATCGCCCCCTCCGCCGTTTTCGTCGCCGTCCGACAACCGGCCATTGTCACCGCCGCCACCGTCTTCGCCGCCACCGGTGAGCCTTCGCCGCCCAAGCTCCGCCACCACCTCCGGCAGCATCGCCCTTCTCTCAGGGTCTCATTTTTGTACCCTGCCGCCGCCGCTCGCCGTTCGCCGTCACCTCCGCCGTCCAATCGCCGGACGAAGCCTTCTCTGCTCGGGAGAGCTGTGCCGAGTCAGCCGCCACCTCAGCTGCCACCTAGGGGCCACGTCGACGAATGCGCTGGTGTGGCGCCTGCGTGTCGCAGCCAGGTGGCACGTTCCATTTTTTCCCGAAGCCAAACCTCCTTGGACTCAGTTCATGGTGGACCGAGTCACTGACCAGTGGGACCCACATTTGGTTAATTTTAATTCCAGCCGAAATATCCTCGCTGACGCCAGCTGACGTCATAAGTCGATTTTCCCATTGAAAAATAAATCGGGAAATTAAATTAAAATCCAAATTAGGGTTTTGATTTATTTTCAATCTTCCAAAGCCCATATCTTTTGCATCCGAACTCCGATTGAGCCCATTCAAATTTGTAAATTCATCTAAATTCGAGCTCGATTTATTTATGATTTTTATTTAATTTTTGGAGTTGATTTTATCTCTATTTGGTATTTATTTATTATATTTGCTTGTTTTGCGAGTAGACGTTGCTACTTCGGGAAGTTTTGAACAAGGAGAAGTACACCAAGATCAAGATCAATCCCAGGATTTATTCCAAGGCAAGCCGTAGTCCTTTGATCATATTGATCCTATGATTTCAAAAGTATATTATTTTATACAATTGCATGCTATCTTTATATCAACTGTTTTGGGTTTAGTTATTACCTGTTGTCATTATGCCTCCATTGAACATTTGAATGCCATGAATCCTTTGTCACCCTAGCTTGGATAATTTTATTTGGACATATTTGTATCACCAACATGGGTATCGTATTAGTGCTTAGTCAAGCCTAGTCTCGATGGGTTTATCATCACATGTGTCTTAATGATTTAATCTTGACTTAATGATATATGGAATT
Source organism: Hsuehochloa calcarea (assembly GCA_036346395.1). Lineage (NCBI taxonomy): Eukaryota > Viridiplantae > Streptophyta > Magnoliopsida > Poales > Poaceae > Hsuehochloa > Hsuehochloa calcarea. Next base: position 11,695,105 of record CM070613.1, on the reverse strand, counting down.
GTGGTGGTTAGCCACTGTTGTTAAAACTTGTGTACCATGACAGGGGATGTCATTGGTTTCTTGTAAACAAAATGGTTTTCACTCAGGCGAGTGGATGGTGGATTGAGGGTGTGGATTTAACACGTTGTGGGTTTGTGGAAAGATCGCTTTGAGTAACTTGTCAAGAACTTAATCTTGTGCGCCATTGGTGAGCCTCAACAGTACAACCACATGTCTGTATGGGCGGGACTGGTGATTAATTAGCAATATCTTATTTCAGTTCTGTCTTGGAAGAGTGAGTTACGGGGTACGTACTCACTATGGCGCAAGAGGGGGCCCCGTGTAGTCGGATGGAGACATTCAGTGTTGAAACCTCAGCGGGCAGAACTAGGTTAAGAAGGAGCTTTGTAAAGGCTTTGTCACGTGCTCTAGCCTGCTTACCCAAGGTAGTGAGCAGTGGTATCGACGGATGCCAAACCAACTGGAGAAGTCGTGTCTTGTGGGTCAAGCTGTACAACCTCTGCAGAGTGTGTAAAACTATTCGAATAGCCGTGTATGCGGTTATGTGCTCGGAATTTATGAGGCGTGCTCACTTGATGAATATAACGTTTGTTCGGTGAATGGGTAATTCACTTGGTGGTTTGTGTCGATGGGTGAATGGAGAGTTCACTTGTCATTGGGTTGAGAAGTGAATGGTTAGAGTTATTTCAAAAGTTGTTTAAGTATTTACTATTCTTTTCAATGGAGATAGAGTTTCTTCTAAAAATAAGTCGGAGTGTGAATGGGAAGTTCACTTGATGAATATAACGTTTGTTCGGTGAATGGGTAATTCACTTGGTGGTTTGTGTCGATGGGTGAATGGAGAGTTCACTTGTCATTGGTTGGGTTGAGAAGTGAATGGTTAGTTCACTGGTTATTTCAAAGAAATTGTTTAAGTATTTACTATTCTTTTCAATTACGCATTTCAATCTATTTATCGTATTTGTCATAAATGCTGTGTTCTGCAAAAGAACCATACAACCAACCTTTGGTAAGCCTTGCATGAATACTACTTGCATACATTTCCCTACATGTGAGGTGAATATTGAGGTTTATACCAAATGTATCATCAAAAGTAAAATTTTTAATCAAGAACTCAAGTCTCAATTAAAAATAATACATAATCATTAACAAGGTACAATTCCAATATTGAGGGTTCGGATATACCTCTCATGTTAGCTCGGGATGTTGCTAACATAGACATATCCTTACAACATTATATCACAAGCATACGATTGGAATACATTAATTCTGTGAAACATTAAGTAAACCATAAATGAAAAAATAAATAATAAAATACAATCTCGGTGGGCGCCACAACCCAAGGGCAACAGTGGGATTAAAGCCGAATACCAGCGTAGCTGCGTCAACTTGAAATATTACCTAGGGCGTTCTTTGCAACAAGTGGAAAATTCCCTTTGATGCGGAAGGTACTACAACAAGACTTACACAAACTATTTAAAATAAAGTGTCGAGAGGTCCTATACAAAGTTAGAATTTTTAGATGCATAAGGTTAACAGAGGAAGGTTATAATGGTTAAATTTTGCGAGAAGCAATACATCTTAACCTACACTTGCTAGGTTTTAGTAAAGCAATTTAATAAATCAATTTGGATTAAAACAGTAAATAAATAAAAGTATGATCATAATTAGTATCAAATCAAGTGGCTACAACCACTAACAATAAATTGCATAACTCACTATCATGCGAAATTAATAATTCCCAAAACCCAAATTAGAGCAAATTCTATCTGGTGACATCAATCCAGCGTTGTCAGTAGCAGTGGACACGGCTATTCGAATAGTTTTAACCTGCGAGGTGTACATCTTTACCCCACGACTTAGTTGCAGTAAGCCTCGGAATAATAGCACCTTGCCTTTGGTATGCAGCGGGGTAAACTAAGATTTGGTATTTTCAACAAGTTGACACTATTGAGTTGGATGACCCATGTGGCAGTCCGATTAAACAACGGTGATAGCATATATTCAGCAGAGGTTCACATGTTTATCGAGGGAATGCCGGCCAGTCAATTAAATGCAAACTCGTGTTAGCCACACATATTACACATGATCGGGCCTGAAGGTGCGTACATGCGATGTAACACATCGCCCTTACCCTTCTAAGAACATCGATATCGATATAAGCTCCACATGGCATACGACACGGCGAAGACTTAAGCATCTATGCCATATGAAATCAATACACATGTCCTTACTCTCCTGTATCCAACTCAATAATATTAACCCTTTACTTAACCAAGCAGCGCCCATACACTGCGTGTGGAAATGCGTTGGGGCTTGAATTGGGCCGTCGAGTTCGATCCTTAATCAATCCGGACAAGACATCCACGGTTCCCATTCTGTGCACTAGGCACCATCACTAGCATCCACTTGTCAGATTTGAATTAAGTTTAACAACAAGATTTAGATTCATTTGATTTAAATAAAGCTGAACAAAGAATCAACAAAAATAAAAATATATTTGTTGTTCCCGTGTTTGACAAGATAAGCACGCCAAACACTACCGTTCTATGGATTGCATGGCTAAGCAAAATTTAAATTAAGTATTATATCACCACAAACTACCTTAGGTTGAGTGTATGATCATAATTAAGGTAAACCACAATTGTCGAGTTATAACTACCTATTGACATATCACAATTAATTTTAAGAAAATTAGCATGCTTGATATCACCGTGTTTTGTAAATCTGATTCAAAAATTGGGATCAACATGGTGCGAGAGAGGATGCTTGCCTTGGTAGAAGTCCACTTGTTCACTATTGTAGGCATTATCGTTTACGTCGCGCAATTCGAATCTAAAAGAAAATACAATAGCAAATAAACACCGATAACATATAGAAATCCAAAATGCTCAAAATGCATGATAATTACATTTTAATGAGGTTATGATTCTAGATGCATTTAGGTATAGATTTTAGTTTAATAAAATTCAATTTCTTATGGGTGGTTAAAGTTAATTCAATTTACGGTGTAATTATAATGATGACAATACCTAGAGTTTAGGTGATGTTGTTTTCCTTAACAGACACCTAGTACTCACAAACACTCTCTCCGGGTATTCTAGGTATACAACCACAATGATCCTACAATCAATATCAATCATCTAATATGCTCTCTTCTTTGTGCAGACTTTGATGGTGATTGTGTACACATCTATTATCTCTGATCGTAGGCTTGATTTAATTAATGTATTTGAATAACCTATAATACAACAGTCGTTGAATTTAATCGAGTGAAATCTAATGGCGGTCAATTCATCCCTAAAGGCTCAGATTAAATTACATACACTACGCTTGATTTTATTTTCTAAGAGTCGAGTTACGATATTTATTTATGTGCTAAAACTTAGATCGATTGCAATATTGATATGATATTAATAATACTTACTAATTAACATCAATTTAAGCAGCTAAACTATAGCCATTTACAAAACACTAAAATTTATTTACACAAATTCTTTAATTCCAATTTTATTCTACACTTAAACTACAAAATACTTTATTTCCTAATTACCTACTCTAATTACTTTTCCTCCTATTTCTAACCCTAGCTCGGTGATGCTTCCATCTCCCCTTATCCTTGGCCGACGCCTCCTTCTTCCCTCTTCCTTATCTCGTCCTCCATCTCTCTCTCGCTCCCTCATCTCTCCCTCGGCTCCCCAGTCTCTCTCGGTCTCTCTCCTCTGCGTCGCCTCCTCGGCTCCCTTGCTGCCGTCGCTCCTCATGCCACCGCTCCCGGCCTTACATCCCCTCGGCTCCTGCGCTCCTGCCCGCCACCATGACGCCGACTCAGACTCAGAGCTCTCTCTCACTCTCGGCTCAGTTGCTCTCTCCCCTCCTGCGCCCTCGCCTCCTCCTCTTTCTCTGGCGCGGCGAAGGCCATGCGCGCCTTCTTCGCCGCCGCGATCGCCGAGCACCTTCTTGCTACCCTCGGTGGCTTGGTGCTTGGCGCGCCGCCGACTCGCTCGCTCATGACCCCAGGCTACGCTGCTCGGTGCCTTGGCTTGGCGGCTCGGCCTCCCGGCCGCGCTTGCCAGCTCCTCGAACCGCCCCAATCCTACCTCGGTCCATTGCGATTTGGTTCCCCATTCTAATTTGATTTCAGCTATGATGATTTTTAGCAAAATCAGTTGATTTGAGATTAATGCTTATTGATTATTTATGAATGCATGTTCATGGAGATCCATCCGAGGTGGTGAATGCTAATGATGGTGGAGGTGGGTGTTGGGTTGGTTGCCACCGAGGTAATACCTCGGTGATCTCTCTCTACCCTACCCCTCTTGCTCTGTGATGATGAAAAATGAAGCGAGAGCTATCTTGATTGTTCTCTTGAGATCTGGAATTGATTCTATTGAAAACGATGATTGATGATGTGCAAGTGATGCATCTTGAATCTTTGCGGTGCCAACCGATATGGGTTGGGGTTACCTCTTGGTGATATTTGGGAAATTTGGGAGAAGAGGGTGGCGAGTCTTGGCTTTGGGGTGGTGCTCCCCTGCGGTCCCTGGCTCCTGGCTTCCTTGGCTTCCTTCCTCCCGCTCCCGACTGCCGCTGCTGCTGGCTTGCCTTGGTGGTTGCGACATCAGTTGATGATGGTGATCTTGGCTTAGCTTGGCATGTTGATTTGCTTCGGACTTTGCTTTGGTTGTCTTGCTCTTGATCCTTGGTGGTGCACCAAATGATGTTGGTGTGGTGTGTCTTGGCTTGGTTTTGCCTTGGTTCTTATACGAGAAGAGATGGAAAATGGGGTGTCGGTGAGGAATTGGTGCTGGGAGGAATTGTATTGCTTACTCCTCGGCTATGGGATGTGGTGGTGGGCTTGTGTGTGCGGCTTTCTTTGGTTTTCTGATGAGGTTTGGAAATCTCTGGAAGGGTTTGTTTGTCCTCGGTGCTGCTTGGCTCGGTTACGCCATTTCCTTTGGTCGGGCTTGCGGTGGTGAGGTGAATGAGTGCTATTGCAATTTGCAATGATGCTCATGCATTGTGCTTATCGAGATGGCTCCGGATATTTTTGGTAGGGCATTTTTGGTTCATTGGCTAGCAATTCCTTATGCAATGGATTTGCGACAATTGAGGCAATTCGATATCGTGAGGTTTTGGATTTTCTAAATGCCGAATGATGAGAACCTACGGAAATAAGGCGGTGCCGATTTACTTAGGTTAGTTTAGGTATCTTGGGTATCCGGTGCCGACTAATGCAGGTCGACCTAGGTGACTTGAAAAGTCAAGATCTTGGTTAACCCGGGTTGGTATGGGTAGTCGCGATACTCAAGGTGCCGACTAATCTAGGAAGATCGAGGAACGCGATGATTCCTATGGTATCTTGACGGCAATTTATTTTATTCTAACTCTATTATCTTGCTTTTGAACAACTAATGGTCTTTTGATTGGTTGGCGAACTATGGAGCTGCAAATGGTGTTTCGGATTGGGTCGAAGAAGATGGTTTGGTTTGGACAACGATGGGTGGCAAGATTTCAAGGAAGGCTTTAGGCGACATGCAATGCAAGTTTTATTTTAACAATTTTGTAAATGATTCAAAGTTGTAAAACATAATATGATCGATGTAAATAAATTCTTGTAATACTTGTATTGAGAAGATTGTTATTTATGATAAACATTGTAAGGTTCTTAATTAAATTATTTCTCAGAGAATTTCTTAAGTATTAATTGTTGTCTCTTTTTGGAATTGTGAATGGAGTTACCTATTAGACTTTGATTAGGATATTTACAAATGCAAAGATTATGCAAATGCTTAAGAAATAACAAATATAATATAAAATGCATATAATTCTGTTTATTAAAATTAGGTCATTACAAACCTACCCCCTTAAACAGAATCTCGTCCCCGAGATTCAGGTGGTCCAGAAATTGGGAACGAAAGGCTATGGCAATCTAGCTAGGTTTGGTCCTAGGGTCACACTTCGGATTTTTATTCACAACCAGAACTCAAATCCGAATCATGTGAAGCTATCCTTGATTTTAGGTTCTAAGCAGAAAGTTTTGTTTAACCTTTTCTTTCTTGATTCGAAGGTACTTCAAACATGTCGAGTTTCACCTTTTCTTCCGGTAGGATGAAAATCGACCAACTATCTACGAGAAAAGGGATTACCTAAAGAGAGGGTTCATAATGGTTAGTTAAATGGTAACCTAGTATAATATAGGAAGGTTGTATACAGACTTAGAGAAGACAAAGCAGGGTTGCTGGTAGCCTCACTTAACCCTTGTATTGCTAATTCTAATTGCCCGATTTGGAGAAAAATGCATTAGGTGAATGCATGCAGAGATGCAAAAATGCAATCAATTCCTTGAATAAATTTAGGGTTAATTAGGGAATGCAAGAACTCACATACCTACTTACATGATTCTACCAAACTATAAACAACTAATTTTATTGAGATTGGGTGAGCATAAGATTTAACAAATAATATGAACTCATACTACCATGATCTGGTCCTTAACAACCAAAATAATTTACTTCACCATTCGTTTTTAACTGCTACTGGTGAACAACTAGGGCTTGGAAAATTACTAAATTAGCTAGGTAAATTCAGGAGTATTGTTAGGATTCTAACATTATCAGAAGAATTTATTCTACACATCATGTTCAGGTTTTGATCGGTAAATCAATTCAGACAGAAAACAAGTCCTAGGGCTCAAACACTAATGAAATTAGGTTCAAAGATTACAGAAAATTTATGGCAGGTTAGTTAGGTGATACTAAGCACTAGAAAACTAGATACTAGCAGTTTAAACCTTCCTATTAATTCTACATTTCAAAAATGGTTAGAACAGTTTTGCAAAGTATTCAAATTAATTCCTAGACAAAACAAATTCATCAATATTTTGGGAAAAATTATATTTGGGAAATACACACTACCATGTGCAAATAAGATTCTCAAGATTATAAATTACTTAAGGACACTAGAGTACAGTTCCAACTATCTAGGTCAAAATTACTCAATAACAAAGAATGGCTTTTTGCTTTGACAAAGAGTATAAAACTACCGGTATAACTTACTCTATTTTAATTACTTTTAATTGAATCACAAAAAAAATAAACTATCATCAGCTCATGTTATGACATCTTCACTCATTAACAATTTAAAAGATAGTCATGTTGTTTAATTTTACAACAATCTAACATATCAAACTACACATCGATGACTTTCAAATTTTTAAGTTCAAACAAGAAATCTATATAAGCATGACAAGTTGTTAAATTCTAATTTAGTTAACAATCATAGGCTAAAGCAAATTTCAATTTATTTTGCTATAGACTAGTCATTTGCCTGTTTTACACACTAAGATGAAATACTAATCATGCATCTTAATTTATATAAATCATTTTTAGTTATGATTCTTGCTAACAACCTGAATAATCAGATATGCTTGAGTTAACTTAAGACTATATGCATGATCAAAGTGTAGGAATTATGATGCCTAACACATATCTCGGGTATTCTCTACCCCTTAAACATGATAATGCATAAGAAATGAAATGAGGAAAGAATGAGCATAAGATAAGTAAGCGGGCAACACTTAGACAATAATTCATATTATGGATGCATAATTCCAAAACCATGCAACTCAAGATCCAAATGGGTGTACTAAGGCTCAAGGCCAGTACAAGATTCAATTGAACCACAATTAGTTTTCCGATATAGTTGCCATACCTACTGCCTGTAGGTGATACGCAACTACTTGGAACAAAAGAAAGCAAATATTTATATTCCAAAATTCAGCGTCTACAATATAATTAGGGTGTATATAATCTAACAATAATCCCTAAATTAATCCTAATCTTGCGGGAAGGCAACACCTTCTCGTCTTGCCACCATTGTCCTCACCAGTTGACTACTTAGCGTATCTACTGTTAGAGAAAAGAGACGAACAACGGAGAAAATTTGCTTTGCACAAATCAAATGAATTATAAGATAAGAATTAGATGCTAGGATGGGTAAGAAAGAAAAGGATCATATTACTTACATTTTTGGCCCAAATTTTTGCTAGTTTTGAAAATACTTTTTGCAAACCAAATTTCTAACATCGTCCATTGCTACGGCTTTAACCTACAGTCAACACAGCTCTGATACCAACGCTGTGAGGACCCCGGAATATTGGAGGTTTATACCAAATTAATAATCATACCAAAAGTAAAATTTTTAATCAAGAACAATCAAGTCTCAATTAAAAATAATACTAGAAGTATAATCATTAACAAGGTACAATTCCAATATTCAGGTTCCCGGATATGCCTCTCATGTTAGCTCCCAGGATGAGCTGCTAACATAGACATATCCTTACAACATTATATCACAAGCATACGATTGGAATACATTAATAAAAATTTACAATGAAACATTAAGTAAACCATAAATGAAAACATAAATAATAAAATACAATCTCGGTGGGCGCCACAACCCAAGGGCAACAGTGGGATTAAAGCCGAAAGTACCAACGAATCTGCGTCAACTTGAAATATTACCTAGGGCGTTCTTTACGCAACAAGTGGAAAATTCCCTTGAGTACGGAAGGTACTCAGCAAGACTTACACAAACTATTTAAAATAAAGTGTCTGAGAGGTCCTATACAAAGGATTAGAATTTTTAGATGCATAAGGTTAACAACAGGAAGGTTATAATGGTTAAATTTTGCAGAAAGCAATACATCTTAACCTACACTTGCTAGGTTTTAGTAAAGCAATTTAATAAATCAATTTGGATTAAAACAGTAAATAAATAAAAGTATGATCATAATTAGTATCAAATCAAGTGGCTACAACCACTAACAATAAATTGCATAACTCACTATCATGCCGAAATTAATAATTCCCAAAACCCAAATTAGAGCAAATTCTATACTGGTGACATCAATCCAAGCGTTGTCCGTGAGTGGACACGGCTATTCGAATAGTTTTAACCTGCGAGGTGTACATCTTTACCCACACGACTTAGTTAGCCCGTAAGCCTCGGAATAATAGCACCTTGCCTTTGGTATGCGTACGTAAACTAAGATTTGGTATTTTCAACAAGTTGACACTATTGAGTTGGATGACCCATGTGAAACCGATCCGATTAAACAACGATCGATAGCATATATTCAACCGAGGTTCACATGTTGTACAGGAATGCCGACCAGTCAATTAAATGCAAACTCGTGTTAGCCACACATATTACATCGATCGGGCCACGAAGTACGTACATGCGATGTAACACATCTACGCCCTTACCCTTCTAAGAACATCGATATCGATATAAGCTCCACATGGCATACGACACGCCCAAGACTTAAGCATCTATGCCATATGAAATCAATACACATGTCCTTACTCTCAGTATCCAACTCAATAATATTAACCCTTTACTTAACCAAACAGCGCCCATACCTTTGCGTGTGGAAATGCTGTTGGGGCTTGAATTGGGCCGTCGAGTTCATCCTTAATCAATCCGGACAAGACATCCACAGTTCCCATTCTCGCACTAGGCACCATCACTAGCATCCACTTGTCCAGATTTGAATTAAGTTTAACAACAAGATTTAGATTCATTTGATTTAAATAAATCGAACAAAGAATCAACAAAAATAAAAATATATTTGTTGTTCCTGTGTTTGACAAGATAAGCACGCCAAACACTACCGTTCTATGGATGCATGGCTAAGCAAAATTTAAATTAAGTATTATATCACCACAAACTACCTTAGGTTGAGTGTATGATCATAATTAAGGTAAACCACAATTGTCGAGTTATAACTACCTATTGACATATCACAATTAATTTTTAAGAAAATTAGCATGCAAGATAAGATCACCGTGTTTTGTAAATCTGATTCAAAAATTGGGATCAACATGGTGCGAGAGGATGCTTGCCTTGGTAGAAGTCCACTTGTTCACTATTGTAGGCATTATCGTTTACGTCGCAATTCGAATCTAAAAGAAAATACAATAGCAAATAAACACCGATAACATATAGAAATCCAAAATGCTCAAAATGCATGATAATTACATTTTAATGAGGTTATGATTCTAGATGCATTTAGGTATAGATTTTAGTTTAATAAAATTCAATTTCTTATGGATGGTTAAAGTTAATTCAATTTACGGTGTAATTATAATGATGACAATACCTAGAGTTTAGGTGATGTTGTTTTCCTTAACAGGACACCTAGTACTCACAAACACTCTCTCGGGTATTCTAGGTATACAACCACAATGATCCTACTGATCAATATCAATCATCTAATATGCTCTCTTCTTTCTGCAGACTTTGATGGTGATTGTGTACACATCTATTATCTCTGATCGCGTAGGCTTGATTTAATTAATGTATTTGAATAACCTAATATTTGTGAGGACCCGGAATATTGGAGGTTTATACCAAATTAATAATCATACCAAAAGTAAAATTTTTAATCAAGAACAATCAAGTCTCAATTAAAAATAATACTAGAAGTATAATCATTAACAAGGTACAATTCCAATATTCAGTTCGGATATGCCTCTCATGTTAGCTCCCGGGATGAGTGCTAACATAGACATATCCTTACAACATTATATCACAAGCATACGATTGGAATACATTAATAAAAATTTACAAATGAAACATTAAGTAAACCATAAATGAAAACATAAATAATAAAATACAATCTCCGGTGGGCGCCACAACCCAAGGGCAACTTGTGGGATTAAAGCGAAGTACCAACGTCTGCGTCAACTTGAAATATTACCTAGGGCGTTCTTTACCCGCAACAAGTGGAAAATTCCACTTGAGTACGGAAGGTACTCAAGAAGACTTACACAAACTATTTAAAATAAAGTGTCCGAGAGGTCCTATACAAAGGATTAGAATTTTTAGATGCATAAGGTTAACAACGGGGAAGGTTATAATGGTTAAATTTTGCGAAAGCAATACATCTTAACCTACACTTGCTAGGTTTTAGTAAAGCAATTTAATAAATCAATTTGGATTAAAACAGTAAATAAATAAAAGTATGATCATAATTAGTATCAAATCAAGTGGCTACAACCACTAACAATAAATTGCATAACTCACTATCATGCCGAAATTAATAATTCCCAAAACCCAAATTAGAGCAAATTCTATACAGGTGACATCAATCCAAGCGTTGTCCGTGTAACCGTGGACACGGCTATTCGAATAGTTTTAATCCCTGCGGGGTGTACATCTTTACCCACACGACTTAGTTAGCCCGTAAGCCTCCGGAATAATAGCACACCGCCTTTGGTATGCTTGGTAGGGTAAACTAAGATTTGGTATTTTCAACAAGTTGACACTATTGAGTTGGATGACCCATGTGAAACTCGATCCCGATTAAACAACGATCGATAGCATATATTCAACAGAGGTTCACATGTTGTACAGGGAATGCCGACCCAGTCAATTAAATGCAAACTCGTGTTAGCCACACATATTACAATCGCTATCGGGCCTGAGGTACGTACATGCGATGTAACACATCTACGCCCTTACCCTTCTAAGAACATCTGATATCGATATAAGCTCCACATGGCATACGACACGGCCCGAAGACTTAAGCATCTATGCCATATGAAATCAATACACATGTCCTTACTCTCCTGTATCCAACTCAATAATATTAACCCTTTACTTAACCAAGCAGCGCCCATACACCTGCGTGTGGAAGTACGCTGGGGCTTGAATTGGGCCGTCAGAGTTCAGTCCTTAATCAATCCAGACAAGACATCCACAGTTCCCATTCTCGTGCACTAGGCACCATCACTAGCATCCACTTGTCCAGATTTGAATTAAGTTTAACAACAAGATTTAGATTCATTTCAGATTTAAATAAACTGAACAAAGAATCAACAAAAATAAAAATATATTTGTTGTTCCCCAGGTTTGACAAGATAAGCCTGCCAAACACTACCGTTCTATGGACTGCATGGCTAAGCAAAATTTAAATTAAGTATTATATCACCACAAACTACCTTAGGTTGAGTGTATGATCATAATTAAGGTAAACCACAATTGTCAGGTTATAACTACCTATTGACATATCACAATTAATTTTTAAGAAAATTAGCATGCAACAGTATCACTGTGTTTTGTAAATCTACAGTTCAAAAATTGGGATCAACATGGTGCAGAGAGGATGCTTGCCTTGGTAGAAGTCCACTTGTTCACTATTGTAGGCATTATCGTTTACGTCGCGCAATTCAGAATCTAAAAAGAAAATACAATAGCAAATAAACACCGATAACATATAGAAATCCAAAATGCTCGAAAATGCATGATAATTACATTTTAATGAGGTTATGATTCTAGATGCATTTAGGTATAGATTTTAGTTTAATAAAAATTCAATTTCTTATGGACTGGTTAAAGTTAATTCAATTTCTGGTGTAATTATAATGACTGACAATACCTAGAGTTTAGGTGATCTTTGTTTTCCTTAACAGACACCTAGTACTCACAAACACTCTCTCGGGTATTCTAGGTATACAACCACAATGATCCTACAGTCAATATCAATCATCTAATATGCTCTCTTCTTTCAAGAGACTTTGATGGTGATTGTGTACACATCTATTATCTCTGATCATAATAGGCTTGATTTAATTAATGTATTTCGAATAACCCAACGCTGTGAGGACCCCGGAATATTGGAGGTTTATACCAAATTAATAATCATACCAAAAGTAAAATTTTTAATCAAGAACAATCAAGTCTCAATTAAAAATAATACTAGAAGTATAATCATTAACAAGGTACAATTCCAATATTCAGTTCCCGGATATGCCTCTCATGTTAGCTCCTGTGATGAGTCGCTAACATAGACATATCCTTACAACATTATATCACAAGCATACACGATTGGAATACATTAATAAAAATTTACAATGAAACATTAAGTAAACCATAAATGAAAACATAAATAATAAAATACAATCTCCAGTGGAGCGCCACAACCCAAGGGCAACTTGACTGGGATTAAAGCCGAAGTACCAACGTAACTGCGTCAACTTGAAATATTACCTAGGACGTTCTTTACTCGCAACAAGTGGAAAATTCCACCGAGTACGGAAGGTACTCAAAGAAGACTTACACAAACTATTTAAAATAAAGTGTCCGAGAGGTCCTATACAAAGGATTAGAATTTTTAGATGCATAAGGTTAACAACAGGAAGGTTATAATGGTTAAATTTTGCAGAAAGCAATACATCTTAACCTACACTTGCTAGGTTTTAGTAAAGCAATTTAATAAATCAATTTGGATTAAAACAGTAAATAAATAAAAGTATGATCATAATTAGTATCAAATCAAGTGGCTACAACCACTAACAATAAATTGCATAACTCACTATCATGCCGAAATTAATAATTCCCAAAACCCAAATTAGAGCAAATTCTATACAGGTGACATCAATCCAAGCGTTGTCCGTAACCGTGGACACGGCTATTCGAATAGTTTTAACCTGCATAGGTGTACATCTTTACCCACACGACTTAGTTAGCCCGTAAGCCTCCGGAATAATAGCACACTGCCTTTGGTATGCCGGCCGGGTAAACTAAGATTTGGTATTTTTCAACAAGTTGACACTATTGAGTTGGATGACCCATGTGAAACTGATCCCGATTAAACAACGACTGATAGCATATATTCAACCGAGGTTCACATGTTGTACAGGGAATGCCGACCCAGTCAATTAAATGCAAACTCGTGTTAGCCACACATATTACACCACAGTCGGGCCCTGAAGGTACGTACATGCGATGTAACACATCTACGCCCTTACCCTTCTAAGAACATCTGATATCGATATAAGCTCCACATGGCATACGACACGGCCCGAAGACTTAAGCATCTATGCCATATGAAATCAATACACATGTCCTTACTCTCCTGTATCCAACTCAATAATATTAACCCTTTACTTAACCAAACAGCGCCCATACACTGCGTGTGGAAGTACGTTGGGGCTTGAATTGGGCCGTCAGAGTTCAGTCCTTAATCAATCCAGACAAGACATCCACAGTTCCCATTCTCGTGCACTAGGCACCATCACTAGCATCCACTTGTCCAGATTTGAATTAAGTTTAACAACAAGATTTAGATTCATTTCAGATTTAAATAAACTGAACAAAGAATCAACAAAAATAAAAATATATTTGTTGTTCCCCAGGTTTGACAAGATAAGCCTGCCAAACACTACCGTTCTATGGACTGCATGGCTAAGCAAAATTTAAATTAAGTATTATATCACCACAAACTACCTTAGGTTGAGTGTATGATCATAATTAAGGTAAACCACAATTGTCAGGTTATAACTACCTATTGACATATCACAATTAATTTTAAGAAAATTAGCATGCAACAAAGATCACCGTGTTTTGTAAATCTACAGTTTCAAAATTGGGATCAACATGGTGCAGAGAGGATGCTTGCCTTGGTAGAAGTCCACTTGTTCACTATTGTAGGCATTATCGTTTACGTCGCGCAATTCAGAATCTAAAAAGAAAATACAATAGCAAATAAACACCGATAACATATAGAAATCCAAAATGCTCGAAAATGCATGATAATTACATTTTAATGAGGTTATGATTCTAGATGCATTTAGGTATAGATTTTAGTTTAATAAAAATTCAATTTCTTATGGGTGGTTAAAGTTAATTCAATTTTCGTGTAATTATAATGGTGACAATACCTAGAGTTTAGGTGATCTTGTTTTCCTTAACAGACACCTAGTACTCACAAACACTCTCTCCGGGTATTCTAGGTATACAACCACAATGATCCTACAGTCAATATCAATCATCTAATATGCTCTCTTCTTTCGGCAGACTTTGATGGTGATTGTGTACACATCTATTATCTACTGATCATAGGCTTGATTTAATTAATGTATTTCGAATAACCTATAATACAACAGGTCGTTGAATTTAATCGAGTGAAATCTAATGGCGGTCAATTCATCCCTAAAGGCTCAGATTAAATTACATACACTACGCTTGATTTTATTTTCTAAGAGTCGAGTTACAGATATTTATTTGCGGGCTGCTAAAACTTAGATCGATTGCAATATTGATATGATATTAATAATACTTACTAATTAACATCAATTTAAACACTAAACTATAGCCATTTACAAAACACTAAAATTTATTTACACAAATTCTTTAATTCCAATTTTATTCTACACTTAAACTACAAAATACTTTATTTCCTAATTACCTACTCTAATTACTTTTCCCCTCCTATTTCTAACCCTAGCTCCCGGCTGATGCTTCCATCTCCCCTTATCCTTCGGCCGACGCCTCCTTCTTCCCTCTTCCTTATCTCAGCGTCCCTCCATCTCTCTCTCTCGCTCCCTCATCTCTCCTCGGCTCCCTGCCTCTCTCGGTCTCTCTCCCGCTGCGTCGCCTCCTCTGGCTCCCCGCTGCCGTCGCTCCTCATTGCCACCGCTCCCGCCTTACATCCCCTCCGGCTCCTGCGCTCCTGCGCGCCACCGCCAGACGCCGACTCGACTCGAAGCTCTCTCACTCTCGGCCATTGCTCTCTCCTCTCGCGCCCTACGCCTCCTCCTCTTTCTCGCGCGGCCAAGGCCATGCGCGCCTCCTTCTTCGCCCGGCGCAGATGCGCCTGTGCACCTTCTTTGCTACCCTCGGTGGCTTGGTGCTTGGCACCGCCGCCGACTCGGCTCGCAGCCCCGACTACTTTGCTCCAGTGCCTTGGCTTGGCGGCTCGGCCTCCGGCCACGGCCCGCTTTGGCTCCTCCGAACCGCCCCAATCCTACCTCGGTCTCATGCAAGATTTGGTTCCCCATTCTAATTTGATTTCAGCTATGATGATTTTTAGCAAAATCAGTTGATTTGTGGATTAATGCTTATTGATTATTTATGAATGCATGTTCATGGAGATCCATCGAGGTGGTGAATGCTCTCGATGGTGGAGGTGGGTGTTGGGTTCGGTTGCCACCGAGGTAATACCTCGGTGATCTCTCTCTACCCTACCCCTACCGCTCTGTGATGATGAAAAATGAACCGAGAGCTATCTTGATTGTTCTCTCGAGATCTGGAATTGATTCTATTGAAACTCGATGATTGATGATGTGCAAGTGATGCATCTTTGAATCTTTGCGGTGCCAACCGATATGGGTTGGGGTTACCTCTTGGTGATATTTGGGGCTGGGAGAAGAGGGTGGCGATCTTGGCTTTGGGTGGTGCTCCCCTCCGGTTCTGGCTCCCGCTTCCTTGGCTTCCTTCCTCCTTCTCCGATTCGCTGCCTTCTTTGGCTTGCCTTTTTTGGTTGCGAGATCGATTGATGATGGTGATGCTGGCTTGGCTTGGCATGTTGATTTGCTTCTGGACTTTGCTTTGGTTGTCTTGCTCTTGATCCCCTTCGGTGGTGCACCAAATGATGTTGGCTGGTGTGTGCCGGCTTGGCTGGTTTTGCCTTCGGTTCTTGCTTCTGAGAAGAGATGGAAAATGGGGTGTCGGCTGAGGGAATTGGCTGCTGGGGAGGAATTGTATTGCTTACTCCTACTGGCTATGGGATGTGGTGGCTGGGCTTGTGTGTGCCGGCTTTGCTGGTTTTGCAGTGAGGTTTGGAAATCTCTGGAAGGGGGCTGTGCTGTCCCTGGTGCTTGCTGGCTCGGTTCTGCCATTTCCTTTGGCTGGGGCTTGCGGTGGTGAGGTGAATGAGCTGTTATTGCAATTTGCAATGATGCTCATGCATTGTGCTTATCCAGATGGCTCCAGATATTTTTGGGTCAGCATTTTGGTTCATTGGCTAGCAATTCCTTATGCAATGGATTTGCGACAATTGAGGCAATTCAGTATACGTAGGTTTTGGATTTTTCTAAATGCCGAATGATGAGAACCTACGGAAATAAGACGGTGCCGATTTACTTAGGTTAGTTTAGGTATCTTGGGTATCCCGGTGCCGACTAATCTGGGTCAGCCTAGGTGACTTGAAAAGTCAAGATGCCGGTTAACCCAGGTTGGTATGGGTAGTCGCGATACTCAAGGTGCCGACTAATCTAGGTAGATCAGGGAACCGCGATGATTCCTATGGTATACTGACGGCAATTTATTTTATTCTAACTCTATTATACTGCTTTTGAACAACTAATGGTCTTTTGATTGGTTGGCGAACTATGGAGCTGCAAATGGTGTTTCGGATTGGGTCGAAGAAGATGGTTTGGCTGGACAACGATGGACTGGCAAGATTTCAAGGAAGGCTTTAGACGACATGCAATGCAAGTTTTATTTTAACATTTTTGTAAATGATTCAAAGTTGTAAAACATAATATGATCTGATGTAAATAAATTCTTGTAATACTTGTATTGAGAAGATTGTTATTTATGATAAACATTGTAAGGTTCTTAATTAAATTATTTCTCAGAGAATTTCTTAAGTATTAATTGTTGTCTCTTTTTGGAATTGTGAATGGAGTTACCTATTAGACTTTGATTAGGATATTTACAAATGCAAAGATTATGCAAATGCTTAAGAAATAACAAATATAATATAAAATGCATATAATTACTGTTTATTAAAATTAGGGCTGTTACAATCAAGCTGCACAGGAGTTCTTTCAGAAGGAAGACTATGAAGGTTTTGCGGATTAGGATGCGTTCTCCACTCGATTGCCTGTGGGCATGTTGATTGGCCTTTCCAAGTTTCTCGTTCCGCTGCAAGATTTTATTTGTTTCTTTAGCCCTGCGTGGCAAGTTAAGTAAACATTGACCATAAGGTCCAGTTATTATTATTTTGAGATCTTTCTAGTTAAATCGAATAAATGGATGGTATTTCATCATTGTTTCCTGTGTGAGCTAGCTACTGATCTAGGACTAGTTCAGAAAACACAGAGGGTTCCTGAGATGTATTTTCGGGTCCCAACACCGCTCCCTGTGAGCCGGTCGGACTGCCCTCTGGCCGGTCAGACCGCTCCCTGTGAGCCGGTCGGACCGCCACCAGGGACTTAGCCGAATTTCAAGCCCTGAAATTCCGAAACCTTCTGGAAACTTAAAACGAATAGAACTTTTGCTTGGGAACTTCAAAAATTATGAGACCAAGTGCATTGGGATCCCCTCACTTGCCTACATACTCTATTTTTGGCCCAGCTCGTTCTGACCATTCTTGGTCACCGCCGGTCCGACCGATTTGGGACTCCGACCGATTTGGGACCGGTCGGACCGCCATGCTATGGCCGGTCGGACCGCCCCTGTCCAGAATGCCTGAACTTTGTCGAAAACCCTGTGAAACGATAAACCATAAATGCCATTGCCAATTGTCACATCATCCTAAGATCTGGAGCATATCCCCATGATATCCACAGCAGCCCATGCCGATTAAGGAGGAAAGAATCCCGTGTGATGGGAGAGCAAAAAGGGAAGAAGACTAAGAACTTAAATCTCAAGTTTTGGATAAGATTTTCAAGCCTATTCAGATCTCCCACAACCCCAACCGAAATCAAATTCGGATTCGGAATCAGCAGGACAGTCCGGAGTAAAACGGTCATAACTTTCACAAACGGAGTCCGATTTGGGTATTCTTTGGCTTGTTGGCAAGATAACTTCAAGACCGACCCAACGGATCCTCCATCACTCCGAAATTCTTCCTGAGTCAAAAGATATGACCGAAACAATATGACAATTGTAAAATTAGAGTAGGAGTTCTAATTCCGAATTAGAGTAGGAGTAGGGCCTCTAGGCCAGCTATGAGGAGGAGAAGGACACTATATATTAAGGGTTAGACCCCCATTGTAACCTCAGACCAGTTTATGCATAAGAATAGAAACATAGCTATTGCTTGTTCTTTCGAAACCAGAGTTCATGGGAGGACTTTGAGAGAGGACTAGGCGATCCGTTGATTCATTCTGCAACTCAAGGTCAAGCCGTCGTTCCATTGGGAATTGGGGACTTGGCGTTCGTCGTTTGTGGTCCCGCGACGAACAACTATCCGGTGTGTTTTGGGCATTTTCCAAAGAGTTGAGGGTTCGTGCATTGTCGTGAGTGTTCAGCTAGCGACATCGTCTACTTCGCATCAGTTATCCATGGTTACTCACCGAGAAGATCGGGCATCCCCCGTATCAAATTGCAATGGCTCAAAAGGGTGATGGGACAGCGGAAGAACACCTCGAATAATTATTTTTGTGTGGCTAGTTTTTCTAGGGTTTTTAGGACGATGAACATAAACTAATCTAAAAGGGGAAATTGTGATTACCTAACGGACAACCTTTGCTCTGATACCAACTGATGTGACGGCGGCTCGATCTTCCGAAAGGTACTGATAAATCGATTGTGGAGAACTCAACGTCGATGATCCAAAGGCTCCGACCAAAACAGATCGATCCCCTCGCATCACTACACCACTTCTTCGATGGTTATCAACCGCACCGAACGTGGTTGACCTTGCCAAGAAGGCTATCTTCTGCAAGTGAATCGAGAACACAAGCAAGAGAGTAGAAGATGCAATCTTAAATTGTGTTGCGGATAAATATTAAGTTCATAAGTTGGGGTTCCTCACCGAACGTGCGATGAGACTGCTAAGCAGAATAATCTCTTAAGAAAAACCCGAGGAAAACTAAAGGGGTGTGACCTCCTTATATAGAGAAGTGGAAGCCGCACAAAGATAACAAAAGAGGGGTGGGACTATTCATGGCACTATTCATGTGGATTAATGTTCATGTGAATAGTATGAGCTCCTTTGGGAGGCCAGCTAGCGTATGGGCCAAGTTCGGTACTATTACAAGGCCCAAATTGGCCCAAATATATGATATATCACCTTCTTTTGATGATTCCGAAGTCCACAGAAAATATTTAGAGATGAGTCTGGATCCGTTGGAAAGATCTTAGAATAAGCTTTCCAACAAGCCTAAGAACACCCGAATCGGATTCCATTTGTAAAAGTTATGCCCATTTAAATTCGGTGCTGTCTCCGGAGGCCGAATTGGATTCCAAAACGTGTCCAGCTGGAACACTTGCTTAGCTTGGAGAAAAAGTGATGTGATGCTGCACAAATATACATTTTTATCATTAGGTAGCATCATATAGTTCATATAATATAAATACACTCCTAAAAACGAGCTCACCAAATAATTTAAGTGAATCTGTAGGACCGGAAAGGCGACTAGGGGGGTGAATAGGCGCTTTCACAACTTTCTCGCCTAAATCAAATTCAACACGAACTTTACTCCTTTAGCTATGAAAGCTAAGAAGATCGAGAGCGTTTACGTGGAAGCCTTGTGCTGAATTCGATAACCCCGACAACCACACGACACAAAAGTGGAGACTTAATCTCAAAGGGCAGATCTGGGCACAGGCGGTCTGACCGGCTACCATGGGCGGTCTGACCGACGGCTAACGAGCGGTCGGACCGCCGTTGCAACACCGGTCTGACCGGTTCAGTCCAGTACTAAAAACTCAACCCAAATCCAAAACGAAATTTGATCCAACTTTTGATTCAACCAATGAAACTTGACCAAATTTCGAGCACACCTCCCTAATGATATTAAAGACCTATTTCTAGCGACGATCCTTGGATCCACTTGAGTCGATCTCTCAAGGATTTAACAAAGAAGTGCACAAACCCTAGAAATATGAAAATCTTTGATTCAATACTTGCTTGTGGGGGTTGATGGTCTAGACGATTCTAGGAGTATTCCCACACATCAAAGCAAGACAAAGTGGGTCAAGAAACCAAGCTTAAACACTTGAATCAAGGAAGCACCAAATCCATCCAAATGAGAGAAGAACACAAAAGAGAGACAAATGAACTCTCAAGCAAGCATCACAAGATTGATTGATCTCACAAGATGCTTACAAAGCCACTCCCTCCAGGAGGACAAGAGCTCACCAAGGAGCAACCACAATCTCTCCCTCTCTTCCTCTCCAAACCCTAACCCTAGAAAAGGCTAAGGAAAACCAAATAGAAGCTTCAAGGGGTTTTACATCTCCCCCTTCTCTATTTATAGGAGAGGCCTAGGGTTTCACTTTTGAGACCCACTCACACATGGGACCCACACACAACATCTGTTGAAGCAATCGTCTGCTTCACCACGTGTAGGTTGATCAGCGGTTCTCATCATGTCGCCAAGCCTCTCTTGTCCGAATCCCATCGGAACCTCCCAGAGACTCGCACCGATATCCGCACCGCCTGATCCAACCAGCTGCACCGAACCACCCGTTCGATCCATCTTGTTCATTCTGCACCATGCTTGAGTCACACGACCTCACCCGGTAACCATGATCGTTCTGGACCTCAGCTCTCCAAGCGTAGTCCCGATCCACCCACCGATGACGTCGTTGACCTGTAAGCCACCTGCACAGCAATAGACAAACAAACCGTTTCCGGGAACAAGTTCTTCACAACTTGACCCACGTCAGCTCCGCAATGCAATATACAACAATAAAGCATTAATAACCAAACATAAAACACATTCAAAATACATCAATGCAAACTTGGCTAACCTCCAAGTCAATGCCGGTCTGACCGCCCCACAAGGCTGGTCCGACCGATTTCAGGCCGGTCGGACCGATCCCACAACGGCGGTCGGACCGGTCAAAAAGACTTAGCCAAAATTCCAGCTTGAAAATCCGAAACCTTCTGGAATTTTCAACTTAATAGAACTTTTGACTGCGAGCTCCAAAAATGATGTGACCACATTCAAGAGACTCCCCTCACCTGCCTGCACAACCTATTTTTGGATTAGCTCCAAAATCCACTTTTAGGTCAGGCCGGACCGACCGGCAACCACGGCCGGTCCGACCTCTCCACGGGCGGTCTAACCGCCCCACACCACCGGTCAGACCGCCTGTGGTCTGACAGCCTGAAGCAAACCCCGAAAATGCGAGATTTTGCAAACCAACAAAGCCATTGCCAATTGACTCATCATCCTGAGATCGTGCACATATCCTCACGATATCCACAATCTCCCCCTTGATGAACACATTGGCAATTTCCCAAAAAATGTGGTTTTTCAAATTGAAAAGTAAAACAAATCGCCGTTTTCGCATAAAGGCACAACTTGGTCCATAAGCAAGAAAAAGCCTAGGAACCGACCAAGCTGGCTTCAGAATAGTATAGGCAAGTGAGATAAGGCAATGAAAGCACAAAAGTATTCAAATTCCAGAAAGTAGCCAAAAATCTCACTTAGGTCCATAAGAAAGATAAAATGTTCTATTTGACCTTTGATCATTGTGAGTCTTCTTCAATTGCAATTAAAGTAAGAAAAAGGCAATAAAACCCAGAGACTCAACTCACTATGATCACAAATTTTCAAAAGGCTCATTTTTTTTGTGTTCTTTTATGTAAAACCAGTATTTTCTTCAATCCTTCTCCCCCTTTGACAATGAATTCATCAAGATGCAAGGGAAAAGAAAATGAAAATGAAATGACTTTATTTGAAATTTAGCAAAAAGGAGCCATGACCATTATCGAGGTAGACAGTACAAGAATTATACCAAGCCATATAAGGTGAAGAAGCTATATTCAATCATGGCAAAACATGTACTGCAAAGCTAAAACCAAGTTAGCAGAAATCTGAGATTAAAAGAATGAATACCATGAAAAGTTGCTCAATATCATAGTTTCACTAAAAGCAACCAAGAATGAGTCAAGCCATGTCTTATAAGTAAAAAGAGACTCAAAATAAGAACTGAGGCATTTTGAGCATTAAGAGTTCATTTTTGAAGCACAATTCAAGCACTTAGCATTTTGAGCATTTTCCTAAAAGGAATTTTTCAATGTGCTAGATCTCAAGCCTTGCCGCGACCATCTCAAGCGATAAGCTTAAAAGAGTGGTCTAGGTCATCCAAAACTCCCCCTGAGTTCATGCCTAGTGCAATGGTAAGCCGTCTCATGAGAAAGGATTGGTGAGATCAGTTTTTTCGCACAGAAAATCTCATTTTTCATTTGCTTGACTTAAGAAGATAAAAAGCTCATTTTCATCCCAAAATAGGTTCAAGACTCAATTCAACCTATATGACATGGCAAGAATCATAAGAGGATCACTGGAGCAAAACTAGTCACAAGATCCAACAAGACATGATTTGATTCAATTTGCTCACAGATATAAAGCTAACAAGGCAAAAGCTGAGCTAAACAAGAAGAGCCATAAAAGAAGTCTAGCAGACTATCACTTGAAATGACAAGGTATAGAGTATGAAATCAAGCCATACAAGGATAATAATCAAAACTCCACAAGTTTTATTATGCAATGCAAGATATTTGAAATAAAAATGCATTATGATACAATGAATGCAAAAAGAGCAAATTCCCTCAAAACATCCATGCCTCAGTACTGGGATTTGAGATAAAAGATCTAGGTGTCCAGTACTGAGATGGACGATGCCTGGGAAAAGCAAAAGAAGCAGCAGAAAAATGATTAGGCACAAAGTCATAAGAATGCCCACGAGCACCACATGGACCTCTCCAAAACGATCTACCAAAAGACCGATACTCCCCCTGTCTAGGTGCTACCCGTGGTCTATTCTCACGATATCCAAAACCAGACTGCTGCCTGGACCCACCAAAAGAGTCAACAAAATTCTCTACAAACCTAGGCCTATATGTGGTACGCTGAATAGGCTGCCTGGCTCTAGAGACTACAGCTGAAGAAGAGACTCCTCTAATGGATCTCAAAGTGCTCACTCTCTCTTTCCTCTCAATCTTTGCTCTCCGAATGCAAAACTCAACCGTGTGGCCCTCTTTCTTGCAGAAGGTGCAATGGTACTTGACCTTTTGAGGGGTCCGTACTGGTGAAACAGAAGCACCTTTCTTGCTAGAAAGAGTTTGAGCAGAACCTGCAGATTTAAGAACAACCTTTGAAGTCATAGGAGGTTCTTGCTCAACCAAACCACTTTTCACAACTCTAGCAATCTTTGGTGGGAGATTCTTGGAAAGCTCTAGGGACTTAAAACCTAGGCCACTGTTTTTCACACTCACCTTGGATTGATTTAGAATCAAGTTGAGTTTCTTTTTCCCACTAGAAAACTTCTCAAGAGTCATTTTGAGGTAATCATTCTCTTTTGCCAAAACTCCACAATTAGAGCACTTTTTAGAATTGATTGCCTCAACATGTTTGCTCTTAAGAAGATCCACTTCCACTTTGAGAGCCTCACAAGACACACAATAGGACTCCCCAATCCTATTTAACTGCTCCTTAAATTTGACTCTGAATGCCTCTTGTATCTTACCAACAATAGTTTCAACTTCAGCATGCAACATACAAGAGGAAGAATCAATGACTTTCTTGGAAGCAGTAAGAGACATGGATCTTTCAATTTTAGCTTTCTCTTCAAGAGTCTTGTTTAAAGCTTCAATCTCGATTGTAAGCTTAGGACAATTTTCACATGATGCAGCTCTAGAGTAAACGACCTTTTCGGTCAACTCTTGCATTTTAATCCTATTGTTCTTACAATGAGAGCAAGTGTGACTAGCATCAAATTTTTGCAATTCTTTTAAATAGCTATCCAGTTTTAATTCTAGCAAAGCACAATTTGAGCAAGTTAAAGGAATAGCATCTAAAGCAGTCACATCAAGCGGAATGGCATCCATGCAAACAGAACTAGACTTGAGAGATTCTAGTTCAACAAGAGCATTTTTCAATTGCTTTTCAACAGAGGAATGAGCATTATTTAAGCTTGACAATTCATTAAGCAAGCTAGAGCATGATTCACAGAAATCATCGGGATTAATGGATTTGAGCCTAACAACTTCTAGGTTCAAATTATCAATCATAGTATCCTGTTTCTTAATCAACTTAGCTTGCTTATGCATTTTTTGTTCAGCAAGCACCACAGCCCTTTTCATGTCAGGAAGTGAAGGGCATACCTCATCGGGATCACTAAAAGGATCCTCGCTGTTGGAGGAGTCGCTGTCATGGCTGTTCTTGGCCATGAAGCACATGCCTGTGAAATCACGTGCCTTCTTCTTGCCACGGGAGTCACTCCTGTCGTCCTCCGCCTCCGAGTCCACATCATCCATGCTCACATCCTCTAGAGCTTCAAGGACTCGGCTGACAAACTTGCGATAGTTTGTCTTCTTGGACTTAGCATCCCACGCTTGAGGATGCCTTTGTGACTCCTTCTCCTCCTTGCCCTTCAGCTTGGGGCACCTAGAGCGAATGTGGTTTGGCTCACCACACTCGAAGCAAGTGATAGGTCCACCTCTCCTCCTATTTCTCACATTGTTGTAAGCTCTCGTGAATTTGGTGGATAGGAGGGTTAAATCATCTTCAGATAGTCTCTCAAGTTGCTCATCGCTCAAAGAATGCAAAGCAGACAAAGAGAATCCAGATGAGCTAACATCAAAAGAATCAGAATATCTACCCTTAGATTTGTCGACCACTAAAGCCATCGGCTCTGTCGTGGGGAGACGCGAGATAAAATCAATCTCATGCGTCTTCAACCTAGAGTAAAGCTTATCCATGGTAAGCTCACTCATGACAGTGTTGTCATTGATGGCAGTGATCTTCATCCCCCAGACCTTCACATCCAAAGCACCCAAAAGCTGGCGTGCATTTTCAGACTCAGTGAAAATGAGATCAACAGCGCGGAGATCATAAAGAATTTTAGAAAATCTCCCCCACAGCTCATCTAAAGATTCACCAGGTCTTTGCTCGATCTTGGAGTAAGCTTTCTTTAGCTGGTTCTGTCTCACTTCCTTGATCGCGATGGACCCTCGTGATAATCACAAAGAGTCCGCAGATCTCATGAGCAAACAAACAAATGAGCAACACGCTCAAACTCGGATCGACTAAGACCTTGAATCAAGAAATTTCGAGCCCTATTTGTTGTTCTCCACATCCGAGTGATCAAATTGTCATCTACCGCACGACATAAGGGTTTTTCACCTTAAGCCAAATTGCGTGCCCTTGAGCCTCGATGTAGGCCTGCATTCGGGCCTTTCAATAAGCAAAATCAACTCCATCAATGTAACACCCTGGCTATTCGGAAGCCAAAATATCACGCAAACCTATCAAACTACTAAGCATAGCATTAAAACTAGATTATCCAGATTCAATCAACATAAATTCCTAAGGAAAGACAATGAACGATCACTAGAATTATGGTAAAGAATGGATAAACGGTCATAATACCACGACAACATCAAACGATACTAACATAGGATTATTACAACTGCGGAACTTATTTCAACAATTTGACTTGACTGAATGGCAAGAATAATTGTTCTGATTGGATAAAAGTGAAGTGTAGTGTGCCGAACTATCCCACCAAATCATCTTGTCGTCCTCCTCAATTACCTAATTAAAACATACAAAGCAAGGGTGAGTCAAGACTCGGCAAGTACTAAACAAGAATAATCAAGCATGGAGTGGACAACACAATTCGGTTGAATTACGAACAATTATTGGAACACATACACATGCGTATGGAATGAATACATGAATGGATGAAATGTAAGAATGCATTGAAGGTATGGACTTATCGATCGCATATGCGCGGTATAGCGAGTGATACACCCATCGGTGTTCACTTAAGTCCGTACTTCACAAAGTACGGGGACCCAATCACCGTATGAAGAACGTTTCATACGGGTGTCCAAGTTGCCACATTAGAATGGTGGTCAACACTACCCACATTGGAATGGTGGGTTTTCAAATGCCCATGCTGGAATTGATGGATCTTTCAAATGCCCATCTTGGAATTGATGGGACTTACTAAAAGAATCCACTTCGTGGTCATAATGAATTTTATGAATGAACATGATGATTTCTCATGGTATGAATGAATAACACACATTAGTGGAAAAGACACATGGCATTCAACAACATGTGTAAACAAGTATAAGTATGTATTCACACTAAACATAATGTACCAATAAGGCCACACTAGTCACTTGCAGTATATCAACACCATGAACAAAGCACAAGAACATTCATGTAAACAACATATCATTATGCATTCCTTTGAATTCAACACCAGTTAACATACAGTACTTACCTTTCGCGTTGTGACTCGTTAGTAGGCAACGGAGGTGTTCCCACACATGATGCCTCGCCGCCTACACAAGCATGTTCACAAAATAAGAACAACGATATAACACTGCTACCGGTGTTCTACAATAACCCCTGACTATCCAATATACCGCATAGACCCAAAATGAAAATAAACTATTCAGCCAGATTTCAGCCCTTCTGAGCAGCGGTACGAGAAAATTCACCATTAGTTATCTGTAACTCTAAAAGACCTGAAACTAGTGCTCACTGAATCTTAACAGATCAGGCTACAAAACATTAGTTGGCGGAATCCCCTGATTCGGCCAAAACAGAGGGCTAATTATCAGCTAAACACAACCCATCTACGTCTGTCCAGAATACAGATCAGAGATAAAGAAAATGGCTTAACTTTCAACCTATTGATCCAATGAGAATGATTCTTATCAGCTTGGAAAGATAATTTTAAGGGCTAAAATAACTTAGTTGGGTGAAGGTTCTGATTCAGCCCCTAATTTGAACAAAACCAAGGGACAAACCTACTGACCTCAGTTTTCAGACAGACCGGACAGTTCGTAATCAAAAATTCATATCTCCCAAACTACAGATCGGATTTTCCAGATCTCGGTGCCAAAAGAAAGCTAACGTTCCCAGGAATAAAACTCGAGAAGGAGAAAACCCCAGATTCGGCCTCTACAGTAGTCTAAACAATAGATGAAAACACTAACATTTATCTGCCCAGAATTCAGAACAGTGGTAAAGAAAATATCATAACTTTCATTATACATATCCAATGGAGATGATCTTTATCAGCTTTGAAAGATAATTTAAAGGTCTACAATAACTTATTTGGGTGGAGGTTCTGGAAATGCTTCTAACTAAATCAAAACCTAGGATCAAGCCAACAGATCCTTCTCGTCACACAGACAGAACAGCGCGCACTAAAAGAATCATATCTCCTAAACCGTAAGGCAGAATCATGTGATCTCCGTGGATATGGAAAGCTAAGAACAATACCTACAACTTTCTAAGAGATGGACAGGACAGAAAACGAACGCATCTTACCCAAAATCGACGTACAAGGCGGTGCACAGCAAGGGGGAAGGGGGGCGGCGGCTCCAAAGGGGGGAGGGGGAGAGAAATGTGGAGTTTAGGGTTTGGGGGGGAACCCCCTTATGGCCGGCCACCACATGGGCCCCTCTGGGCCGTGGCCTGAGCCCAGGTTGTCGAGTTTATGGAAAACCCCTTTTATTTTTCAGGAATTTCTACTCCTTTAATTGTCTTCTCTTTCCCCGGCTTCCATTCAAATTACTCGATTCGATTCTTTACTCTTTTCGTTTCTGGAGTATTACATTCTACCCCCCTTAATAGGATTCGATCTCGAATCTACAGGCCAATCCACTCGAACAAAAACTACGCCTGGAAATTATCAAGTATAAACACGTACCAGAAACGAACAGGTCTGGATACTGCTCGCGCATGCGAGACTCTATCTCCCAAGTGGCCTCTCTCTCGGAATAGAGAAATCACAAAGCAAAGATGTGAAGCGACGTCTGACCTAACAATCAACTTGAACTTTCTAGGTACCCTCATCAGAAGAGGATCGAAGGTAAGACCTCACTCGATGGTCAACGTTTTTAACTTAATCTCAAACTTTGAATAGTCCTGCTGCTCACTCAGCACCAGCACGCACCTTACATTGCGTACTTCGCGTATGTACCGGTGACGGTCAAAGCGATAAGCCAGCTTCCTAATTTCTTCTACTACCGGAAATGAAGAGAATCCAACTGCAAAAAAATAGAGAGTTCTCATCGCAACCACGCAATGTTAACTCTTCACCAAAAAGGTTAAATCCTAAATGTGACAATTCATCAGTAAAGCAATTCCACTTCCAATGAATCAATTTGCGAAAAAACACCACGGAAACCAAAAGAGAAATTTGCTTGGATACTCAAATCAAATATTTCTTTTACTCGACTGAACTGGAAAGATTCAGTCATGACAACACGGCCCCAACTCAAAGTGCAGAAAATACTTATCAACAGCACAAAACCCAAACGAGAAGCAAGGAAACGCATCATTTTCCAAGAAAACATCCTTTCTTCCGCTTCCCTCTTCGAGGAGTAAAACTTCTCTCCAATATTGGAATTCGAATTCATCGCATACCTCAAGAGATTAAACCTCTTAATTGAACATTATCAAATTATGCTCAAACTGAAATACATCATCCACACCATCTCGCAATGCTATCCAATTGCGTTACTCTAAAAATTCAATGAAGGTTTCCATACCTCCGATAATCACCAACCTTTTAAATCCTGAATTGAAGTTCTAGAATTTCACTATACCAGGTGTTAATCAGCCGTGACACTTTTCAGACTTACTTCGAAGTCAAACATCTCAGGTGAATCAATTTCCCTCCAAGGGATACAGATCAAAACCATTTCACATTCTACAACTCCTCCGATAACTTGTTAACAAAATATCACCACCACGATTACTCATCCACCACTAAACAGTGGTCAAACTTACACTTTGCAACCACTTTGCAACACAGAACTGTGATCCTTTCTCAAAAGGAAAAAGCGAACAAAGATAAGTTTAATCACACAGAAAGACGTTGCTCAACATGGCGAGCAAGAAACCATAAGAAATATTCTGGTAAAGGTGACTTTGGAAAAACAGAAATTGAGTTCACAGTTGAGGGAACACATCCCTAAAAGAGATTAGCAAATAACCGCCGATACGAATACTGCGATTGAAACTCGACATCTCTTGAGCGGGGAGAACAACAAGTTAGAAATGATTCAAATACCCACAAGTTACAAAACTTGACTCAAATTCTCAAATACTCCTACTGCACTCTTTCCTTTAACACTGAAGTTAATCACTTGTCTAACAACATTTTGCCCCAACAGGCAAGATAGGGTCTTTAGTCCAAACCTCAAGATTTAATTAAGAATCAATAAAATCCTTCAACAGGTCAATTTGCTCGAAACAGTTCATCTACTTGGAAAAACACGGAATCCAAATGATCGCAGCCACAAAACTTGAAACATCTCCCTTTACAGGATTTCACGGGAAGCAAAATGGGTTAACTTCGTCTCGAAGAGATCGACGAAAATTTTTCTTTGATTGCAACTTCACTTTGCGAACTCAAACCAAGGAGCCTTTCTGACTAAATCACACGAAATCTTTAAGAAGCAATAGGATAATCCAATTCCTCAAGTTATTCAAATGATTTGATTACATCTGCTGATTCGCGATCTCCAAGGTACCGCGAAAGCTAAACTTGAAATATTCTCATTTGAACGATGTCACCAAAGGTGATCTATTTACTACAAGTAACAACATCAAGCTCACAACCACACTAGAAAACATTTCGAAAGACCCACGCGAAAAGAATGAGTTGAATACTTCTCAAAAGAAGAGGCACGAGAAAACGCTTTTCACCAACTGGGAAATCACTTACCACTTGCAATGAACACAGAATCAAGGGAAAAACCATTAAAGTGATGAACTCATAGATTATCATTTAGATTGTTTACTCACAACCACTCATAAAACAACACAAAACCTGACAAAGGGTTTTGACACTATAATTTTTTTTAAATGGAGGTTCTAAACCCCAACACTGCAAATGCTCTAAAAGAAATGAATAGAGTCGAGATTTATTCAATGAACTTTGTGAAAGAAGATTCCCATCTTCCGAAATGACAAACGGGTAACCAAGTTGTCTTTATCAACCATAAAGATAGGACTAACAAAAAGAGAACGATCTTGTCAAGAATAACGTTCACAAACAGCAATGAGAGCTCAGCAGCCAGAAAGGCAAGAAACTATTTTGAAAAACAAATAGGGTCTAATAGAAACCCGTAGCCCACAATCTTTGTTTGGGTGCAACCCCCGACTTAAGCATAACCAAGCACTCCAAAAGGGTTTTAACGCTTTTCTTCAGAAAAGAGATGCATGAAATATCAACAAGTAGAGGGTTCCAAAAGGAATACATTGAGCCAATGCTTTCTCGTGTTAACGATCTTGCAACAAGAATTCTCATTAGGCAAACCATCAAACGAGTAAATGAGTCGCTCTTTTCCAATGAGAAAGAAAGAACAACTATGAAAATATCAATGTTGCCAATTTACAAAGATCATTCGTAGTAAAAACAATTCGACAATCGAAAAACAATAATGTTTTCGGAGTACCATTAAAGACCTATTTAAACTCGTCTACCAACATCATGAACCCAAGAGAAATTCATCAATCGCCACCGGACAAGAATTTGTCAAATTCGAAAATCAAGGAAGAGAACGACGTACTAAAGCAGCCCAAGAGAAATATGCAAGATCAATACACACTTGATAAAGAACTTGCAAAAGAAGTCTTCCAATACCGAGATTCCAAACGAACGAATGAGTTAAATTTCCCCAACAGGGGTAAAACAAGTCTTTTGTGAAAAGAGGAATCTTGCATTTGAACTATGCTCACGTGGAGCAGAAATATCACAATAGTCGAAAGGGCAATATTTGTTTCAAAGAACGAATCAGAGAACTGCTGGAGCTTGCCTTCTGTAACATCCCAAATATGGGTTTGTGTTTCAGAGGTAAGAAAATCAGAAGAAATTAAAACTTTTCTTGCATCTTGAAGCCCTTGGACATTTTTGTAATTCTTTTAAAAAGAATTATGGAAAATCAAATTTAAATCCTCATTTGACTCTAATCAAAAACCTCCTTGGCATAGATCTTGTGCCAAACCCTTGGAAATATTTTCCCTGAGTTCTAGGGAGGCTTGGCAACACCTCTGAATTATCTCATGATTTTTAGAAATTATTTGATAATTTTTGAAGGCAAATCAAAATTGGTCAAACCCTTTTTCCCTCTTCTGGAATTTCTGGAGAATAATTCAGTGCATGAAAATCTCTGAAAATTTTATGGGAGGTTCCTCCTGCTGTTAGCAAGCTCCAGTTAAAATTTCATAAATTTTGGAGTTTGTTTGCTACCTCAAATAATTCCTCAAAAATCAGATGTTTAAAATTCAAATTCTAACTGGTTTGCACTGTTCCTCGGGTTCGAACCAGACTCGGGCTCGAGCCACTTGACTCGGTCGAGTCGACTAAACGCACCGGCGCGGTCGCTCGGGCGCGCGCGTTGTGAGCCGTTGGATCAGCATCGAACGGTCCTGGATCAACCGAACGACGGAACCGTTGTAATCCACGCGATCTAACTCAGCCGTTCGATTTCAATCCGACGGTCAGCGCGTCGTCTCCTTCCTCCGGTCAGCGCGCGCGTCAGCGTCGGCCATGGCGTGCAGAGGGAAAAAGTCGCGGCGTGCCGTCCCTTCCCCGGTCGCCTTTAAACGGCTCTTTCTGTGCGCATTTAATGCTCGTCGTGCTCCTCCCTCAGGCGTCCCCTCTCCAACTGCTCCCGTCGCTCTCTCGCGCTCAAACGGCCAGGTTGACCCGAGCGAGTTCTCGCCGTTGCTCTCGGCCATCCTCGGCTATTTAAGCTCCTTTGGTTCTCCCTTAGCTTCCTTTAGCACCTCCGCAACTCTAGCCAGCACTCACAAGCCCGCTGGAGCCGCAGACCCTCGGGAAGCCTTCGGCCGCCATTGTCGGTTTTGGGGCTTCGGTGAAGTCGGTGCCGCACGGGCTTTCTTCTTCAAGTCTTCACTCCCTCTGCTCCCCCTCTACTCACTGAAGCTTAACCCTCACTCAATTCGGTTCAATTTGTCCAGGGACGAGCTGAATTCGGATTTCCCCAATTTCAGCCGAAACCAGCGTTCCTCCTCGCCCGGGCAGCTTCGACTCTCCTCGGCGCATCCATTGCGCTCAGGTAGCTCCTCTTTAGTCCCTAGTGGCCTGGCACCTGCTCCCTTGAACCGCAGCTGAGCTTATCGCCGTTTTCGTTTTGGTCATTTTTCGGCCACTTCGGTTCCCTCCGGCTTGCCGACGTTCTGGTCCACCGCAGCCAACGCCATTGGTACCCTTAGGTGCGCAATGACGTTTGGGACCCATTTTGGGCACTTGCTCGCACCGCCGCGGCCAGAGCCGCCGGCGGCGATCCGTTCTTCCCCGTCGTTTTTACCGGACGAAAACAGGACGGGCGTTTGAACGTGAGTCGGCGTGGACCGTCGATCCTTAGATCTACGGCCCACGTTCGCGCGGAAATTTTGAATTCGTCGCGCGTCTCGGTCTGTGATCCGTTGGATCCAAGATCAACGGTCCCGATTCGAGTTAACGCGGATCGCTGGATCCCCGATCAACGGCTCGCGTGCGTAGGATCGTTCAAACCGCGTCAGCGCTGGGATCCACGTGAACCGTTGGATCCAGATCCAACGGTTGACGTTTAGGGTTTCGCGGCCGCGCACGCTGCGCGTCAGCGCTGGGATGCGGACCGTTGGATCCAAGATCAGCGCTCCTCATTAGGCCACGTCTTTTCGAATTTCTGATTTTCCCGAAAGGATTTATTTATCAACTGAAAAATGTGATAACTTGTAAAATGCATAACTTATTCATTTTAATTCCTTTTCGGAAGATTCAAATTTTGTGGGTTATGTTTTCAACTGAACTTTAATCTAAAAATGTTTCCAACCTCATGATAGCTCCAGAAAATTTTGCTAATGAATAGTACCATTTTTTATTTATAATAGCTGAGCAAAATTGTTTTGGTCATATCTTTTGCATTAAGAATCCAAACCAATTGGTTCTTGTTGCTAAATTCATTATAAATCAGGATCTTGCTACTGCAAAAAATTTAGAATTTTTGGAGAAGGTTTACTATTGGGTCTTTGCATTTTATTCATTCTTATCGGTTGCTTTTCGCTTTCTCGTTAGGATCCGAAGAGCACATTGACAATATTATTGATCCTCAGCAACACCTTGGCCCACAGCAAGCAAGCAAGCAGTTTGATCATGTTAATCCCATTATTTTTCAAGTCTAATATATTGATTTCAACTTGTATGTATGCATTGCTATTTTGTTGTTAAATTATGGTTAGTATCCTATAGTTGCATAATCTGTAGGAATTATTTATCCTCTACTACCATGAGACTAGGTTATTTGCTATGATTTGAGTTCGAAGGATGGACTCTTGCCACTTAGTAGCTTCCGATTTGAAATTGCTTAGAAATGCTTAGTTTCGGTAGCAATGGGCGATCATCGGCTTTAGTCGATGATCTTGATCACACATCTAAATATTATTCCAGTATGTCTAGCA
Organism: Hsuehochloa calcarea; assembly: GCA_036346395.1. NCBI lineage: Eukaryota > Viridiplantae > Streptophyta > Magnoliopsida > Poales > Poaceae > Hsuehochloa > Hsuehochloa calcarea. Next base: position 11,660,903 of record CM070613.1, on the reverse strand, counting down.
CTTGTGCTTTGTTATTTTGTAAAGTCAAAATTCTGAAAACGGAAAATTGATTTGGACTTGGGCAAGTGGTTGGATGGTGGGTTATTGGGTTTGTGGATGTCTTGCCTAAGTCAACAAGGACCGAACATCTTGTGTCACACTCTCCAAACATTTTTGCGTGCTAACCACGCGAGAGGGATATTGGACCTCTCTTGACTAAGTACTTTGGCGTGTGTTATCTCCGAGTCGCAGGAGTGGGTTGTGTGTGTTGTGTGAAAAAGGATATGTGTTCTTGTGTTGGGTGTGCGGTGGTGGAGATTCCGGGTAGGCTCTCCACCTCGAGGAGCATTGTAGTTGTCCAAGGCTTTACCTGAGACGGGTAGTTGACCGAGGCTTTACAATGACTCTGACACAACGTATGGGTTTCTATCCATACGGGCGGCTCGTAGTTAATACACAATACTCGAAATGTCTCGTAGGACTCAGTAGTCTTAAGCATACCTTCGGAAGTGTGCTTAATAGCTTGGCAAAAAGGCGGTCTGGCGTGTGGGTACATTGGTACACCCCTGCAGGGTATAAAACTATTCGAATAGCCTCGTCCTAGGTTATGGACACGCTTGGTTAGGTTTTGCAAGAGTTAGACTACAACCTTTTAAATTAAAATTTGACGCGGGTGGTATGAATGGGTAATTCATGCTATTGTTGTGGTGGCTAACGGTTTAGTCACTTCTAGGATTGTTGTTGTTCTCTATCTACTATTATATTGTTGTCATTTGTGATTATTTGAACATTAAAAACAGATTTGTTAAATTGCTTTCAATCTATTACATTATTGCAAATGGAAACTTGCTTTATGCTAAAATGAAACATACAGCCTCCACTTCAATGAACTTGCATGTAGTATATATACAGGTTTGTTATTCCACATGTAAGTCTTGCGAGTACATTCAAAGTACTCACCGGCTTTTGCCTTTTGCTTTTGTTCTGGGGGAAGAAGGTGAGCCCCAAGGGCCTCACTTTTGTGAGATGTGCTGTGGATTCGACGACTAGCTTGGCGGTCCGGTCGGTTGCCTTGTGGGTTAAAGGCACACTGATTGGCTCTTTTGGTTTATGGCCATCTTATGGCACCTTTGCTTCCGTTGTTAAACTTCTTTATGTATATGTCGTTTGGCCGGTCGGCCTCTCTTTTGTAATAACTATCCTTTATTTATGTTATCTTCTGGTTTGTTGTTTATGCTTCGGTTCTATGTGGATGAATGGAATTGATGCATGAATTTTGTAAAGAGGTGTGTATACTGCATTCTGGGAAGTATACATGTCTCGAGTCTCGGTTTATTCGATTTGTGATGCTTGGGTCAATCGGTGACTAAGCATTGCAAGCCCAATAAACCGGGGTCTCACACCTTCTTCATTAAAACCCCAATTTCAAAAGAATTCACGAACTGCCAGGAACCACAACCAGGAAACCAGATATCAGTTCGAGAAAGGCAACAAGTTCATCAATGAGCTCATGCTCAATCTGAGCTTATGGAGCAGAGGTAAGAAGTTCTCTAATATCATACTACAAACAATGGTGTAGCCTGGCAAAACCCAGGACATCAACCACGAACTCAACTGATCAACGCCCGCTAGCGAAACGCATAACTAATGCAATCAATTATGAATATATATATATTTATATCGGATCATCTCATGACGATCATAGAATAATTTCATAGATAGAGGTTATCACATCATATCATGGATTAACACATCATAGCACAACACAATTTAACAACGACTCAATACTCGAGTCACCACAATTGAAATGCGGAAGCAACAGTTTACCCAACCCCTCCTAATGTGCACAGTGTGTCAATTTAATATGTTTGAATGAACCACGGACCTAAAGCCCGCTCTGATACCAACTGTAACACCCTAGCTATTCGGAAGCCAAAATGTCACGCAAACCTATCAAACTACTAAGCATAGCATTAAAACTAGATTATCCAGATTCAATCAACATAAATTCCTAAGGAAAGACAATAAACGATCACTAGAATCATGGTAAAGAATGGATAAACGGTCATAATACCACGAACAGTCAAACGATACTAACATAGGATTATTACAATCTGGAACTTATTTCAACAATTTGACTTGACTGAATGGCAAGAATAATTATTCTGATTGGATAAAAGTGAAGTGTAGTGTGCCGATCTACCCCACCAAATCATCTTGTCGTCCTCCTCAATTACCTAATTAAAACATACAAAGCAAGGGTGAGTCAAGACTCAAAGCAAGTACTAAACAAGAATAATCAAGCATGGAGTGGACAACACAATTCGGTTGAATTACGAACAATTATTGGAACACGTACATGTACGTATGGAATGAATACATGAATGGATGAAATGTAAGAATGCATTGAAGGTATGGACTTATCGATTGCATATGCGGTATAGCGAGTGATACACCGTCGGTGTTCACTTAAGTCCGTACTTCACAAAGCACGGACCCAATCACCGTATGAAGAACGTTTCATACGGTGTCCAAGTTGCCACATTGGAATGGTGGTCAACACTACCCACATTGGAATGGTGGGTTTTCAAATGCCCATGCCTTTGGAATTGATGGGTCTTTCAAATGCCTATCTTTGGAATTGATGGGACTTACTAAAAGAATCCACTTCCGTGGTCATAATGAATTTTATGAATGAACATGATGATTTCTCATGGTATGAATGAATAACACACATTAGTGGAAAAGACACATGGCATTCAACAACATGTGTAAACAAGTATAAGTATGTATTCACACTCAACATAATGTACCAATAAGGCCACACTAGTCACTTGCAGTATATCAACACCATGAACAAAGCACAAGAACATTCATTAAACAACATATCATTATGCATTCCATTGAATTCAACACCAGTTAACATACAGTACTTGCCTTTCGCGTTGTGACTCGTTAGTAGGCAACGGAGGTGTTCCCACACATGATGCCTCGCCGCCTACACAAGTATGTTCCCAAAATAAGAACAACGATATAACACTGCTACCGGTGTTCTACAATAACCCCTGACTATCCAATATACCGCATAGACCCAAAATGAAAATAAACTATTCAGCCAGATTTCAGCCCTTCTGAGCAGCGGTACGATAAAATTCACCATTAATTATCTGTAACTCTAAAAGACCTGAAACCAGTGCTCACTGAATCTTAACAGATCAGGCTACAAAACATTAGTTCGCGGAATCCCCTAATTCGGCCAAAACAGAGGGCTAATTATCAGCTAAACACAACCCATCTACGTCTGTCCAGAATACAGATCAGAGATAAAGAAAACGGCGTAACTTTCAACCTATTGATCCAATGAGAATGATTCTTATCAGCTTGGAAAGATAATTTTAAGGTATAAAATAACTTAGTTGGGTGAAGGTTCTGATTCGGCCCCTAATTTGAACAAAACCGAGGGACAAACCTGCTGACCTCACTTTTCAGACAGACCGGACAGTTCGTAATCAAAAATTCATATCTCCCAAACTACAGATCGGATTTTCCTGATCTCGGTGCCAAAAGAAAGCTAAAGTTCCCAGGAACAAAACTCTAGAAGGGCAAAACCCCAGATTTGGCCTCTACAGTAGTCTAAACAATAGATGAAAATACTAACATTTATCTGCCCAGAATTCAGAACAGTGGTAAAGAAAATATCATAACTATCATAATACAGATCCAATGGAGATGATCTTTATCAGCTTTGAAAGATAATTTAAAGGTATACAAGAACTTATTTGGGTGGAGATTCTGAAAATGCCTCTAACTAAATCAAAACCTAGGATCAAGCCGACAGATCCTTCTCGTCAGACAGACAGAACAGCGCGCACTAAAAAAATCATATCTCCTAAACCGTAAGGCAGAATCACGTGATATCGGTGGCTATGGAAAGCTAAGAACAATACCTACAACTTTCTAAGAGATGGATAGGACAGAAAACAAACGCATCTTACCCAAAATCGACGTACAAGGCGGTGCACAGCAAGGGGGAAGGGCGGCGGCGGCTCCAAAGGGGGGAGGGGGAGAGAAATGTGGAGTTTAGGGTTTGGGGTGGGAACCCCCCGCCTCTTATGGCCGGCCACCACATGGGCCCCTCCTGGGCACGGCCCAGGCCCAGGTTGTCGAGAGTTTAGGGAAAACCCCTTTTATTTTTCAGGAATTTCTACTCCTTTAATTTGTCTTTTCTTTCCCTGGCTTCCATTCAAATTACTCGATTCGATTCTTTACTCTTTTCGTTTCCGGGGTATTACAATCAAAAACATGTGGCCTGATTGAATATCTGTCAGTCGCCATGGCTCCAAAGACCGGTTAATATCTATGAGAAGAGCTAACCGGCTCTGATACCACTTGTAGGACCGGAAAGGCGACTAAGGGGGTGAATAGGCGCTTTCACAACTTTCTCGCCTAAATCAAATTCAACACGAACTTTACTCCTTTAGCTATGAAAGCTAAGAAGATCAGTAAGCGCACAGTGGAAGCCTTGTGCTGAATTCGGTAACCCCGACAACCACATGACACAAAAGTGGAGACTTAATCTCAAAGGGCAGATCTGGGCACAGGCGGTCTGACCGGCTACCATGGGCGGTCTGACCGACGGCTAACGAGCGGTCGGACCGCCGTTGCAACACCGGTCTGACCGGTTCAGTCCAGTACTGAAAACTCAACCCAAATCCAAAACGAAATTTAATCCAACTTTTGATTCAACCAATGAAACTTGACCAAATTTCGAGCACACCTCCCTAATGATATTAGAGACCTATTTCTAGCGACGATCCTTCAGATCCACTTCGCAGAGTCGATCTCTCAAGGATTTAACAAAGAAGTGCACAAACCCTAGAAATATGAAAATCTTTGATTCAATACTTGCTTGTGGGGGTTGATGGTCTAGACGATTCTAGGAGTATTCCCACACATCAAAGCAAGACAAAGTGGGTCAAGAAACCAAGCTTAAACACTTGAATCAAGGAAGCACCAAATCCATCCAAATGAGAAAAGAACACAAAAGAGAGACAATGAACTCTCAAGCAAGCATCACAAGATTGATTGATCTCACAAGATGCTTACAAAGCCACTCCCTCCAGGAGGACAAGAGCTCACCAAGGAGCAACCACAATCTCTCCCTCTCTTCCTCTCCAAACCCTAACCCTAGAAAAGGCTAAGGAAAACCAAATGGAAGCTTCAAGGGGTTTTACATCTCCCCCTTCTCTATTTATAGGAGAGGCCTAGGGTTTCACTTTTGGAACCCACTCACACATGGGACCCACAAACAACATCTGTTGAAGCAATCGCCTGCTTCACCACGTGTAGGTTGATCAGCAGTTCTCATCATGTGGCCAAGCCTCTCTTGTCCGAATCCCATCGGAACCTCCCAGAGACTCGCACCGATATCCGCACCGCCTGATCCAACCAGCTGCACCAAACCACCCGTTCGATCCATCTTGTACATTCTGCACCATGCTTGAGTCACACGACCTCACCTCAGCTCTCCAAGCGTAGTCCCGATCCACCCACTGATGACGTCGTTGACCTGCAAGCCACCTGCACAGCAATAGACAAACAAACCGTTTCCGGGAACAAGTTCTTCACAACTTGACCCACGTCAGCTCCGCAATGCAATATACAACAATAAAGCATTGATAACCAAACATAAAACACATTCAAAACACATCAATGCAAACTTGGCTAACCTCCAAGTCAATGCCGGTCTGACCGCCCCACAAGGCCGGTCCGACCGATTTCAGGCCGGTTGGACCGATCCCACAACAGCGGTCGGACCGGTCGAAAAGACTTAGCCAAAATTCCAGCTTGAAAATCCGAAACCTTCTGGAATTTTCAACTCAATAGAACTTTTGACTACGAGCTCCAAAAATGATGTGACCACATCCAGGAGACTCCCCTCACCTGCCTGCACAACCTATTTTTGGATTAGCTCCAAAATCCACTTTTAGGTCAGGCCGGTCCGCCCGGCAACCACGGCCGGTCCGACCTCTCCACGGGCGGTCTGACCGCCCCACACCACCGGTCAGACCGCCTGTGGTCTGACAGCCTGAAGCAAACCCCAAAAACACGAGATTTTGCAAACCAACAAAGCCATTGCCAATTGACTCATCATCCTGAGATCGTGCACATATCCTCACAATATCCACAGAATCGTACGGGCTCTTGTAATTAGAATAGCAAGCATAGCAAATATGGTTGTATCCATAGGGGTCATGTGCTCATCAATGGACGACTTCGACATACAAGCCCGACGTGGAGAGCCCCGCGACAAGGGGAAGGGAAAGGCTCATGCGGCTGAGTCCGGCCGCCATAGTATATCCGGTCGCCCAGGCTAATCCGTATCGACGACGTGAGTTATGAAGAATTTACATCCTTGTTACGTTTTTTACTGTACGGTGTACTTACATCATGGAATCACAGGACATGGATGACTTCGACATACCAGTCTGACGTAGAGAGTCCCGCGACAAGGGGAAGGCTCCTTCCACCTAGACTGACCAACGTCGTAGCGTATCCGACCGACCGGGCGTACTCCGTATTGAAGACGTGAGTTATATACAATTTACATCATTGTTACGTTTCTTACTGTACGATCCACTTACATCATGGAATTGCAGGACATAGACGACTTCGACACTCGCCGCCACCGTGGGCAGCCCCGAGAAAAGGGGCACTTGCAATGGCACCACGGAGACTAGCTGCACACATCGTTAAATAACAGCCCCGAGATATGTATTCCTGTAGAGAAAGCAATGTGTCTAGAAAATGTGGAATGTCGGAAGACAACGAAGGCGCTACTGGCTTGAAAAGACTACAAACACCAATCAACATGCATCGAAGGTGCTACTATGTGATGAGGTGGCTCACCAAGAAAAGATATTGCCGTGGAGACTAGTTGCAGACACCTATTTTTTAATGATATATGACATTCTTTGTTAATTTAGCAGTCTACTGTGGTTGATATTCTTTAATACTGTATTGTACCACATGCTAGGTAAGCTTGTGCATGAACCAACTGAGGGAAATATGTGGCGTGCAGATCATAAACGATGCACCGTATCCTTGAAAACACACACGAGTTAGAGGTTACAGTACATCGTTATATGATCTGCATGCCACACATTTCCCTTAGTTGGTTCATGCACAAGCTTATCTAGTTTGTGGTAGAGTACAGTATTAAAGAATATCATCCACAGTAGACTGCTAAATTAACAAAGAGTGTTTGTCCTATTTCATCTGGTTACATATGATAATACCCCGTCCTCCTTCATCCCGGTTCATGCACAAACTTATCTAGACGTTGGTATATCCAGTGTTATGCCATTATATTTGGGTATATATGTATTCATATTTTGTTTTCCTATATTTGTACGCGTCACTACTACACAAAAACTCATCACAGACGGTTTTTGAACCGTCTGAATTTTTGTGTCTGTGATGACACGAGGTCATCACAGACGATTTTTGAACCCTCTGTGAAAAAGGCTATCACATACGGTTCTATTCACGAACCGTCTGTGATAGCGACTACACAGACGGTTCGTGAATAGAACCGTCTGTGATAGTTTATTTTAACAGACGGTTCTAAACAAGAACCGTCTGTGATAGTTTTTCCATGGGAAAAATAAAACAAAAACGGATTTTCACTTCGTCTGGAGCCTCCTGAGCCTCGCGAATGAATCTGATATGGATTTTCAGATTGAACTTTTCGCTAGCTTTCCCATAATAGCCGCAGCATCACAGTAGCATCAACTCAATCCATTCATAGAGCACTAAAAATAACACGGCATGCATCACCCACATCACAGTAGCATCAACTCAATCCATTCATAGAGCACTAACACATCACAGTAGTAATCCACATCACAGAGCAAAAGGGGGGAGTAGAGAGAGTGAGGTCGTGGTAGGCTGGGGTGACAAGGTCATGGGAGGCCGGCGACGATGAGGCCGGGGCGAGGTGGAGGAGGTCGCGGACGACGAACTCAGGGGAGGACGGGGCGACGAAGTAGAGGAGGCCGGGGGTGACGAGGTCGTGCGAGGCCGGCGACGACGAGGCTGGCGCGAGGTGGAGGAGGCCGCGGGCGACGAGCTCGGGGGAGGCCAGAGCACAAGGTCAGGGCGAGACGGAGATGGCAGAGGAGAAATGACAGAGGAGGAGATGGAGATGGCAAAGGAGGAGATGAAAGACTGTTAATATAGAGAGATTTTCGGTAGCCCACCCATTAAGTGCAAATTTTCGTTTTCCCACCCAAGTATCACAAACGGTTTTATACAAAAATCGTCTGTGATAAGCGTCTCATCATTGACGTTCTTAATACGAACCGTCTGTGATGAGAGACTCATCACAGACGATTTTTGTATAAAACTGTCTGTGATTTTAGGGTTTTACCATGGTTTGGAATTCGAAGAGTAAGGAAAACCCTAAACCATGGTAAAATTCCAAACCATGGTAAATTCAAGTTATTATAAATATAAAATCACATACGGTTCTAACCACGAACCGTCTGTGATATCTACATATCACAGACGGTTCTGTGATAGTTACATATCAAAGACGGTTCGTCTTGGAACCGTCTGTGATTATTTTATCACAGACGGTTTGAGACGTCTTCTATAGCCTGTTTTGTAGTAGTGCGTATTTTGGTTGTTATGTGTATACTCATGCGCATATTGTATATCGACATCTCGAATGGAGTTGCAATGTAATTTTTTTTCCATACATTCCAAGTTGCATGAAATTATAAAACCATAATTTTCGAAACCTAAAATCTAATTTTTCGCGACCTAAATACTAAAGTTTACAATTCCAGAACACATATCAAATTGTCCTAACAGTACACATTCAAGGCCACTACGTGAGTAGCCTTCAAAATAGAATTTATAATTTTTTGGAGCTCAATTTCTACATTTGCAAATTAGAACAATCAGTACATTTATATGAAATTACGAGAAAAATTCTGAAGGAATAAAATTATGAAAAATTTACCCAAGCAAATACAATATGTCGGGAGATTCCACATAAAATTTAGTGATTTTTAGAACTCGTCTGCTATATTTAAAAATTCATACAAAGAACTGCGAAACCTAATTTCCAAAACCCTAACTAAGCCCTAACCGACACGTGGTGGCATCAGGGCATTGCCGCGTGCGGCAACGGGCATGACGTGGCGACGTTGCTGCACATCGACGTGGCGCGCGGAGAGTTCTTGCTGCACGGTGGTCGTGCGGAAACGATGCTATTTTTGTAAATACAGTCGGAAGACGGTCATTTCTGTAAATATGTGATCAAAACACGGCAAAAATGCTAAAAATTCGAGTTAATCTAGAGTTTCTGCACATCTAGAAAAAGGTTAATCTTCAACCCGATGGCTCACGTGTGCGAAGAAAATCGGTCCCACGAGGGAGTCCCCCGCGTTGGTAGCTCCAATTATCACCGACTTTCCGAACGTTGCCACTTCCTCCGCCGTGGCGCTTCCCCATTGGCATGCACACATGTCTCGATCTTGATCGGTGTGAGGACCCCGGTTTATTAAGCTTGTAATGCTTAGTCACCAATTGACCCTAGCATCACAAACAAAATAACCCGTGTCTTCGAGATATGTATACTTCCTAAAAATGCAGTATACACACCCCTTTACAAAATTCATGCATCAATTCCATTCAAGACATAGAACCAAAGCAACACGTAACAAATCAAAAGACATACATAGTAGAGTTATTACAACAGGGAGGCCGACCGGCCAAAAGACATACAAATAACTAATTAGACAGCGGAAGCGAAATGCCATAAGATGGCGATAAACAAAAGAGCCAATTAGTGTGCCTTTACCCACAAGGCAACCAACCGGACCGCCAAACTAGTCATCAAACCCGCAACACATCTCACAAAAGTGAGGCCCTTGGGACTCACCTTCCTCCTCTTCAACAAATAGTTAAGCAAAGCAAATGAGTACAAAAATTATACTCCGCAAGACTTACGTGTAGGGTAACAGGCCTATACATATGCTACATGCAAGCTTATTTAAGTGGAGCAGGCACTAGACTCATTTTCAGCATAAAGCAAGTTTTCATTTGCAATAATGTAATAGATTGAAAGCAATTTTACAATCTGATTTTATTTGATAAAAGCAGTGATAAACAAGTAACAATAATACCAAAATATCCTAGAAGTAGCTAACCCAATAGCCACCACAACAATAGCATGAATTCCCCATTCATACCACCCATGTCAAGTTTTATTTAAAAGGTTGTAGTCTAGTTCTTGCACGACCTTACCAAGCATGTCCATAACCTAAGACGAGGCTATTCGAATAGATTTAACCTTGCAGGGGTGTACCAATGTACCCACACGTCAGACCACCTTTTTGTCACATAATTTAGCACACTTCCTTTGGTATGCCGGCATAACTAAGTCCTACGAGATATTTCCAATATTATGTATTAACTACGAGTCGCCCGTATGGATAGAAACCTATACGTTGTGTCTGGGCAATCGAAAGCCTCGGTCAACTACCCCTCACGGGTAAATCTTTGGACAACTGCGATGCCCCTCGAGGTGGAGAACCTACCCGGAACTCCACCACCGCACACCCAACACAATAACACAGATCCTTTTTCACTCAACACAAACAACCCCCTCCCGCGACTCGGAGCTAACACACGCCAAAGTACTAAGTCAAGAGAGGTCCCATATCCCTCTCGTGTGGTTAGCACGCAAAAGAGCTTGGCTTAGTGACACAAGTAACTCGGTCCTTGGGGGACTTAGGCACCATTCCAGTCACACCCAACAGATCACACCAACATACATTGTGCCCAAGTCGAAACAGTTTTATTTTCAGTTTTTGATTTTACAAAATTAACAAAGTACAAAGTGCTGGACATAATGGAGTAATAATTAGATTTGTGTGGTCAAGATCATCGACTAAGTCGATGACCGCCTAATACTACCGACATCTAAGCATTTCTAAGCATGACATCAAAAAGACAATAAAAGAGCATAATTAAATCACTAGGCTCTAATTCACCAGCGATATTAATAACTTATGTTTGTGGCTGGGGATAACAATTTGAGGGCAACAATGCAATAGGAATAACAACCTCTAATCGGAAAAATTAGTTTGAGACAAAAGCATGCATACATATGATTTGTAAACAAGATATTACACTTGAAAGTAATGGGAAATTTATGATCAAACTGCTTGCATTTATTTGCTGGTACTCTGGACATTCACACGAATATTTTCGTTGCACTCCCGAATCATTGCCATCTAACGATAAGTACCGATAAAGAGAAAACACCGAATAAACACCAAAATTCCAAGAGTCTCCAAAAATTATGAAATTAATATAGAAGATAGGAAATGATTTTAGATGCATTGAAGTGATAATTCTTAGTTCAAATTGGAGTTCATTTCAATTAATTTGGATTTTGTAAAATTTAATTAAACTTCTTGCTTATTAAAAGTATTGTTTTCCTCAACAGGACACCTAGTACTCACAAGCACTCTCTCTAGGCATTCTATGCATACATCCACGATTATCATACAGTCAAAATCAATCCTCTTATAATCTTGATTTAACCATCTGAATTCTTTTACTAATTGTACAATTAACAAGATTCTATTATGCTTGACCAACTACAACTAGTTCAAACATGGAATTGACTAACGGATGTCATTATTCAAATCTACTAATTCTCTACTGATTTATCTCACTAATCACTTAACTAACTATCTATATATCTGAATAAATAAGACATAGTGCTATGTATGCATTTGTTAAATATATTTGAGTAATCACTTAGTTCATAGTTAAAATAAATTATTATTTTGTTAATCATATTTAAATATGCACGACTAATAAAATGACATGCTTAACATGATTATGCACATGCAAGTAATATCTAACGCGGTAACACAATATAAATAAAGATTTTACCACCGCACGCGCTAGACGTGTGACTACCACTGGACGACGCCTTCTCGGTGCTCATCCGCCGTAGTCGTCGATGACAAGCCGCCGCGTCGCGCTCGGCTTCTCGCCCACGACCAGGCACTGCGCCACCTGCCGAGCCACCTTGACCCCGGGCTGCGCCACCATCTTCACGCCACTCGCCGCGTGCGGCTCGCCACTACCAGCCGACCGCCGTCGTCGTGCCGCCGAGCGCCGCAAACCGCCGCCGCTCGCTGCCTTGCCTCCTCGCCGACACCATTGTCTTCATGCATTGCGGCGCCGCCGCCTTCGCGGCCGCCGCCTGCCACTCGACCCTTTGACCACTTCGCTGCTGATGTGTTAGCTTGTATCACGAGCGAGCGGCGAACACTCAACAAAGACTTGTCGCACCAAATCGCCGCTAGTGCATGGCCGCCGCTACTCCAACCGAATGCTACAAGCTACCGAGCGTTGAGCCCTCGCCGCTTCGCCGGCCGCTGCTTGCCCCGGCCATTGCTAGCTAGCTTGCCGAGTCGCCGAATCGCTAGCACCGCCGCTACTTGAGCCAAGCCAAAGCCGCTGCCGGCCGAATCGCCGAAGCCGCGGAATAGGTCGCCGCATGGAGCCGCCCATGCTCCCCTGCATGTTGGCAACAGCAATGCTAGCCGCAGAAGACTCCCAGTGCCGCTAGCCGCAGAAGCCATGCGCCAAAGACCAGCACTAGCATACGGCCCTGCTTGGTACGACCGCTTTGGCTTTTGGGTGAGAAAAGCCAGAAGCTGTGCCAAACGGTTGGCTTTTTTTCTGGCTTTCACAGGAAGCTCAAAGCTGTCAATACATATGGAAGCCAAAAGCGAAAAGCCAGTGTTGAGGTGCTTCCAACAGCTTTCCACCTCCAGCGTTCCAAGAATACCCCCAGACTTCGCAGAAATTACCCACCTCATACCTAGTATTTAAAGCAATCTTGCCTGTTCGCCTTCCCACTGGCATATTCGATTGAGTCTACTTAAAATTCTAAGTTACAATGAGCACAAGCAAAAGAAAATTATCATTGCAACAATGGCTTTGCATAATTTTATTCGAGATAGTGCTTTGATTGATAATGATTTTGCTCGTGCAGACAGGAATGATGATTATGTAGACGGGGACATGTCCACTAACCTCAGCGCACATGATGATACAACTGTTATGGATGATGTTGATATGAGCATTTCAGACATTTCATGTTTAATGTTGTTAATTTAGTTAAACGACATCAAGTAAGTCATTACTGTCCTCATGAGCATTTCAGACATTTCATATCTCTAAGTCGCGGCAAATTTACCTAAAAGCCGAACATACCAAACACCAAATCGAAAAGCACTGACCATTCAAATTTCAAAATGAAAAGCCTACAAGACACAAATTAAGTCGCTTTTAGGAAAGCCACAGCTGTGCCAAACAGGGCCTACATGTTGCGATTCACATGATCTGTCATTGCCTTCTCTCTTCTCCAAAATACTCAAATGAGCTCGCATGCGAAAACCAAGTGGATGAATGGAATGCCTAGACGATGAGGATCACCCAGGTATAAAATGCATTGAAAGATTTTTGGTTTTTAATTGGGTTTGGAAGGAGAGAAGAGATGAACTTGTTTTGTGGTTCTTGCATTGACTAGAAGATGGTGCTCGAGAGGAGAACGCAGTGGGGTGATTAGTGTTTGGTGGGCATGGCGGTGAGAGAGATGAATAAAGAAAAGTAGTGTGATGTCGGGTGCACAAGGCAATGCATGAGATGTGCCTTTGTTGAAAATGTTGGGCAAGTGGGGTTGCTATCTTGGGAGAAGAAAAAGATGGCATGGGAGGTAGGATGATTCTACCGCGGGGAGTAGAGGTGGGAGTCGGGCCGTGCTTTCGGGCCACCCAAAGCCGGCCGGCCCAAAGACGGCCGGCACGCCCGCCCGACACGTGGCGAGCCGGGCTGGCCCGCCCGAATGGTGGGCCGGCCGGCCGCGCAAGCCGCGGCCGTCGGGCGCAAGACGGCACGGCAAACCGTGCACGCGCGGGCATGGCTAGGGCCGCCGGCCCGACGCTCGCCGCAGCCGCCTCCGTCTTGCGGTCGCCGGCCGCCGCCGCCTGCTCCGTCTTGCCGCCGGCCAGCGCCGCCCCCACCGCTCCGTCAGGCCGTGGCGCCGCCGCCGCCTGCGTCGCGGGCCGCCGCGGGAGGAGGTTGGGAAGGGGCGGGAAGGGGGATGGAGCCGAGGCGACGGGAGAGCGAGGCGCCGAGGCGACGGGAAGGGGATTGAGCCGAGGCCGCCGCGCCTCGCCCTCGCCGCCGCACGCTGCGCGCGTGCGTGCGCCGCCTCCCCTCGCCGCTTCGCCTCCCTTCCCCTTCGCGAGGGGCGGAGCCGCAGAGGGGCGACCAGGGACGGGGGGTGGAGGCGACGGGGGTAGGCGAGGGGCGGAGGCGACGGGGTGGACCGGTGGAGGCGAGGGCGGCGACGTCGGCGAGGGCGGCGACCTGGGGACGGAGGGAGGCGACGGGGGGAGGGGGAGGCGAGGCGAGGCCGCGAGCCCGCGAGGAGACGGGAGCGGGCGAGCGCGGAGACCGGAGAGAGCGAGGGAGACGAGGGGGCGGAGGGAGCGAGGGAGACGAGGGGGCGGGCGTCGCGTGGAAAAAGAGGGGAGGCGTCGCGTGGAAAAGACGGGAGGGGAGAAACCGAGGGGGGAGAGAGAGAGAGAGAGGAGGGGAGAAACCGAGAGAGGGAGAGAATTCGGGAGAGGAGAGGGAGAGAGAGAGAGAAATCGGGAGAGGGAGGGAGAGAGAGAGAGAGAATGCCTTTTCGTGGGACATCCGGGAGAGAGAGAGAAACCGGGAGAGGGAGAGAGAGGGGGCAAAGGGAATCTGATCAAGACACAAGTCACGCAACGTTCGGAATCAACTCAACACAGCTTCGCTTTCTCTCAAATCAAGTCACTTTGCTTTCAAATCAACTCAACATACTTCGCTTTTAAGTCACACAACGCTCGATTTCGAAGCGCAACGCTCAAAACTTCAACGCTCGCAACTCACCGTGCGTCCGTGCCTATAAAATCACCAAGCATTCGTCAATCGTTTTGCTCACCAACGAAAATCAACTCACTGATCTCTTTTCTTCACCATACAAAAAACAGCTTTCATTTCTTCATCATCCCATCTACTCTCCTCATTTCTTCAACATCCATCTACTCTCCCCATTTATTCACCATCTATTCACCCATTATGCTGCCAAGGAGTCGGAGCACCAAGGAGTTCCCGAGCGGTATGCTACCGAGGAGTCGGAGCACAAAAAGGACAGCAGGGCGACTTAGTGTAAGCTCTCGCCGTCGCTCCCCTAGTCCTCCTCCAGCTCCGACTCCCGTTGATGCTCGCCAGTTCTCGCCAAGCATGGGAGACTACGGCATGGATGACCGTCATATGGACGGTACGGAGGGCTACGAGGAGTACCAGGGCGGTCCGGAGCCAATGGGGCCTCCAGAGTTCTCTCCCGCGACCACGGACGGCAACATTGGCGGGTCTGGCCGAAGGGCGAATTGCTGGAAGCACATGACCTGGAGCTAGGAAATCCAAGACAGCCAAATGGTAGATATCGCAACATGTAATTATTGCCAAGCTAAATTATCTGCTCGTGCAGCTGCAGGGACAGGGCACTTGAACCGGCACTACAAAGCATGCTTGCGCAAGATCGGAGCGCAGAGCCGAGGGGGAGGAGTACAAACACGGCTAAACTTCGAGGCGTATGGCTCTGTAAGTACTTGGGTATACAACCCTTTTCGCTCGTGAGGAAATTGCTAGATATATTGTTGCAGAAGATCAACCAATTAGGATGGGTGAAAGTCGCGCGTTCGAAAAAATGATCCAACGCGGCTTTTGCCCGCAGTACCAACATGTTAGTAGGAGAACCACTACATCTGATATTTTACGGATGTATCGTAAGGAACTAGCAGAGCTAAAAGAACTATTCCTACAAGTTCAGTTCTCTTTTGCTATAACTTCGGATATTTGGACATCATCACACCGAGAAGTGCCTACCTTAGTGTTGTAGCCCATTATTTAGACGACAATTATAAACTAAACAAGAGAGTCATAGGGTTTAAGCTAATTAACGAATCACACACGGAGAGGCCATTGCCGGCGTATACTACACGCATTTGATGATTTTAAGATAGACAATAAGATTGCTTCTATAACTCTTGATAACGCATCACCAACACGATCGCTATGAACATCCTCACCCCAAGCTTGCAGACGATATTGGTGGTTATGTTCTCCACCGTAGATGCGTATGTCATATCTTGAACCTTGTTGTTCAAGATGGTATGCAAGCGATTGGCGGATTTTGAACAATGTACGCGACGCCGTTCGCTACCTCACAAATTCCCAACAAGTGACAACTAGGTTCATGGAGCATCTTGCGGCCAATGGAAGGAACCAAGAAAATTCGGTCTTGACATGAAGGTGAGGTGGAACTCGACCTATATCATGTTAAAGAAGTTACAAGGGTACGAACATATCATATCCGTTTTTGTTAACGCTAACTCAAAAGACAATGAACTAGTAGTTACTAATTCAGATTGGCAGATTGCTAGTCATTTTCGAGAGTTTTAAAACCTTTTATAAAGCAACAAAGATGTTATCTCGTGTTTATTACCCTACCTCTCCCTTAGTTATAGAATATATTTGGTTAATTGCAGATAAGATTGCCAAATCTAGGAAGGATCCGCTTTTAGGTCATGCTGTCGCACTAATGCAGGAAAAAATTATTAAATATTTTGGTTCTATTTCACACGTGTATTGCTTTGCTATCATTTTCGATCCTACGAAAAAGTTGCCAGGTTTGCAGCTCGGTCTGGAGGGAATAGGTGAATGCCTCGGTCTTGATTACTCGGAAGCTTTCGCACATGTCAAAGATGAGCTTTTTCGTGTTTTCCGCATGTATCATGACAAATTTGGCAAAGAATACGAGATCGGATGCCTCACAGCAGGCGCGACAAGGAAAGAAAAGCTTGACATCCGACTTGTGGAAGAAGCTAAAGGGCAAGTCCAGTTCTTCGTCCTCTCAATCTCAGGCAGCTCCCGTGTGGAATCCTGTCTCAAAGCTAAACCACTACCTGGAGCATGATTTTGCAAACATCGATCCTGATCTTTCCGGTGAAAAGATAGACTTGCTCGAGTGGTGGAAGAACAACAAGCGGACATTTCCTGTGCTGTCACATTTTGCACGGGATGTTCTCACTGGTGCCGGTGTCCACCGCCTCTTCGTAGCAACGCTCAAAGATGGCAGGGGAGAATAATTGAAGAAAGAAGATCATCCCTCACGCCTAAGATGGTGGAGGCAATCACATGCGCAAAGGACTGAGAATTGGCTAAAGAGCATCAACAAAGATCAACTAGAGGATCTTGAGATCGCCCAGCGTATATCTTGACCTCGAACGCATGAACGATCCGACATTGATGAGTAGTTAGTATGTACACATGTTGTTACTGTACTCTTTTCCTTACTCGGGGAACCCCACTCTGGGGCGTAAGGTTTTTAACGAGGCAGTAACATTGTATCTGTAAAATATCAATAAAAATTCAATTTTCCCTCGAAATATTTACGTGCCCATGTTTTTACCAATTAATTCAATTTTAACTAGATTCTTTATTAGGCGGGCACGAGAGGAATGAAGATGGTTGTCGCCACCATCATCGCCACCTCCGCCGTATATAGTAATTTTGGGCTGGGCTTGGGCACACAAGCACGACCCCAAAGACGATGGGCTTTGGGCCGCGCTCGGCTCGCCGGAGGCGGTGGGCGGCGGACGCACGCACGCGATAGAGTGACGGGCCGAGCCAAGACGACAGACGACGCCGCCCGGCACGGTGGGCTCGGGCCGGCAAGACGCAAGACGGCCCAACTCCCACCTCTAGCAGGAGACGGAAAGGCGGTGATTTTCTGATGGGTCAACAAAGTGGTGGGAGGAAAATAGCAATGGGGAGTTCCCTAATTTGTAGACATAGAAGTTTAATTCTAATAATCACGAAATGTAGATGCTTAGGTAAAAATTTCATAAATTTATCCAGAGTGTGATGCGCTCTAAAAATCTTTGAATTTACTGTTTGGCTGGAAGATGAATAACAGTATAGTTTTTCCCCTCTACTTCTTTTAAGTCATCCAAACGATCTTGCATGCGTAAACCAATTATAGAAACTGAAAGCCCTCGAGACAATGATCGCAACGATATAACATGCGTTGCCGAATTTTTGATTTTTGTTGGTGATTGCGAGGAGAGAAGCTGAAAAAATAAAGAATGGATACGCGGGTGTTTTATATGCTAGTTCTTTGCTCCTTTTTGCAATTTTTCTCAAACTGCCATGTATGCGAAAACAAATTATAGAATCGGGTTGGTCGTGCGATGCTGATCGCGGTGGTATAACATGCATGGCTTGATTTTGAGATTTTGGATTAGATTTGAAAGAGAGAAGCGAAAGTAGTTAGTAGGGACGAAAGACTTTAAAAGATGACCAGGAAAAGACGGAAACACAAAGCGTTCTAGGCGCTCTCTCGGATCAATCGATTCAAAAAGAACAATGATGATACTAATACATGTATAATGTTATAATTTTTGTGATGCATGCTGATCAAGAAATGAAAATAATTAGTTTTAATTACAGTCTTCCAGACCTTCAATTTAATATTGATTATTATTACTTGATGTGCGACAATTTCAAAACATGCTTTAATTAATTCCTCAATATATATTTAGAATAAT
Source organism: Hsuehochloa calcarea (assembly GCA_036346395.1). NCBI lineage: Eukaryota > Viridiplantae > Streptophyta > Magnoliopsida > Poales > Poaceae > Hsuehochloa > Hsuehochloa calcarea. Next base: position 11,642,178 of record CM070613.1, on the reverse strand, counting down.
TATGCTTAGTTTAAATTGATAATTATAAATTTTCAATTCTATTTGTTTTATTTATCTATTAAGTTTATGTTTTAAATTCAATCTCCAGATTGAACAAGCAAAATAAATAGGGAACCAAATAACCTCCAAATTGCGGAAGAATTCAAACATGCACAATAGAGAAGATAGAATCCAATAAAAATATTCCCACAATTGAAATCCCTTTAGTTTTTTTATGACTTCAAATCGAGCTTTTGAATGGGAGACGATGTATTGGATTACTAGGTTTTAAATACTAGTCTTCAATTATCACAGGATTCTCAACATGTGGGTTACAGAAAAAGTTTTAAAAAGTCCAAAATTTCACAAATGCACATTAGATACTTAACTAATCCAACTTAGTCATTTTGGGATGTTACAATCGCTTAGCCTTATGTTTTTTTGCCCTTTTCAAGACCTCTTTGTTTAAACTTCGAACGGTCGAACGAGGCATGCGCGTATCCTCCGTCAAAGACATTTCTCCGGGCTCTCATTGTTTTGTTCTCCGACGGCTACTGGGTCCTGCCGTGCTGGTGCTATCGGACACGTTGAATGACGCAGCTGATGGTGGTGTTATTTCTTTTTGAAACTCGAGCAAAGCTTAGATTTCATTCCTCCACCCGAGTACATTATGTTGTTGTAGTACGTCGATAAGAAAGTCGGGATTACATACAAGCAAAATTTTCCTACAAAGCTTGCTTAGCGCAGCAAAGGCGACGCTTGATTAGCTAATCGCCAACGCGTGCGAGTTCAAAACCTCAAAACCTCGTAATGAGGATGTAATTTTGTAAGATGATACTGTAGTGCTTCTTGATAGCTAGCCCAAAAAAGCTTCGCATGGCAACACACCACCAAAGCATGGAACAAACATTCACTTTCACATGTCACACAAACACCCCACTCTTTGATGTCGTCAATGCATAATCTCATAACAGGGCAACACACTTTGAGAACTCACCAGTCGCCACCAGAATACTTTGGGGCTGTTTGGGTAGTGCCCTAGGTAACATTTTGGCCATGCCAAAGCGCACGTAATGCCAAAATCTAGGTAAAAAAGTGTTTAGACGGTGATTATATCAATTTATCGATAATATCAAAATTAGTACATAAATTGATGTGTTTGGATTGCTACTATGATAAAGGTTAATAAATAGCCAAAATGCTTCTATTCGGGACTCTGACATGCGGGGTTATATGTCATCTAGTATTTCACAATGTCAAAACATAGTCAATGTGGGTCTTGTTTTTGTTGACCTCATGACAACGAACACGATGGTTTAAACAGATTGTAAATTGAATACCAGATTTATGAGATATAATCATTTAAAGTTGCTTCATCAAACAAAAAAAAGGCAAAGCCAAAATGAGAGCGAGGCCATCTGGATTTTGCCACGAATTGGCGTGCACCACTATGTTTTACCAAATTTCATAGGCAACTCTAAATTTTGGTACTAAATTAAATTATAGCTAAGTTTTAGGGGCATTACTAAATTTTGATTTGGCTCATTTAAGTAATAAACCGAGCAACCCCTTTATCTTCGGAACCATTGCTAATTTCCACATCGCCTTCCACAATTTTTCAGAGCTCGAACTTGAGCTCTCCAAGGGCTTTGGATACATTGTGATTCGACTCAATCTCTTCGAATTGACACAAAATATGAACTAAAATCCCTTTCAACCTGAAGAGAGAGTGATTCCAATCCTCACTAACTAAACAAGCCCTAGACTAGCTCATCATTTGTCTGCATAACAACATGATAGACCGTCTTAACCGAATAAATCCCGGACTCTTCGAAGGCCCATGCAATGACATTGTCTTGACAGCGGAATACGTAAGATTAACTCAGCATTCGACAGCGAAAAAATACTCCTCTTCCCAACTTCTTAAAGAATTATTGATCAGTTCACTAACCTCCTGTACGTTCTCATTTCTCAGCCTACCAATTGGTTTAATTGATCCTTGTTTAGGAATCCAATTGTCCTGCCATACCCGTGTACTTTCCCTGATCCAATAGCCAGCTCCTTCTAGCGCTACAAATCGGAGCCCTCCCCGCGATTCACGGCTCTTTCTTCTAATCGTGCGCCAAAGAATGTCCCACGCTTTTGATCCGCGCGCGCGTGAGCTGCTCGATCGGCGGACCGGTGATGGAAGCGCCGTGCGCGCGTATGCTTCAACTTTCCTTTTTCTTTTTCCTTCGACCGGTTCTCGCGCGTGCGGAAGGCTCCCAACCCTCCCCGCCATCCTATCTCTCGCACGCCCCTCGCCTCTCCGTCTCCACCCCAAAAGCACGCGCCCACCCTAGCCACGCCCTCCCTCCCCTTTGGCCGGCCGCCCCTCCCGCCGCCGCCGCCCTCTCCTCCCTTGCACCCTTTCGCCCTCGCGCCCGCGTCGGAGGGTCAAACCCACCGGCACCCTTCGTCGGATCGGCACCGCCGCCGGCTTCTTCCCCCTCCGCCTCCGCCTCCTCCTCCGCCGCCTCTCGCTAGCTCCACTGCTCACCGCCTCTTCCTCCGCCTCCTCGACCTCTCCTTCGCCGCGCCAGAGCCGTCGGCCGCTTCTCCCTTCGCCCGCGCCGCCTCCCCCTCCCTTTGCAATCGCGCAACCCAGCGCTAGTGCCTCCTGCTCCCACGACTCCCTTCTCTCGCGCGGTTGCGCTCTAACCGCCCACCACTCCCATCTCCTCCCTACGCGCCCGCCCAACCTCCGCCACTCCTCCCTTCTGCGCGCCCTCCCTACCTCCGCCACTCCTCCCATCTCCGCCGCCTCCCCATCTCGCAGCTCTCCTACACCGCCACCATCCACGTCCCCCTCTCTCGCCTCCTCTCTCCCCACTCGCACGCTCGCGGCCGCCTCCTACTCCGCCTCGCCTCCGCGGCCGCCACGACGGCAGTGTGGCCGAGGCCACCGACGGACGGTGCTCGGCGTGGTGTCGGCGCCTCTGCGCGCTGCGGAAGAAGTACAACCGCATCCCGCAGACGGAGGAGTCGCCGCCGCCGGCAGAAGATGCTCAACCGCGAAAGGTGAGGAGGTGCTTCACTCAAGCCCGTTGTCTCGCGCCATCAACGAGCTCGAGCGCCCACGCCCCTCTCCTCCACCTCGCCGAGGAGCTCGCCCCGCCTCCTCCTCCTCCCGGACATTCACTCTCTCCTCTCCTTTCTTTGATTATAATCGTTAAAATTTCAAAATAGAGGAGGCGGATGTACTGGGCATGATTTTAGGACGATCCATTGGCGCATGTTATTGGCTTTCGCTATATTCAACTATCGAAACAAGCAATACTAATTTGACATTTTTCGTGCAAACAAGACATTCATGGTATGGCAAATGAGGGGTCCATTATTTGCACCGCCAGACCCACCCTTCAAGATCTTGGCTTCATGATTCTTAGGTATGTACAATGATAGTCGAATTTCTAATTCCATTGCACATTATTTGAGAAGAAATGCGTGCGCAAATGCTTTCTTATTTTATTTTGGTTATGTCAACATCTTATAGGAGCTTGGAAAAGAAAGGGTTACATCGGTGAGACCTTGTTTACATTCGCCTTCCTCTCCTTTGTGTTGGTAAATTTCTTTATTAGTATTCCATTAGATTTATTCATTCTTTCTAACCACCATTCAACTTATTTTCTTTGCAATTTCATTTGTATATGCGTGGAAACCTTATGATGACACAATGTGAAATCGGGTTGTTTATATAAAGATGTTCACTTTATTTCATGGCTCGAGATATCTAAATAACCGCATACAAATGCCATGTTTCCTATGCAAAGTACATGCGTTGGGATTTCTCCCCATTCGACCAATTCACTAACGCTTGTTTGCCAAACAAGGGGCTTCCTTGTAGTTCTTTCCCCGAATTGGATGATGCTCCTACATATATAAGTTTAGCTTTTATCATTGTAACCGCAAGTCGCTTACCTTGCAAAGGGACATTTCATCCTTCAAACCAAGCGCTTCTACATCGTTCTTATTTGGCGAGGGTGCTCTCCTTCCTATGTGTAAGTGTCTCAATTCCCAATTTTTCGTAATTTTGTTGTACGTAATATGTCGATATCTTTCGCTTGTGCTTTGTACTTATTGGGAATAGCACATTTTTATGTTTTGTGTTTCTTCAGGCTTCTCAATTCTTACGGATAGTTACATTCTATTCCACACAACTTCCAGGGCCTAACTATCATTGCCGTGAGGTAAGGTGGCTTGTTAGGGTTGTAGCTTCTGTTCATAATGATATTTTTACGAACACTTTCATTTATCCAATCTGTGGCTCACCTCTTGCCGTGCTACCACCGCTCGAATCAAGGCAGAGGTGCTTCTTATTAATTGTAAGAGGCCACTTATACATTCTTTATACAGGTATACTGTGAATTTGGTTGTTTTCTTTGTGGACAAGAAGCTTACAGGTAAGAAAGAATCTCTTGCCATTTTGATGAAGTGTTTTTCAAATTGGTTTCATTATAACCATTTTTTTTTGTGTGTACAGAACTTCCGATCGATCGCCAGGATCGGCATCGATTCTACTGTGAGTGTGAAGGATAAAGACAAAGAAGTTGAAAGAAGAGAACAAGAGGTCTTTGAATGGTAACTTGGTGATGCTTCTAATCGGGTATGAGGCATCACAATAATAATCTTTTGTTTCAACAGATAGAAGGTCCTCTTTCTTGAATTTGGTGGAAATTAATCTTCGCTCAAACTCAAACCGAGGAATACCCTTGTGTTGTGTGCAGAGACCACGGATGCAAATGAATGGAAAGCACCTTGAGAATGAGAATTTGGAGATTCACCGCTGTAACTCATCGCTTTATCCATTTCTTCTGGACATCGTAATACATTAATGAGTGATAACGGTAGAATTATTCTCAGAACCAATTTATTAAGGTTGGAATATGCTTTAGAGACTTCAAGCGTACCAATGGCTCAGATTCGAAACTGAGGTGTAGGAACTTGATCTTGACCTGCTCACACTTTTTGGATATTTAAATGATAGGTCATCATCTAGCATTTTACTTCTTTGGAGGAGTCATTTACATTAGCTGCAAGAGTAGGACTTGCAAAGTCATCCGCATTCCTCTCAATTTGTCTCGCCAATGGATCGCAACCTCCTCTCTAAATTTACCATTTATCTCGTAACTTGTATCATGTTACCATGGGTATGTTTTTGGCTCAGTGATGGATTAGCAAGCACTGCATGGTGGTGAGTTAAAATTATTCCCCATTGTTGTATGTGCATGAGGGCTTCGTCTCAAGCTTGAGGGATGTTCAAATTATCATTCTCCTTCCGAGGCAAATGGCGAAGAAGAATAATTTTCCTTGCTCTTCGATGACGATTCCGAGGAAAAGAGAGCTTATCTTCACTGTCATCAGATGTCTTGGCGTAAAATTTCTGGCGCATCTTCCGAGGCCCAACTTTAGCCATCTTATTCACCTCTCCCTTTTAGGGCTTCTAGAACGACTCTCTAGCTTTTTCCAGCTCGGGACAAAGAAGAAAAGGAGGTGGCCTTTTTCTCTTATTCTCTGTGGTGCATTTCTAGAAGGTAGCTTTCCTTCCCTATCATCTGTGTGGTCTTATCGTAAATCTCGTGCGGATAATGTATCTTCTTAAGCTCAACTTTAGCCATCCTAGTCGAGCTTCTAAGATTTCTAAAAGAGTCACCAATTGCAGAGCTTCTAAGATTTCTAAAGCTCTGAGTCACCAATTGCAGATTTCCCACTGCTTTAGGTGTGCATTTTTCGTTGAAAGCAAACACATTGTCCAAAGATTTTCGGCTTGGGTGCGAACTAAAGGCGATAATGGTTTCTTTGCACTCGGCTCTTTTCTGCTGCGTGAGGTCGATGGTGCTTTCTTGCGCCCTAACGAACGAGTTACGTGTCTTATTTCAACTACTTTTGGACTATCGAATCGACTAAATTGGATCAGAGGATGGTTTACACTTTGTAAGCTTTCTTTGCTTGTGATTCAATGGATCTGGCGCCTTGATGTTATCAGAATAGGTAAAGTGAATACCGCTTGTTTCTCAAGATGGCCCATTGGAGGTTTGACTTTTAGGTTGGTCGGTGTCTCATTGTCTTCGTGGTTTGGTGAAGCAACAAAGATGCTTGTTTTGTGAAGTGCCACTAGGATCTCCCACACTTCATCCCGAGAACTTCACCTGTTGGGCTTGGTTTTATCTGCAGATTCCATTTGTATGGGGGCATTTGGGAAGAATTGAAACACATTCAAGTCGAAATGTTAAATTGGATCTATTTTTTTAAATCATATGGTCAACCTGATTTATCATTTATTTGTTTGTATTCCTATTTTAAGACAAGTGTCAACTGTTAACCACATCCGCATCAGATTGTCGCTTCTTTGCAGTCATTTTGAATTTCCTCGATGTGATGTTAGGTGTGTAATGTTTGTATGTGTTGTATTGCGTGTACACTCATTTACTGAGGAAAACATCATTATTTTTTAAATGTTTCCAAGGTTTGATTTTGATGTTGTTTACAGGGTTCTTGGTGGTGGGTTTTAAGATGGAGAAAAATCTGGTTGGCATTGGATAGTTTTGACTTCATGCTTAAATAACAGGGATGTTCAATGTCTATTAACTGCTCTGTTTTTGCTGAAATGTGGCAGGTATATTATTCTGATTCTTAATACAATATGTTTCTCTACTGGATATTCCGTAGCAACGCACGCGCATGTAACTAGTATATATAAAAAGTATGGTTTATGTCACTTGAACTTGCTGTACATGATGTGTCATCATGTTGTCCAGATGACTTCGTATCTACCTAGATTGCTAAAAAAATGAGCTATGCAGGTAGGTATTTTCCTTTCTCAGAATTATCAAATCCAGATGTGCGTATGCATACACTTTTGCAGCGATTTGTCCTCTGTAAATCCATTCTCTCCGTCTGTTGTTGAGGCTTATCTTCTGCGACTTTCAAATGATGGCAAAGTTGGATACAATCTCTTTGTTCCTGTAAACTTCCATTTACGTGGTAACGACACTGTTGTTCTAATCTTCGTTATTCTTACTTGCAGCATTAGTCCAAATATCCATGAAAAATTGCTTGAAATTTTTTATGGAATTTACGAAAAGGATCCTGATAAAGTAAGTTTCTCTAGGCATATGTCCTGCAAGCACTAACTTAGCCCTTATGAGGTTTTGCAAGACATCTAGGTGTGTATTCCTGCAGGTGCTTCAAGCAATTATTCAGATGGGTGTCCTTGTTCCTACCGGAGATATGTGGCTTTTAGAAGACCAACTTAATTTTGCCTTAATAGGTAGTCGCTTTTACTTGAGAGATGCTCCTTCCTAATTACTTACATCCAGTATTTGATTCTTTCTTATGCTTAACTTAACTCTCCTTGTTTAGCTATTTTATAGCTTCGAAAAGCGTCAGGCCACACAAAGGAGAGAGAGAGAGAGAGAGAGAGAGAGAGAGATATGGCAACTGCACAGCTGTGACTTAAAAAGAAATTAACTGAGGACGAGAGGCTTCTAAAGAGGAAGAAGACACTTGCGGCTACGCCGTGAGTACTTTCTCCATTACTAGCATTCCACGTTCTTAATTGACTAAAATTTCCAGCTTGCCTTATTCTGGGTCTGAAGTTCTGAACTCTGTACTGATACATCCGTTGAGATTGCTAGATATGCCATGGAATTACTAAGATTTAACGAAGCTGGCGTTGAAGTACCTGTTAAGGAAAATTTTAACCTTTGGTCCATATGTTCGACCTATCGAATTTGTGGCACATCTGTTAGTGTGAATGTATATTAAAAGTTTTTAATTGCTTTCAAATTTACTATACCTCAGCATGCAAAGAAGAGATGGGAAAGGTAGTGCCGCACATTCAACAATTTGTTTCGCCGTCCGACAGAGTGAGAAGGTTGCACAATTCATTTAGCGCTTGGTACCCACAACGACTCTTTGCTCTATTCTTTTCTATGGTTTACTGTGGCCATTTACGCACATAATTTTTTTTAAATGTGCGTAGCATTTAGCCATTTACCAAAGTGCAGTATACTCACTACCTTTGGACAATCTGTCTACTCAGTTTTGGCTGCACAATCTTTTAGTTAGTGATGGCATAAGAATGTAGTTTATTGAATATATAAAATAGCTAACAACTGCAATTTTGTGTGTAAATTGTTTGGGATATGCCCTCAAGATGTTTCCAATTTCTATTACATTTACAAAACAGTGGGTCTAAAAAAAAGGACCGTCCTTTGAACATATATTTTTCTCCAAACGACAGGACTGTACTTCATTTAGGCAAGTTTCTTCTACTACCAGAGATCGTCTACTATCCTCACAGCATAATTGCAATGCATTTCATACTAATCAGCGGTGTGCATAGGTTGTGATGGGTACCTCCATAGCTCAATTAGTTTTCTTTTGCTACCAATAGTGTGTAGCTACATATACTTTTCTATGGTTTAGTGCGGCCATTTACACATATAAGTTTTTTTTAAATGTGCGTAGCATTTAGCCATTTACCAAAGTGCGGTATACTACTACCTTTGGACAATCTGTCTACTCAGTTTTGCCTGCACAATCTTTTAGTTAGTGATGGCATAAGAATGTAGTTTATTGAATATATAAAATAGCTAACAACTGCAATTTTGTGTGTAAATTGTTTGGGATATGCCCTCAAGATGTTTCCAGTTTCTATTACATTTACAAAACAGTGGGTCTAAAAAAAAGGACCGTCCTTTGAACATATATTTTTCTCCAAACGACAGGACTGTACTTCATTTTGGCAAGTTTCTTCTACTACCAGAGATCATCTACTATTCGCACAGCATAATTGCAATGCACTTCATGCCAATCAGCGGTATGCATAGGGTGCGATGAGTACCTCCATAGCTCAATTAGTTTTCTTTTGCTACCATTAGTGTGTAGCTACATATTATCTCCATATCTCAGTTAGTAGCAAATGAGATGGTGTATGTTATTCAGTTCCGGCCCTGCTCATGCGGGTTTGATCTCTGTCTATCTCCATCCCCTTCCTTTTGCTATTAAGCAATCCCTCCGCCTCTTGTCGCCCGTCTTTGAGAAGTTATTATTCGGAATATATATATAAAGTATGGTTTATGTCACTTGAACATGCTGTACATGATGTGTCATCATTTTGTCCAGATGACATCGTATCTACCTAGATTGCCCAAAAAAATGAGCTATGCAGGTGGGTTTTTTCCTTTCTCTGAATTATCAAAACCAGATGTGCGTATGCATACACTTTTGCAACGATTTGTCCTTTGTAAATCCATTCTCTCCGTCTGTTGTTGCCCTTCTTTGCGAAATAATTACTTCGAATATATATAGAAAAAATTGGTTTATGTGGCTTGAACTTGCTGTACATGATGTGTCATCTTGTTGTCCAAATGACTTCGTATCTATCTAGATTGCCAAAAAAATGAGCTGTGAAGGTAGGATTTTTTCTTTCTCTGAATTATCAAATACAGATGTGCGTATGCATACACTTTTGCAGCGATTTGTCCTCAGTAAATTCATTTTGCTAAATTGCTAATAAAGAACATTTGTAACTCACCATGCCATATTTTGTTTTTGTGTTTGTGCTAATGTCGTTCTAGAATACAATAATGACAAATTACTCGTGTTGTAACTATCGCGTTTACATTTTTCTCATTTTTCACGATTTTTGAATTCTTTGCATATTTGGGTTATATAGTTCTACATTATCAATTCCTATTTCACATAAAAATATTTGTTCTCAATTCCACGGGTACTCTTGTGCTTTTAGGAGGCTTCGCGCTTGCATTCCGTGTGACATGGTATTATCATGTGATCAAGTGGGTTTTGAGGTTCGATTTTGGCATGATTTCTTACCTCAGACCGATCCTCTTCGTTTGACGGATTTTCCAATAAGATCGTTCCTTCGTGACATTGAATCTTTTGTATCGCCGTTTGGTCTTTTTTAGTATCTCGATTTAAGGCAGCAGCATGGTATTGAATCATTTGTATTGTCTTTTGGTCCTTGTTAGTATCTCAATTAAATGCAGCAGCAATATATATGCTGATTAAAAAGCTACTGCTGATGTCAACGGGCGGAGGCTTATCTTCTACGACTCTCAAATGACGGCAAAGTTGCGTACAATCTCTTTGTTCCTGTAAACTTCCATTTACGTGATAATGACATTGTTGTTCTAATCTTCGTTATTCTTACTTGCAGCATTAGTCCAAATATCCATGAAGGATTGGTTGAAATTTTTTATGGAAGTTATGAAAAGGATCCTGATAAAGTAAGTTTCTCTAGGCATATGTCCTGCAAACACTAACTTAGCCCTTGTGATGTTTTGCAAGACATCTAGGTGTGTATTCCTGCAGGTGCTTCAAGCAATTATTCAGATGGGTGTCCTTGTTCCTACCGGAGATATGGCGTCTTTCAGAAGACTTTGCCTTAATAGGTAGTCACTTTTTACTTAAGAGATGCTCCTTCCTAATTTCTTACATGTAGTATTTGTTTTTTCTTATGCTTAACTTAACTTTACGAGTTTAGCTATTTTATAGCTTCGAAAAGCGTCAGGCCACTCAAAGGAGAGAGAGAGAAATATGGCAACTGCACAGCTGAGACTTAAAAAGAAATTATCTGAGGATGAGAGGTTTCTAAAGAGGAAGCAGACACTTGCGGCTACGCCGTGAGTACTTTCTCCATTACTAGCATTCCATGTTCTTAATTGACTAAATTTCAAACTTGCCCTATTCTGGGTCTGAAGTCTGAACAGATACATACAACGCCTCTTTGCTCTATACTTTTCAATGGTTTAGTGCGGCCATTTACGCATATAATTTTTTTAAAATGTGCGTAGCATTTACCAAAGTGCAGCATACTCATTACCTTTGGACAATCTGTCTACTCAGTTTTGGCTGCACAATCTTATTGTTTGTGATGGCATAAGAATGTAGTTTATTGAATATATAAATTAGCCAACAGCTGCAATTTTTTGTGTGTAATATTTCATTCGTAAATTGTTTGGGATAAGCCGTCAAGATGTTTCCAGTTTCTATTACATTTACAAAACAGCTGGGTCTAAAAAAAGGACTGTCCTTTGAACATATATTTTTCTCCAAACGACAGGACTGTACTTCATTTAGGTAAGTTTCTTCTACTATCAGAGATCATCTACTATTCTCACAGCATAATTGCAATGCACTTCATGCTAATCAGCGGTATGCATAGGGTGCGATGAGTACCTCCATAGCTCAATTAGTTTTCTTTTTCTACCATTAGTGTGTAGCTACATATTATCTCCATATCTCAGTTAGTAGCAAATGGGATGATGTATGTTATTGAGTTCCACCCCGCTCATGCGTGTTTGATATCCGCTCATCTCCATCCCCTTTCTTTTGCTAGTAAGCAATCCCTCCGCCTGTTGTCGCCCGTCTTTGAGAAGTTATTATTCTGAATATATATAAAAAGTATGGTTTATGTCACTTGAGCTTCTTTGTACATGATGTGTCATCATGTTGTCGTAAGACTTCAGATCTACCTAGATTGCCCAAAAAAAAGAGCTATGCAGGTAGGTTTTTTCCTTTCTCTGAATTATCAAATCCAGATATGCGTATGCATACACTTTTGCAGTGATTTTGTCCTCTGTAAATCCATTCTCTCCGTCTATTGTTGCCCTTCTTTGAGAATTAATTACTTTGAATACATATAGAAAAAATTAGTTTATGTGACTTGACCTTGCTGTACATGACGTGTCATCTTTTTGTCCAAATGACTTCGTATCTATCTACATTGCCAAAAAAATGAACTGCGCAGGTAGGATTTTTTCTTTCTCTGAATTATCAAATACAGATGTGCGTGTGCATACACTTTTGCAACGATCTGTCCTCTGTAAATTCATTTGGCTAAATTGCTAATAAAGAACATTTGTAACTCACCATCCCATCTTTTGTTTTTGTGTTGTGTGCTAATGTCGTTCTAGAATACGATAATGACAGTTGCCTGTGTTGTAACGATCAGCGTTGTACTTTTCTGTATTTTCGTTACGATTTTGGAATTCTTTGCATATTTGGGTTATATAGTTCTACGTTGCTAAATTCCCTATTTCACATAAAAAAACGTTTGTTCTCAATTCCACGGTTACTACTGTGCTTTTTAGGAGGCTTCGCGCATGCATTCCTTGTTAAATGGTATTATCCTGTGATCCGGTGGGTTTTGAGGTTCAATTTTGGCATGATTTCTTACCTCAGACAGATCTTGCACTTCGTTTGACGGATTTTCCAATAAGATCGTTCCTTCATGACATTGAATCATTTGTTTCACCGTTTGGTCCTTTTTAGTATCTCGATTAAAGGCTGCAGCATGGCATTGAATCATTTGTATTGTCTTTTGGTCCTTGTTAGTATCTCAATTAAATGCAGCAGCACTATGTATGCTGATTAAAAAGCTGCTGCTGATGTCAACGGGCGGAGGCTAATCTTCTACGACTTTCAAATGACGGCAAAGTTGCGTACATTCTCTTTGTTCCTGTAAACTTCCATTTACGTGGTAACGACATTGTTGTTCTAATCTTCGTTATTCTTACTTACATCATTAGTCGAAATATCCATGTAGGATTGGTTGAGAATTTTTATGGAAGTTATGAAAAGGATCCTGATAAAGTAAGTTTCTCTAGGCATATGTCCTGCAAACACTGTAATACCCCGGTCTGCTCGTAGTGTGGCCCATGTGGCCCATGAGGAGTTGTGTGGTGGGATTAGTCCCACATTGCTTGTCTCAAGTGAGTTGTACTAGTATATAATGCCTATTGATCCAAACATAGCACCTCGGGTTAACCTTTTACACGAAGCGAGGACGAAGTGTAAGTGAGGTGCTATGTGTGTGGGTCCGCCCTACTGAAATTTGGGCTTTGAGCCGATTTTGGGTCGTGGTGTTACAAATGGTATCGAGCATCAACCTCACGACGCGCGTGCGGGATGTGGGCGGGCATATGACGATGGCGCATGTGGGTCGGAGTGGACACATGGCATGGCATGTGTGCAGACCGACGCACTGGACGTACCGAGGGGTGGTTCATGCATTTGCCACAGATGCGTATCTGCCGAGGGCGCCACTCTTAAGGGGGTGAGTGTAATACCCCGGTCTGCTCGTAGTGTGGCCCATGTGGCCCATGAGGAGTTGTGTGGTGGGATTAGTCCCACATTGCTTGTCTCAAGTGAGTTGTACTAGTATATAATGCCTATTGGATCCAAACATAGCACCTCCGGTTAACCCTTTTACAGCGAGGACGAAAGTGTAAGTGAGGTGCTATGTGTGGCGGTCCGCCTCTACGGCAATGGGCTTTGAGCCGATTTTGGGTCAGGGTGTTACAAACACAAACTTAGCCCTTGTGAGGTTTTGCAAGACATCTAGGTGTGTATTCCTGCAGGTGCTTCAAGCAATTATTCAGATGGGTGTCCTTGTTCCTACCGGAGATATGGTGGCTTTCAGAAGACTTTGCCTTAATAGGTAGTCACTTTTTACTTGAGAGATGCTCCTTCCTAATTTTTACATGTAGTATTTGTTTCTTTCTTATGCTTAACATAACTTTCCGAGTTTAGCTATTTTATAGCTTCGAAAAGCGTCATGCCACTCAAAGGAGAGAGAGAGAGAGACAGATATGGCAACTACACAGTTGAGATTTAAAAAGAAATTAACTGAGGGCAAGAGGTTTCTAAAGAGGAAGCAGACACTTGCGACTACGCCGTAAGTACTTTCTCCATTACTAGCATTCCATGTTCTTAATTGACTAAATTTTCCAACTTGCCCTATTCTGGGTCTGAAGTCTGAACAGATACATCTGTTGAGATTGCTAGATATGCCATGGAATTACTAAGATTTAACGAAGCTGGCGTTGAAGTACCTGTTAACGAAAATTTTAACCTTTGTTTCATAGGTTCGACCTATCGAATTAGTAGCACATCTGTTAGAGAATATATTGAAAGTTTTTAATTGCTTTCAAATTTACTATACATCCGCAGGCAAAGAAGAGATGGGGATGGCAGTGCCGCGCATTCAACAATTTATTTCGCAGACCCGACATTGCTGAGAAGGTTGCACAATTCATTTACCGTTGGGTGCGTACAACGCCTCTTTGCTCTATTCTTTTCTACGGTTTACTATGGCCATTTAAGCATATATTTTTTTAAAAAAAATATGTGTAGCATTAGCCAGAGTGCAGTATACTCACTGCCTTTGGACAATTTGTCTACTCAGTTTTGGCTGCACAATCTTATAGTTAGTGATGGCATAAGAATGTAGTTTATTTAAAATATAAAATAGCTAACAACTGCAATTTTTTGTGTTCAATATTTCATGTGTAAATTGTTTGGGATATGCCCTCAAGATGCTACCAGTTTCTATTACATTTACAAAACAGTTGGGTCTAAAAAAAAGGACCGTCCTTTGAACATATATTTTTCTCCAAACAACAGGACTGTACTTGATTTAGGTAAGTTTCTTCTACTACTAGAGATCATCTACTATTCTCACAGCATAATTGCAATGCACTTCATGCTATTCAGCGGTATGCATAGGGTGCGATGAGTACCTCAATAGCTCAATTAGTTTTCTTTTGCTACCATTAGTGTGTAGCTATATATTTTCTCCATATCTCAGTTAGTAGCAAATGGGATGGTGTATGTTATTCAGTTCCAGCCCTGCTCATGCGGGTTTGATCTCTGCTCATCTCCATCAATAAGCTATCCTCGCCTCTTGTCGCCTTGCCTTTGAGAAGTTATTATTCGGAATATATATAAAAAGTATGGTTTATGTCACTTGAACATGCTGTACATGATGAGTCATCATTTTGTCCAGATGACATCGTATCTACCTAGATTGCCCAAAAAAATGAGCTATGCAGGTAGGTTTTTTCCTTTCTCTGAATTATCAATACCAGATGTGCGTATGCATACACTTTTGCAATGATTTGTCCTCTCAGAATCCATTCTCTCTGTCTGTTGTTGCCCTTCTTTGAGAAATAATTACTTTGAATATATATAGAAAAAATTGGTTTATGTGGCTTGAACTTGCTGTACATGATTTGTCATCTTGTTGTCCAAATGACTTCGTATCTATCTAGATTGCCAAAAAAATGAGCTGTGCTAGTAGGATTTTTTCTTTCTCTGAATTATCAAATACAGATGTGCGTATGCATACACTTTTGCAGCGATTTGTCCTCTGTAAATTCCTTTCGCTAAATTGCTAATAAAGAACATTTGTAACTCACCATGCCATCTTTTGTTTTTTGTGTTTGTGCTAATGTCGTTCTAGAATACAATAATGACAAATTTACTGTGTTGTAACTATCATTGTACTTTTCGTATTTTAGTTCACGATTTTTGAATTCTTTGCATATTTGGGTTATATAGTTCTACATTACTGAATTCCCTATTTCACATAAAAAATATTTGTTCTCAATTCCACGGGTACTACTGTGCTTTTTAGGAGGCTTCGCGCTTGCATTCCGTGTGACATGGTATTATCATGTGATCAAGTCGGTTTTGAGGTTCGATTTTGGCATGATTTCTTACCTCAGACAGATCCTCCTCTTCGTTTGACGGATTTTCCAATAAGATCGTTCCTTCGTGACATTGAATCTTTTGTATCGCCGTTTGGTCCTTTTTAGTATCTCGATTTAAGGCAGCAGCATGGCATTGAATCATTCGTATTGTCTTTTGGTCCTTGTTAGTATCTCAATTAAATGCAGCAGCAATATATATGCTGATTAAAAGCTATCACGATGTCAACGGGCGGAGGCTTATCTTCTACGACTCTCAAATGACGGCAAAGTTATACAATCTCTTTGTTCCTGTAAACTTCCATTTACGTGATAATGACATTGTTGTTCTAATCTTCGTTATTCTTACTTGCAGCATTAGTCCAAATATCCATGAAGGATTGGTTGAAATTTTTTTTGGAAGTTATGAAAAGGATCCTGATAAAGTAAGTTTCTCTAGGCATATGTCCTGCAAACACTAACTTAGCCCTTGTGATGTTTTGCAAGACATCTATGTGTGTATTCCTGCAGGTGCTTCAAGCAATTATTCAGATGGGTGTACTTGTTCCTACCGGAGATATGGCGGCTTTCAGAAGACTTTGCCTTAATAGGTAGTCACTTTTTACTTGAGAGATGCTCCTTCCTAATTTCTTACATGTAGTATTTGTTTTTTCTTATGCTTAACTTAACTTTATGAGTTTAGCTATTTTATAGCTTTGAAAAGCGTCAGGTCACTCAAAGGTGAGAGAGAGAGAGATATGGCAACTGCACAGCTGAGACTTAAAAAGAAATTATCTGAGGACGAGAGGTTTCTAAAGAGGAAGCAGACACTTGCGGCTACGCCGTGAGTACTTTCTCCATTACTAGCATCCATTTTCTTAATTGACTAAATTTCAAACTTGCCCTATTCTGGGTCTGAAGTCTGAACAGATACATCCGTTGAGATTGCTAGATATGCCATGGAATTATTAAAATTTAACGAAGCTGGCGTTACAGTACCTGTTAAGGAAAAATTTAACCATTGGTGCATTGGTTCGACCTAACGAATTGGTGGCACATCTGTTTGTGTGAGTATATATTGAAAGTTTTTAACTGCTTTCAATTTTACTATACCACAGCATGCAAAGAAGAGATCGAAAGGCAGTGCCGCGCATTCAACAATTTGTTTCGCCGACCAGACAGAGCTGACAAGGTTGGACAATTCATTTAGTGTTTGGTGCATACAACGCCTCTTTGCTCTATACTTTTCTATGGTTTAGTGCGGCCATTTACGCATATAATTTTTTTAAAATGTGCGTAGCATTTACCAAAGTGCAGCATACTCATTACCTTTGGACAATCTGTCTACTCAGTTTTGGCTGCACAATCTTATTGTTTGTGATGGCATAAGAATGTAGTTTATTAAATATATAAATTAGCCAACAACTGCAATTTTTTGTGTGTAATATTTCATTCGTAAATTGTTTGGGATAAGCCGTCAAGATGTTTCCAGTTTCTATTACATTTACAAAACAGTTGGGTCTAAAAAAAGGACTGTCCTTTGAACATATATTTTTCTCCAAACGACAGGACTATACTTCATTTAGGTAAGTTTCTTCTACTATCAGAGATCATCTACTATTCTCACAGCATAATTGCAATGCACTTCATGCTAATCAGCGGTATGCATAGGGTGCGATGAGTACCTCCATAGCTCAATTAGTTTTCTTTTTCTACCATTAGTGTGTAGCTACATATTATCTCCATATCTCAGTTAGTAGCAAATGGGATGATGTATGTTATTGAGTTCGCCCCGCTCATGCGTGTTTGATATCCGCTCTATCTCCATCCCTTTCTTTTGCTAGTAAGCAATCCCTCCGCCTGTTGTCGCCCGTCTTTGAGAAGTTATTATTCTGAATATATATAAAAAGTATGGTTTATGTCACTTGAGCTTGCTGTACATGATGTGTCATCATGTCTGTCAGAAGACTTCAGATCTACCTAGATTGCCCAAAAAAAGAGCTATGCGGTAGGTTTTTCCTTTCTCGAATTATCAAATCCAGATATGCGTATGCATACACTTTTGCAGTGATTTTGTCCTCTGTAAATCCATTCTCTCCGTCTATTGTTGCCCTTCTTTGAGAATTAATTACTTTGAATACATATAGAAAAAATTAGTTTATGTGACTTGAACTTGCTGTACATGACGTGTCATCTTTTTGTCCAAATGACTTCGTATCTATCTACATTGCCAAAAAAATGAACTGCGCAGGTAGGATTTTTTCTTTCTCTGAATTATCAAATACAGATGTGCGTGTGCATACACTTTTGCAACGATCTGTCCTCTGTAAATTCATTTGGCTAAATTGCTAATAAAGAACATTTGTAACTCACCATCCCATCTTTTGTTTTTGTGTTGTGTGCTAATGTCGTTCTAGAATACGATAATGACAGTTGCCTGTGTTGTAACGATCAGCGTTGTACTTTTCTGTATTTTCGTTACGATTTTGGAATTCTTTGCATATTTGGGTTATATAGTTCTACGTTGCTAAATTCCCTATTTCACATAAAAAATGTTTGTTCTTGTGCTTTTTAGGAGGCTTCGCGCATGCATTCCTTGTGAAATGGTATTATCCTGTGATCCGGTGGGTTTTGAGGTTCGATTTTGGCATGATTTCTTACCTCGTGACGGATCCCGCACTTCGCTTGACGGATTTTCCAATAAGATCGTTCCTTCATGACATTGAATCATTTGTTTCACCGTTTGGTCCTTTTTAGTATCTCGATTAAAGGCAGCAGCATGGCATTGAATCATTTGTATTGTCTTTTGGTCCTTGTTAGTATCTCAATTAAATGCAGCAGCACTATGTATGCTGATTAAAAAGCTGCTGCTGATGTCAACGGGCGGAGGCTAATCTTCTACGACTTTCAAATGACGGCAAAGTTGCGTACATTCTCTTTGTTCCTGTAAACTTCCATTTACGTGGTAACGACATTGTTGTTCTAATCTTCGTTATTCTTACTTACATCATTAGTCGAAATATCCATGTAGGATTGGTTGAGAATTTTTATGGAAGTTATGAAAAGGATCCTGATAAAGTAAGTTTCTCTAGGCATATGTCCTGCAAACACAAACTTAGCCCTTGTGAGGTTTTGCAAGACATCTAGGTGTGTATTCTTGCAGGTGCTTCAAGCAATTATTCAGATGGGTGTCCTTGTTCCTACCGGAGATATGGCGGCTTTCAGAAGACTTTGCCTTAATAGGTAGTCACTTTTTACTTGAGAGATGCTCCTTCCTAATTTTTACATTTAGTATTTGTTTCTTTCTTATGCTTAACATAACTTTCCGAGTTTAGCTATTTTATAGCTTCGAAAAGCGTCATGCCACTCAAAGGAGAGAGAGAGAGAGACAGACAGATATGGCAACTGCACAGCCGAGACTTAAAAAGAAATTAACTGAGGGCGAGAGGTTTCTAAAGAAGAAACAGACACTTGCGACTACGCCGTAAGTACTTTCTCCATTACTAGCATTCCATGTTCTTAATTGACTAAATTTTCCAACTTGCCCTATTCTGGGTCTGAAGTCTTAACAGATACATCCGTTGAGATTGCTAGATATGCCATGGAATTACTAAGATTTAACGGTTGGCGTTGAAGTACACAGTAACTAAAATTTTAACCTTTGTTTCATAGGTTCGACCTATCGAATTAGTAGCACATCTGTTAGTGTGAGAATATATTGAAAGTTTTTAATTGCTTTCAAGTTTACTATACATCCGCAGGCAAAGAAGAGATGGGGATGGCAGTGCCGCGCATTCAACAATTTGTTTCGCCGACCCGACAGAGCTGAGAAGGTTGCACAATTCATTTACCTTTGGGTACGTACAACGCCTCTTTGCTCTATTCTTTTCTACGGTTTACTATGGCCATTTAAGCATATAATTTTTTTTTAAATATGCGTAGCATTAGCCAGAGTGCAGTATACTCACTACCTTTGGACAATCTGTCTACTCATTTTTGGCTGCACAATCTTATAGTTAGTGATGGCATAAGAATGTAGTTTATTGAAAATATAAAATAGCTAACAACTGCAATTTTTTGTGTGCAATATTTCATGTGTAAATTGTTTGGGATATGCCCTCAAGATGTTACCAGTTTCTATTACATTTACAAAACAGTTGGGTCTAAAAAAAAGGACCGTCCATTGGACATATATTCATGGTTATTAAGGCGGTAAGGCGAGGCGAGGCGAGGCGACCCACCCCCCTCACACCTTTTAAGCGGTAAGGCGTGAGGCGAGTCGACACCTTACTCTCGTCCTAAGGCGCTAAGGCAGTGAATAAAATGAGCATTTCAAAGAACACAAGTACCTTGTTGTTGCCAATTCTTGAGGTCATGTAGCACCCATCCCCCCTTTCCAATTGCTCTTCTCCCATGTAGTATTCATCCCCCTTGCAAGTTTCAACATATAGTTTGTTATAAATGTAATAGATACAAATTGTGTTCCAATTTATTGAGTAAATACGGATTGAGTGACATACCTTGTTGGCAATCTCTCCTCTCTTCAATTCTCCCAAACAAGCAGCTACATGAATAATGAACAACAATGCAACATAAGTTCACAATAACAATTAAGTGAATCTGAGAATTAAATATGAGCAACATAACAAATTAACAAGCACAACATAAGTTTACATAAGTTTACACAAACAACATAGGTGATAAGTCCACAAGCTTAAAGTAGTCTAATGACATAATAGTAGTTTACAACACGAAAGTAGCATAGTCAATGCTCTCATCTCTCAGTATCCATCATCAAACTCATTGAGATTGCTGGTAGCATCCACGTTTTCTCCACCATCTTCGGCAGCATTGGGAGTTTCGTCACAATCGCTCACATCCGCATCATCATGTGGATCTTCTTCCTCATCTTCTTCATTGCCCGAATCCGAGCCTTGCTCTTGCTCATCTAAGCCATCTTCTTCCACCGCCATAGTTGTAGATCTTGCACGCCTTTGGTAGGTCATAGTGTCACCATGACTATTCCTGTTAGCTTGCCTTGCAAGATTGCGACCTTGAAGCGAGCGTGATGCGCCAATGGCTTCATCAACATCATCCCATGTAAGGTCACACTCACGACCACCTTGAGGTGCTACAACCAATGAGTCAGTCCATTCATTGTCCCAATCAAAATCCTCAATAACCAAAGGGTCATAGTTTTTGCCCGCTTTCTCCCGCCTCATTTGAAACCTTGTTTTCATCTTCCGGTTGTATGCAACAAAGACCAAATCATTCAATCTCTTATGTAGTAACCGGTTCCTTTTCTTTGTATGCATCTACAAAAGCACAAATGGCAAACAAAGCAAATAAAATGAATAAATAACTTGCTGAGGCGACGGGGAGAGCCGGAGGCGCCGGAGGCGACGGGGAAGGGGGGATTGAGCCGGAGGCCGCCGCGCCTCGCCCCTCGCCGCCGCTTTGACGCGCGTGCGCTGGGTCGCCTCCCCCTCCCCGCCGCCGCCTCCCTTCCCTTCGCGAGGGGCGGAGCCGCAGAGGGGCGACTCAGGGACGGGGTGCAGGCGACGGGGAGGCGAGGGGCGGAGGCGACGGGTGGACCGGTGGAGGCGAGGGCGGCGACGCCGGCGAGGGCGGCACTGGGACGGAGGAGGCGACGGGGGGAGGGGGAGGCGAGGCGAGGCCGCGAGCCCGCGAGGAGACGGGAGCGGGCGAGCGCGGAGACCGGAGAGAGCGAGGGAGACGAGGGGGCGGAGGGAGCGAGGGAGACGAGGGGGCGGGCGTCGCGTGGAAAAAGAGGGGAGGGGCGGCGTCGCGTGGAAAAAGAGGGGAGGGGGAGAAACCGAGAGAGGGAGGGAGAGAGAGAGAGAGAGAGAGGAGGGGAGAAACCGAGAGAGGGAGAGAATTCGGGAGAGGGAGAGGGAGAGAGAGAGAGAAATCGGGAGAGGGAGGGAGAGAGAGAGAGAGAATGCCTTTTCGTGAGACATCCGGAGAGAGAGAGAAACCGGGAGAGGGAGAGAGAGGGGGCAAAGGGAATCTGATCAAGACACAAGTCACGCAACGTTCGGAATCAACTCAACACAGCTTCGCTTTCTCTCAAATCAAGTCACTTTGCTTTCAAATCAACTCAACACAGCTTCGCTTTTAAGTCACACAACGTTCGGATTTCAGAAGCGCAACGTTCGAAAACTTCAACGTTCGGCAACTCATCGTGCGTCCGTGCCTATAAAATCACCAAGCATTCGTCAATCGTTTTGCTCACCAACGAAAATCAACTCACTGATCTCTTTTCTTCACCATACAAAAAACAGCTTTCATTTCTTCATCATCCCATCTACTCTCCTCATTTCTTCAACATCCATCTACTCTCCCCATTTATTCACCATCTATTCACCCATTATGCTGCCAAGGAGTCGGAGCACCAAGGAGTTCCCGAGCGGTATGCTACCGAGGAGTCGGAGCACAAAAAGGACAGCAGGGCGACTTAGTGTAAGCTCGCCGCCGCTCCCTAGTCCTCCTCGGCCCGACTCCGCTGATGCTCGCCAGTCCTCGCCAAGCATGGGAGACTACGGCATGGATGACCGTCATATGGACGGTACGGAGGGCTACGAGGAGTACCAGGGCGGTTCGGAGCCAATGGGGCCTCCAGAGTTCTCTCCCGCGACCACGGACGGCAACATTGGCGGTCCGGCCAAGGCGATGTAATACCCCTACCGCGTAGTGTGGCCCATGTGGCCCATGAGGAGTTGTGTGGTGGGATTAGTCCCACATTGCTTGTCTCAAGTGAGTTGTAGTGGTATATAATGCTGTTGGATCCAAACGTAGCACCTCGGGTTAACCCTTTTACACAAGCGAGGACGAAAGTGTAAGTGAGGTGCTATGTGTGTGCGGGTCCGCCCACGGTGAAATGGGCATTGAGCCGAATTTGGGTCGTGGTGTTACGGATGGTATCGAGCATCAACCTTCGCCGCACGGGCGCGTGGGGATGGGCGCTGCATATGACGCATGGCACATGTGGCCCGAGTGGACACTTGCATGGCATATGTGACGGCACCGGACGCACGGACGTGTACCGAGGGGTGGTTCGGGCATTGCGCGTATGCGGTGTCGCCGAGCGCCACCCTTGAGGGGTGGTGAATGTAATACCCTACTGCTCGTAGTGTGGCCCATGTGGCCCATGAGGAGTTGTGTGGTGGGATTAGTCCCACATTGCTTGTCTCAAGTGAGTTGTAGTGGTATATAATGCTGTTGATCCAAACGTAGCACCTCGGGTTAACCCTTTTACACGGCGAGGACGAAAGTGTAAGTGAGGTGCTATGTGTGTGCGGGTCCGCCCACGTGTGGTTGGGCATTGAGCCAATTTGGGTCGTGGTGTTACAGTAATTGTTGGAAGCACATGACACGGAGCCAGAAATCCAAGACACCAAATGGTAGATATCGCAACATGTAATTATTGCAAGCTAAATTATCTCGCTCGTGCAATTGCAGGACAGGCACTTGAACCAAGCACTACAAAGCATGCTTGCGCAAGATCGGAGCGCAGAGCCGAGGGGGAGGAGTACAAACACAGCTAAACTTCGAGGCAGATGGCTCTGTAAGTACTTGGGTATACAACCCGCTTTCTGCTCGTGAGGAAATTGCTAGATATATTGTTGCAGAAGATCAACCAATTAGGATGGGTGAAAGTCGCTGCTCAAAAATGATCCAACGCGGCTTTTGCCCGCAGTATCAACATGTTAGTAGGAGAACCACTACATCGATATTTTACTGATGTATCGTAAGGAACTAGCGAGCTAAAAGAACTATTCCTACAAGTTCAGTTCTCTTTTGCTATAACTTCAGATATTTGGACATCATCACACCAGAGAAGTGCCTACCTTAGTGTTGTAGCCCATTATTTAGACGACAATTATAAACTAAACAAGAGAGTCATAGGGTTTAAGCTAATTAACGAATCACACACGGGAGAGGCCATTGCCGAGCGTATACTACACGTACTTGATGATTTTAAGATAGACAATAAGATTGCTTCTATAACTCTTGATAACGATCACCAACACGATCGCTATGAACATCCTCACCCCAAGCTTGCAGACGATATTGGTGGTTATGTTCTCCACCGAGATCGTATGTCATATCTTGAACCTTGTTGTTCAAGATGGTATGCAAGCGATTGGCGGATTTTTGAACAATGTACGCGACGCCGTTCGCTACCTCACAAATTCCCAACAAGTGACAACTAGGTTCATGGAGTACTGCGCGGCCAATGGGAAGGAACCAAGAAAATTCGGTCTTGACATGAATGTGAGGTGGAACTCGACCTATATCATGTTAAAGAAGTTACAAGGGTACTAACATATCATATCCGTTTTTGTTAACGCTAACTCTCAAGACAATGAACTAGTAGTTACTAATTCAGATTGGCAGATTGCTAGTCATTTTCGAGAGTTTTTAAAACCTTTTATAAAGCAACAAAGATGTTATCCGTGTTTATTACCCTACCTCTCCCTTAGTTATAGAATATATTTGGTTAATTGCGTATAAGATTGCCAAATCTAGGAAGGATCCGCTTTTAGGTCATCTTTGTCGCACTAATGCAGGAAAAATTATTAAATATTTTGGTTCTATTTCACACGTGTATTGCTTTGCTATCATTTTCGATCCTACGAAAAAGTTGCGTGTTTGCGTACTCGATCGGAGGGAATAGGTGAATGCCTCGGTCTTGATTACTCGGAAGCTTTCGCACATGTCAAAGATGAGCTTTTTCGTGTTTTCCGCATGTATCATGACAAATTTATAAAGAATAGCGAGATCGGATGCCTCACAAAGAGTAGCGACAAGGAAAGAAAAGCTTGACATCCGACTTGTGGAAGAAGCTAAAGGGCAAGTCCAGTTCTTCGTCCTCTCAATCTCGAGCGACTCCGTGTGGAATCTGTCTCGAGCTAAACCACTACGGAGCATGATTTTGCAAACATCGATCCCGATCTTTCCGGTGAAAAGATAGACTTGCTCGAGTGGTGGAAGAACAACAAGCGGACATTTCTCGATTGTCACATTTTGCACGGATGTTCTCACTGGTGCCGGTGTCCACCGCCTCTTCGAAGCAACGTCAAAGATGGCGGGGAGAATAATTGAAGAAAGAAGATCATCCTCACGCCTAAGATGGTGGAGGCAATCACATGCGCAAAGGATGGAATTGGCTAAAGAGCATCAACAAAGATCAACTAGAGGATCTTGAGATCGCCCAGCGTATGTCGACCTCGAACGCATGAACGATCCGGACATTGATGAGTAGTTAGTATGTACACATGTTGTTACCGTGACTCTTTTCCTTACTCGGGAACCCCACTGGGGCATAAGGTTTTTAACGAGGCAAGAACATTGTATCTCAGAAATATCAATAAAAATTCAATTTTCCTCGAAATATTTACGTGCCCATGTTTTTACCAATTAATTCAATTTTAACTAGATTCTTTATTAGGCGGCACGAGAGGAATGAAGATGGTTGTCGCCACCATCATCGCCACCTCCGCCGATATAGTAATTTGAAATTTGGGCTTGGGCACGGCACGCACGACCCAAAGACGATGGGCTTTGGGGCGTGCTCGGCCTGGCCGAGGCGGCGGGCCGACGGTAGAGTGACCGGGCCGAGCCAAGACGGCACGACGCGGCGCTCAAGCTGGGCTGGGCTCGGGCGCCGCAAGACGCAAGACGCCCAACTCCCACCTCTAGCAGGGAGACGGGAAAGGCAGTGATTTTCGGATGGGTCAACAGTGGTGGGAGGAAAATAGCAATGGGGAGTTCCCTAATTTGTAGACATAGAAGTTTAATTCTAATAATCACGAAATGTAGATGCTTAGGTAAAAATTTCATAAATTTATCCAGAGTGTGATGCGCTCTAAAAATCTTTGAATTTACTGTTTGGCTGGAAGATGAATAACAGTATAGTTTTTCCCCTCTACTTCTTTTAAGTCATCCAAACGATCTTGCATGCGTAAACCAATTATAGAAACTGAAAGCCCTCGAGACAATGATCGCAACGATATAACATGCGTTGCCGAATTTTTGATTTTTGTTGGTGATTGCGAGGAGAGAAGCTGAAAAAATAAAGAATGGATACGCGGGTGTTTTATATGCTAGTTCTTTGCTCCTTTTTGCAATTTTTCTCAAACTGCCATGTATGCGAAAACAAATTATAGAATCGGGTTGGTCGTGCGATGCTGATCGCGGTGGTATAACATGCATGGCTTGATTTTGAGATTTTGGATTAGATTTGAAAGAGAGAAGCGAAAGTAGTTAGTAGGGACGAAAGACGGAAAAGATGACCGGAAAAGACGGAACACACAGGCGTTCTGCCTGCGGTCAGTCGATTCGAAAAAGAACAATGATGATACTAATACATGTATAATGTTATAATTTTTGTGATGCATGCTGATCAAGAAATGAAAATAACTAGTTTTAATTACAGTCTTCCAGACCTTCAATTTAATATTGATTATTATTACTTGATGTGCGACAATTTCAAAACATGCTTTAATTAATTCCTCAATATATATTTAGAATAATTATGCTTAGTTTAAATTGATAATTATAAATTTTCAATTCTATTTGTTTTATTTATCTATTAAGTTTGCGTTTTAAATTCAATCTCCAGATTGAACAAGCAAAATAAATAGGGAACCAAATAACCTCCCGAAATTCTGGAAGAATTCAAACATGCACAATAGAGAAGATAGAATCCAATAAAAATATTCCCACAATTGAAATCCCTTTAGTTTTTTTATGACTTCAAATCGAGCTTTGGAATGGGAGACGATGTATTGGATTACTAGGTTTTAAATACTAGTCTTCAATTATCACAGGATTCTCAACATGTGGGTTACAGAAAAAGTTTTAAAAAGTCCAAAATTTCACAAATGCACATTAGATACTTAACTAATCCAACTTAGTCATTTTGGGATGTTACAATCGTTTAGCCTTATGTTTTTTTTGCCCTTTTTCAAGACCTCTTTTGTTTAAACTTCGAACGGTCGAACGAGGCATGCGCGTATCCTCCGTCAAAGACATTTCTCCGGGCTCTCATTGTTTTGTTCTCCGACGGCTACTGGGCCCTGCCGTGCTGGTGCTATCGGACACGTTGAATGACGCAGCTGATGGTGGTGTTATTTCTTTTTTGAAACTCGAGCAAAGCTTAGATTTCATTCCTCCACTCCGAGTACATTATGTTGTTGTAGTACGTCGATAAGAAAGTCAGGGATTACATACAAGCAAAATTTTCCTACAAAGCTTGCTTAGCGCAACAGTGCGACGCTTGATTAGCTAATCTGCCAACGTGCCAGAGTTCAAAACCCTGAAAACCTCAGAATGAGGATGTAATTTTGGTAAGATGATACTGTAGTGCTTCTTGATAGCTAGCCCAAAAAAGCTTCGCATGGCAACACACCACCAAAGCATGGAACAAACATTCACTTTCACATGTCACACAAACACCCCACTCTTTGATGTCGTCAATGCATAATCTCATAATAGGGCAACACACTTTGAGAACTCACCAGTCGCCACCAGAATACTTTGGGGCTGTTTGGGTAGTGCCCTAGGTAACATTTTGGCCATGCCAAAGCGCACGTAATGCCAAAATCTAGGTAAAAAAGTGTTTAGACGGTGATTATATCAATTTATCGATAATATCAAAATTAGTACATAAATTGATGTGTTTGGATTGCTACTATGATAAAGGTTAATAAATAGCCAAAATGCTTCTATTCGGGACTCTGACATGCGGGGTTATATGTCATCTAGTATTTCACAATGTCAAAACATAGTCAATGTGGGTCTTGTTTTTGTTGACCTCATGACAACGAACACGATGGTTTAAACAGATTGTAAATTGAATACCAGATTTATGAGATATAATCATTTAAAGTTGCTTCATCAAACAAAAAAAAGGCAAAGCCAAAATGAGAGCGAGGCCATCTGGATTTTGCCACGAATTGGCGTGCACCACTATGTTTTACCAAATTTCATAGGCAACTCTAAATTTTGGTACTAAATTAAATTATAGCTAAGTTTTAGGGGCATTACTAAATTTTGATTTGGCTCATTTAAGAAATAAACCGAGCAACCCCTTTATCTTCGGAACCATTGCTAATTTCCACATCGCCTTCCACAATTTTTCAGAGCTCGAACTTGAGCTCTCCAAGGGCTTTGGATACATTGTGATTCGACTCAATCTCTTCGAATTGACACAAAATATGAACTAAAATCCCTTTCAACCTGAAGAGAGAGTGATTCCAATCCTCACTAACTAAACAAGCCCTAGACTAGCTCATCATTTGTCTGCATAACAACATGATAGACCGTCTTAACCGAATAAATCCCGGACTCTTCGAAGGCCCATGCAATGACATTGTCTTGACAGCGGAATACGTAAGATTAACTCAGCATTCGGCAGCGAAAAAATACTCCTCTTCCCAACTTTTTAAAGAATTATTGATCAGTTCACTAACCTCCTGTACGTTCTCATTTCTCAGCCTACCAATTGGTTTAATTGATCCTTGTTTAGGAATCCAATTGTCCTGCCATACCCGTGTACTTCCCCCGATCCAATAGCCAGCTCCTTCTAGCGCTACAAATCGGAGCCCTTCCCGCGATTCACGGCTCTTTCTTCTAATCGTGCGCCAAAGAATGTCCTACGATTTTGATCCAGCGCGCGTGAGCCGTTCGATCGGCGGACCGGTGATGGAAGCGCTGTGCCGTGCGTTTGCTTCAACTTTCCTTTTTCTTTTTTTCCTTCGACCGGGTTCTCGCGCAGCGCGGAAGGCTCCCGAACCCTCGCCCTGCCTGTAATACCTCATAAATCCAGTTAGGTTGTATCGTTTCGAATTGTCTGGAAATTTTATTCGAAATCGAGATTTTCAACTTTCCGGAATCGAATCGGTAAAAAGAAAGAAGTCGGAGGGGGTAAAAGAAACATCTTTCGACGGATTTTCCAAACAGCGAGGGGGGGTAATTGTAATTGTACGTCAACCTGGGCCGCAGGCCGCAGCCCAGGTGGCCCAAGAGGGGCCGGCCGGCCCATGTAGGGGCCGGCCAAAAAGGGGGGGAGGCACCACTCCCCCAAACCCTAGCCGCCCCTAGCTCCTCCCCTCCCCCTTGGCCGCCTCCTCCTCTCCCCAAACCGGCCCCCATTGCTGCCCCTTGGAGGTGGTGCCATCTCCGGTGATCCCCGTCGCTCCTCCTCAAGTTCTTCTCCATCAACTCCGTTCCCCGCCGACGTCGACGGCCGCTCGTTGTCTCCCGGTGGCCGGCCCTAAGAGAAGAAAGAGAGGAGAAGGGAGGAAGACCCTTGTGCAGCGGATCTTCGTCGTTTTACTGGTCTACAAGGGTAATTAGACCTCTGATTCGTTGTTTGATTCCATTAGAATTGAGGATCCGATTGGATTTGTAGTTTCGTTTTAATTCTGTTAGTAGATTGATTCTGTCCAGTACGTTGTACCTCGGTTTTGGGCGTCTTAGAGGCCGAATTGGACCTCTGTGTCTTCTAGAGAATTGTTCCTGGTTTCATTAGCTTTCTTTTGGCACCTGGATCACAAATTTTCACCCAGTAGATTAAAAGTTATGACTGTTTTAGTACATACTGCTCTGTCTGTCAGAAATTCTGGGTATAGTCGGTTGCACCTAGGTTTTGATCTAGTTAGAGTCAGAATCAGGTCGGCCACCCAACTAGGTTTTTGAAGATAATTTCACCATGTTTCCAGGCTGATAAAAATCACTTTATTTGGATCAGTGGTTTAAAAGTTACAGCAATTTCTTTAGGGCTGTTCAGATTTCTGGGCAGACTGCAGTTGTAGTTTTTCAATGGATGGTTAGACCCCTGTAATGGCCGAATTAGAGTTTACCCTCAACTAGAGTTTTGTAGCCAGTTAAGTTAAGAAAATTTGAGCACTGGTTTCAGGTCTTTTGGACTTACGGTTTTTTATTGGTGAATTTTCTAGTAAAACTGCCAGATTAGGGTTAATTGAAATGGTTGGGTAAAGTGATCAAATTGACTTTTATTTGGTTAGTTTGGCTAGAAGATTGAGGGAGGACACGTGTAGCATCGCAATATTCGTTGCCCTCATTTCGATTATACTTTATTGTAGGCGGTGAAGCGGTGAGTGGAGGGGTATCACAATTACCTCCCAACCCGTTGCAGCGCGGCAGGCAAGTAATTTGTATTCCATGTTTGATGTCACGTATGATGTGTGAATGAATGTTTACATTTGTTCGTATATGTAGATGAATGCCATGTGTTCTTTTCATTTATGAATACTATTCCATATTGACATGTGATCATCATGACATGCATACAATATTTTGGTAAGACCCATCAATTCCAGTATGGGCACTTGAAATCCCATCAATTCCAAGATGGGTACGTGAGTCCACCATTCCAATGTGGGCCACGTTACGTGAGTCCACCATTCCAATGTGGGCCACGTTGGACAGTCGTATGAAACGTTCTTCATACGAATACTTTAAGTGAACACCGACGGGTGCTTCACTCGCTATACCGGTATATGCTACAATATGTCCATTTCCTTCAATGCACCATTCCACTTCATTCATTCATACATTCGTTTCAAAGATATGTTCAAATTGTGTTTGTGATATATGGCTCATTGTATGTTTGATTGTTACATACAGTTACTTGCTGAGTCTATTGGCTCATTCTTGCTTTACTGTCTTATTTAGGTAAATGACGAGGAAGAATGATCTTATGGAGGGTAGTTCATCACGATGCACTCACTATCATTTATCAAACAATTTTGAGCACTTTTATTATCATTAATTATGATTTGTGTTGCAATGTAATAAGCCCACATGGCCTTGTTTACTTATCTTGCTGAACTGTTTACTTCCATTTCGTTGATTAAGACTGGAGGATGAATGCTTGTTTTCAAATATTCACAACAATCGCTTCTTTTTGTTATGCTACTTGATGTTATTCATTTGAAGAGTAGAGATTGTAGGTGACATCTTGACTTCCTTATAGTCAGGGTGTTACAGTTGGTATCAGAGCGGGCTTTAGGTCCGTGGTTCATTCAAACATATTAAATTGACACACTGTGCACATTAGGAGGGGTTGGGTAAACTGTTGCTTCCGCATTCCAATTGTTGTGACTCGATTAATGAATCGTTGTTGAGTTGTTTTGTGCTATGATGTGTTAAACTATGATATGATGTGTTATCCTATATATATATATATGGATTAATTTTATGATTGTCATGAGATGATCCTATATATTCATAATTGATTGCATTAGCTATGCGTATCGGTAGCGGACGTTGAGCAGCTGAGTTCGTGGTTGTCGTCCCGGTTTTACTGTGCTACACCATCGCTCGTGTTGTAATAGTAGAGAAGTTCTTACCCTGCTCCATAGTTCGTGTTGAGCCTGAGCTCATTGATGAAGTTGTTGTCCTTCTCAATTTTGTATCTGGTTTTCTGGTTGTAGTTCTGATAGATCGTGAATTTCTTTTGAATGGAGGGTTATAATGAAGTGGGCAATCTCTAGTAG
The DNA here is from genome assembly GCA_036346395.1 of Hsuehochloa calcarea. Taxonomy (NCBI): domain Eukaryota; kingdom Viridiplantae; phylum Streptophyta; class Magnoliopsida; order Poales; family Poaceae; genus Hsuehochloa; species Hsuehochloa calcarea. The sequence goes on along the minus strand of CM070613.1, from coordinate 11,611,112 downwards.
ATTTCTGATCGTTCTTTGAAACAATTATTGTTCTTTCTACTATTGTGATATTTCTGCTCCACGTGAGCGTAGTTAAATTGCAAGATTTACCTTTTCACGGATGTTCTGTTTTACCCCTGTTGGAAAATTCAACCCGTGTGTTCGCTTGGGGTTTCGGGCATTGGCAGATTTCTTTTGCAAGTTCTTTATCAAGTGCACAATGATCTTGCATATTTCTTTTGGGATGCTTTAGATGTGGTTCTCTTCCTTGATTTCGATTTTGACAAATTCTTGTCCGGTGGTAGTTGATGAATTTCTCTTAGGTTCATGATTCATGGTAGTTGATGAGATCCAATAGGTCTTTAAAGGTTCTCTCAAAATATTATTGTTTTTCATTGTTGAATTTCTTTTATTTTAAATGATCTTGATATTGGCAATATTGATATTTCCATGTTTGTTCCTTCCTTCTCATTGGAAAATAGCGACTCGCTTACTCGCTTGATAGTTTGTATAATGAGAGTTTTATGTTGCAAGTTCGTTAACACGAGGAAGCATTGGCTCCATGTATTTCTTTTGGATCATTCCGCGTCTTGAAGTTTAACGCATCTCTTTTCTGAGGATTAGTGTTAAAACCCTTTTTGGGGTGCCTTGTGGTGATTAAGTCGGAGTTGGTAATCAAACAAATTGGTTGGCTATGGGTTCCTATTGGTCCCTAGATGTTTTTCAAAACAAATCTTGTCTTTTCTGATTGCTGAGCTCTCTTTGCTACTTGTACACGATATTATTGACAAGATCATTTTTTTTGTAAGGGTCCTATCTCACTTGTTGATTAAGGGGACCTCGTTAACCGTTTGGTATTTTGGGGAACAGGAATTAGCTTTTACAAAGTTTGTCGAAGAAAGTCTTGACTCTACTCGTTTCTTTTGGAGTAGTTGGAATGTTGGAGTTTAGAACCTCTCTAAAAAAATGTGAAACCCTTTTCTAATGTTATAGTGGAGTTGTGTGAGAGGTTTGTTTTAGCTTTGTGGTTTTCGTACAAAGTTTCCTTTCTAGAATAAGTTGTTATTACAATTCCATTTGATGCTGAAAAGTTTCTATAACATGATTTGCCATGTTCCTTTAGAAGGTTTATTGATATGATCAGTAATGTGATGGCAATGTTGATTCCTTTATAAAGAAAGAAAGTTGTTCGCCTTTCGTAATATTTCAAAACGATCAAATTTCGATTTTGTGTTCATGCTCTTTTGGGAATTCAAGTTCTTTGTGGTAAACATAGTTTGTCGAGTAAAGCGATATGTTGAAAAATTATAATAGTTCTTCCATGATGCGGGTGTTTTGATCTTGAATACCCGTTTGTTCCTAACGGTTAAGGTCGGATATTCTATTTTTGTGAGGCCTATGTTTTCAATCGTGGACTTCCATATGTTTTCTCGAGTTCGTTGCCTAATTGGTTTTCCCCGAGTTCGTGTTCCTTGCGAGTGGTAAGTGATTTTTCGGTTGGTGAAGATCGCTTCTATTTGCCTCTTCTTTCGAGAAGGAATCAACCCATTCATTCCACGTGGGTCTTCCGAAAAGTTTTCTAAGTGTTGTTATGGGCTTGATGTTAATACCTGTAGTAAGTTGATCGCCTTTGGTGACCTCGTTCAAATAAGAATATTTCAAGTTTAGTTTTCACGGTACCTTGGAGCTCGTGAATCAACTGGTGACTGAAATTATTTTGGGTAACTGGAGGAATTGGATTAACCTATTGTTTCTTAAAGATTTCGTGTAATTTAGTCCGAAAGGTTCCTTGGTTTGAGTTCGCAATGTGAGGTTGCAATAAAAGAATATTTTCGTTGATCTCTTCGAGACGGAGTTAATCCGTTTGCTTTCCGTGAAATCCTGTAAAGGGAAATATTTCGAGTTTTGTGGCTGAGAACATTTGGATCTCGTGTTTCCCAAGTAGATGAACTGTTTCGAGCAAGTTGGCCTGTTGAAGGATCTTATCGATTCTTAATTAAATCTTGTGGTTATTTGAAGCGTCCCTAAATTTGCTGCTCTTTCCGCTCAAGAGATGGCGAATTTCAAACGTAATATCTTTCTTTCGTGTCATTTGTTTTTGCTATTCTCTTTGAGGGATGTGTGCTCCAATTATGAACTCGCTGCGTTTTCCAAGATCACCTTTATTAGAATATTTCTTTTGGTTTCTTGGCCGTGGTGAGCAACGCTTCCTATATGAATGAACTTGTTTTGTTTGCCTCTTCCTTTTGAGAAAGGATCACGCTGTGTTGCGAAGTGTTTGCAAGGTGAAAGTTTGGCAAACTGCTTGGTGGTGGATGAGTAATCGTAGCGATGATATTTTGCTACCAAGTTATCGAGGAGTAGTAGAAGGTGAAATAGTTTTGATCGTATTTCTTGGAGGGAAATTGATTCACCGAGATGTTTGACTTCAAGTAAGTCGAAAAATGTTACTACCGATTAACACCGGTATAGTGAAATTCTAGAACTTCAATTCGTGATTGAAAGGTTGGTGATTATCTGAGGTATGGAAACCTTCATTGAATTTTTAAAGTAACGCAATTGGATAGCATTGCGAGATGGTGTGGGTGATTTCTGATGATGTCTATGAGTGAGTATGTTAGAATAGTGGTATTGTTGGAGATTTAATTCGATGAGTTCACAATCAGTTATAAGAGCAATCTGTTGTAGAGGTTTTGGAAATTGGATCTGGGTGTTGCATTTTATGCTAGACCATTGGTCACACGATGATTGTGCGAGAGGAAGTGGGATAATAACGTTTCCTGAGCAATGAATGGTCATTGAAAGAACTCTTCTGATGTAGTACATGTCCGTGCGTGCTAAGCATCTTGAATTGTTGATTTTGGAAATTGAAGATAATGTGATTGCGTGGTGCCTACTATTGTGGTGTTATGGATGCCTTCAATCAAATCGATTCTGTATTACCTAGAGTATCCGGTAGATTTCATAGAGTCTCTTCACAATGGTGGGGATGATTTAATTCAGTTTGAGCATGATTTGAGGATATTTAACTAAAAGGTTTAAGCTCGTGTGGTATGCGATGAATTCAAATTTCAAGGTTCGAGAGAAATTTTATTCCTAGAAGCGAGGAACTGTGGCAAAGGATGATTCGTGGGGTTAATGATGCGTTTTCTTGATTCTCGTTTGAGTTTTGTGTCGTTGACTTGTGTTTTCTGCAATTTGAGTTGGTGCTATGTTGGCGTGTTGATTCTTTCCAAATTCGCATAAACCGCAAGTTTTTGGTTTAAAGCGCTTGAGTACTTCTCCTTTGGTTGTAAAATGGATTGGTTTTCGAGATGAATTGACAAATTTGGAATCTAACCTTTTGGTGAGAGTTAGCATTACGTGGATGCGATGAGGACTCTCTATTTCTAGTTGGATTCTCTTCGTTTTTGAAAGTCGTAGAAATTAGGACGTTGGCTTATTGCATTGATCGCCCCGGTCCTTATGCGGCACGATCGTCCGTGTGCTCGAGTGTTAAGCGAGTATCTGAGCAATTCCAAGCTTGAAATATCGTTGTTTCATTCCAGACGCAGTTTCCTTACGAGTAGTTTGTTTCGTAGATTCGAGGTCGAATCTTTTCTAAGGGGGTTAGAGTGTAATACCTCATAAATCCAGTTAGGTTGTATCGTTTCGAATTGTCTGGAAATTTTATTCGAAATCGAGATTTTCAACTTTCCGGAATCGAATCGGTAAAAAGAAAGAAGTCGGAGGGGGTAAAAGAAACATCTTTCACGGATTTTCCAAACAGCGAGGGGGTAATTGTAATTGTACGTCAACTCGGGGCGCAGTCGCAGCCTGTGGCCCAAGAGGGGCCGGCCGGCCCATGTAGGGGCCGGCCAAAAAGGGGGGGAGGCACCACTCCCCCCCCCAAACCCTAGCCGCCCCTAGCTCCTCCCCTCCCCCTTGGCCGCCTCCTCCTCTCCCCAAACCGGCCCCCATTGCTGCCCCTTGGAGGTGGTGCCATCTCCGTGATCCCGTCGCTCCTCCTCAAGTTCTTCTCCATCAACTCCGCTCTCGCCGACGCCGACGGCCGCCGTTGTCTCGGTGGCGGCCCTAAGAGAAGAAAGAGAGGAGAAGGAGGAAGACCCTTGTGCAGCGGATCTTCGTCGTTTTACTGGTCTACAAGGGTAATTAGACCTCTGATTCGTTGTTTGATTCCATTAGAATTGAGGATCCGATTGGATTTGTAGTTTCGTTTTAATTCTGTTAGTAGATTGATTCTGTCCAGTACGTTGTACCTCGGTTTTGGGCGTCTTAGAGGCCGAATTGGACCTCTGTGTCTTCTAGAGAATTGTTCCTGGTTTCATTAGCTTTCTTTTGGCACCTGGATCACAAATTTTCACCCAGTAGATTAAAAGTTATGACTGTTTTAGTACATACTGCTCTGTCTGTCAGAAATTCTGGGTATAGTCGGTTGCACCTAGGTTTTGATCTAGTTAGAGTCAGAATCAGGTCGGCCACCCAACTAGGTTTTTGAAGATAATTTCACCATGTTTCCAGGCTGATAAAAATCACTTTATTTGGATCAGTGGTTTAAAAGTTACAGCAATTTCTTTAGGGCTGTTCAGATTTCTGGGCAGACTGCAGTTGTAGTTTTTCAATGGATGGTTAGACCCTGTAATGGCTGAATTAGAGTTTACCCTCAACTAGAGTTTTGTAGCCAGTTAAGTTAAGAAAATTTGAGCACTGGTTTCAGGTCTTTTGGACTTACGGTTTTTTATTGGTGAATTTTCTAGTAAAACTGCCAGATTAGGGTTAATTGAAATGGTTGGGTAAAGTGATCAAATTGACTTTTATTTGGTTAGTTTGGCTAGAAGATTGAGGGAGGACACGTGTAGCATCGCAATATTCGTTGCCCTCATTTCGATTATACTTTATTGTAGGCGGTGAAGCGGTGAGTGGAGGGTATCACAATTACCTCCCAACCTGCGTGTAGCAGTAAGTAATTTGTATTCCATGTTTGATGTCACGTATGATGTGTGAATGAATGTTTACATTTGTTCGTATATGTAGATGAATGCCATGTGTTCTTTTCATTTATGAATACTATTCCATATTGACATGTGATCATCATGACATGCATACAATATTTTGGTAAGACCCATCAATTCCAAAGATGGGCACTTGAAATCCCATCAATTCCAAGATGGGTACGTGAGTCCACCATTCCAATGTGGGCCACGTTACGTGAGTCCACCATTCCAATGTGGGCCACGTTGGACGATCGATGAAACGCTCTTCATACGAATACTTTAAGTGAACACCGACGGTGCTTCACTCGCTATACCGTATATGCTACAATATGTCCATTTCCTTCAATGCACCATTCCACTTCATTCATTCATACATTCGCTTCAAAGATATGTTCAAATTGTGTTTGTGATATATGGCTCATTGTATGTTTGATTGTTACATACAGTTACTTGCTGAGTCTATTGGCTCATTCTTGCTTTACTGTCTTATTTAGGTAAATGACGAGGAAGAATGATCTTATGGAGGGTAGTTCATCACGATGCACTCACTATCATTTATCAAACAATTTTGAGCACTTTTATTATCATTAATTATGATTTGTGTTGCAATGTAATAAGCCCACATGGCCTTGTTTACTTATCTTGCTGAACTGTTTACTTCCATTTCGTTGATTAAGACTGGAGGATGAATGCTTGTTTTCAAATATTCACAACAATCGCTTCTTTTGTTATGCTACTTGATTGATATTTCCATGTTTGTTCCTTCCTTCTCATTGGAAAATAGCGACTTATCTTCAAGTTCGTTAACACGAGGAAGCATTGGCTCCATGTATTTCTTTTGGATCATTCAGCGTCTTGAAGTTTGTGCCTTGTTGGCGATTGTAGGGTGACATCTTCGTTTCTATTTGCCTCTTCTTTCGAGAAGGAATCAACCCATTCATTCCGTGGGTCGGTTTTCTAAGTGTTGACAAAGTGGATTGAAAAGATTAAAAAGGAGGTTCCTTGGTTTGAGTGAGGGATATTTTCTTCCATTTCGATGATATTTTATAGTCGTTGACTTGTGTTTTCTGCAATTTGAGTTGGTGCTATGTTGGCGTGTTGATTCTTTCCAAATTCGGACAAACGCAAGATTTTTGGTTTAAAGCGTTTGAGTACTTCTCCTTTGGTTGTAAAATGGATTGGTTTTGAGATGAATTGACAAATTTGGAATCTAACCTTTTGGTGAGAGTTAGCATTACGTGGATGCGATGAGGACTCTCTATTTCTAGTTGGATTCTCTTCGCTTTTGAAAGTCGTAGAAATTAGGGCGTTGGCTTATTGCATTGATCGTCCCGGTCCTTATCATTGATAATGCGTGCGGTGTGCTCGAGTGTTAAGCGAGTATCGAGCAATTCAAGCTTGAAATATCGTTGTTTCATTCGAGGCAGCGGTTTCCTTACGAGTAGTTTGTTTATTAGATTCGAGTCGAATCTTTTCTAAGGGTTAGAGTGTAATACCTCATAAATCCAGTTAGGTTGTATCGTGAGTGGCCCAAGAGGGCCGGTAGGCCCATGTAAGGCCGCCAAAGGGGAGGCACCTCCCCCAAACCCGCCCCTAGCTCCTCCCCTCCCCTTGGCCGCCTCCTCCTCTCCCCAAACCGGCCCCCATTGCTGCCCCTTGGAGGTGGTGCCATCTCCGTGATCCGTCGGTCTAGAGTTTTGTAGCCAGTTAAGTTAAGAAAATTTGAGCACTGGTTTCAGGTCTTTTGGACTTACGGTTTTTATTGGTGAATTTTCTAGTAAAACTGCCAGATTAGGGTTAATTGAAATGGTTGGGTAAAGTGATCAAATTGACTTTTATTTGGTTAGTTTGGCTAGAAGATTGAGGAGGACACGTGTAGCATCGCAATATTCGTTGCCCTCATTTCGATTATACTTTATTGTAGCGGTGAAGCGGTGAGTGGAGGTATCACAATTACCTCCCAACTGAATTGCGTATGGGTAAGTAATTTGTATTCCATGTTTGATGTCACGTATGATGTGTGAATGAATGTTTACATTTGTTCGTATATGTAGATGAATGCCATGTGTTCTTTTCATTTATGAATACTATTCCATATTGACATGTGATCATCATGACATGCATACAATATTTTGGTAAGACCCATCAATTCAAGTATGGGCACTTGAAATCCCATCAATTCCAAGATGGTACGTGAGTCCACCATTCCAATGTGGGCCACGTTACGTGAGTCCACCATTCCAATGTGGGCCCACGTTGGACGATCGTATATGAAGCGTTCTTCATACGAATACTTTAAGTGAACACCGTGGGTGCTTCACCGCTATACCATATATGCTACAATATGTCCATTTCCTTCAATGCACCATTCCACTTCATTCATTCATACATTCGTTTCCAGTATATGTTCAAATTGTGTTTGTGATATATGGCTCATTGTATGTTTGATTGTTACATACAGTTACTTGCTGAGTCTATTGGCTCATTCTTGCTTTACTGTCTTATTTAGGTAAATGACGAGGAAGAATGATCTTATCAATTTTGAGCACTTTTATTATCATTAATTATGATTTGTGTTGCAATGTAATAAGCCCACATGGCCTTGTTTACTTATCTTGCTGAACTGTTTACTTCCATTTCGTTGATTAAGACTGGAGGATGAATGCTTGTTTTCAAATATTCACAACAATCGCTTCTTTTTGTTATGCTACTTGATGTTATTCATTTGAAGAGTAGAGATTGTAGGTGACATCTTGACTTCCTTATAGTCAGGGTGTTACACTGCCATCCTATCTCTCGCACGTCCCCCTCGCCCTCTCCGTCTCCACCCCCAAAAGCACGCGCCCACCCTAGCCACGCTCCCCTCCTCCCCTTTGGTAGGCCTCCCGCTTCGCCTAGCGCCGCCTCCTCCTCCCCTTGCACCCTTGTTGCCCTCGCCGCGCCGTGGGAGGTCAAACCCACCGGCACCCTCGTCGGATCGTGCCTTGCCATGGCTTCTTCTCCGCCTCCGTCTCCTCCTCGTCGCCCCTCTCCGCTAGGCAGCTCCGTTCTTGCCTCTTCCTCCGCCCCCTCGACCTCTCCACTCACTTGTAGTCGTGGCCGTCGGACGCTTCCTCCCTTCGCCGCCCTCCCCCTCCCCTTTGCAACAAGCACCCTCAGCCGCTAGTGCCTCCTGCTCCCGACTCCCTTTCTCCACGCAGCAGTTGCGCTCCCATTGCCCACCACTCCCCATCTCCTCCCTATCGCCCCGCCGTAACCTCCGCCACTCCTCCCTTCTGTGTTGCTCTCCCTACCTCCGCCACTCCTCCCATCTCCGTGCCCTCCCATCTCGCAGTTTCTCTCCTACACACCATCCACCCCCTCTCTCGCCTCCTCTCCCACTCGCATCGCTCTGCGGCCGCCTCCTACTCGCCCGCTTCCCGGCACTACGGCAATGGGTGGTCGAGGCCACCGACGGACCGGTGCTCGGCGTGGTGTCGGCGCGCCTGCAGCGGCCGCGGAAGAAGTACAACCGCATTCCTGCCGGCGGAGGCGCCGCTTGCTCACCGCGGCGGAGGAGGTGCTTACCTCAAGTCGGTTGTTCGGCATCAGCGAGCTCGGCGCTTCCACGCCCCCTCTCCTCCACCCTCGCCGAGGATTTCGTCCACAGCCGCCTCCTCCTCCTCATCGGACATTCACTCTCTCTCTCCTTTCTTTGATTATAATCAAAATTTGAAAATAGAGGAGGAATGTACTGAGGCATGATTTGGACGATCCATCAAGCGCATGTTATTGGCTGCTCAACTATCGAAACAAGCAATACTAATTTGACATTTTTCGTTACCAAGCAGTACATTCATGGTATATGGCTCGAGGGTCCATTATTTGCCTTAGGCGGGACCCACCCTTCAAGATCTTGGCTTCATGATTCTTCCTAGTATGTACAATGACGGTCAATTTCTAATTCCATTGCACATTATTTGAGAAGAAATGTTATTCATTTGAAGAGTAGTGATTGTAGGTGACATCTTGACTTCCTTATAGTCGGTGTTACATGGCACGAGATATCTAAATAACAGCATACAAAAGCTTGATGCGTTGGGATGTTCAAATTATCATTCTCCTTCCTACATATATAAGTTTAGCTTTTATCATTGGCGAAGAATAATTTTCCTTGCTCTTGATGGCGTATTTCGGAGGCCTAAAAGAGGTAAGGTGGCTTATCTTCAAGTGTCTTCAATTTACAGATATCTTGTGAATTTGGTTTTTCGATTCGGGACAAAGAAGAAAAGGAGGTGGCCTTTTTCTCTTATTCTCTGTTGGTGCATTTCTAGAAGGTAGCTTTCCTTCCCTATCATCTGTGTGGTCTTATCGTAAATCCTGTGCGGATAATGTATCTTCTTAAGCTCAACTTTAGCCATCCTAGTCGAGCTTCTAAGATTTCTAAAGCTCCCGAGTCACCAATTGCGTAGAGCTTCTAAGATTTCTAAAGCCCTGTGAGTCACCAATTGCAGATTTCCCCTGCTTTAGGTGTGCATTTTCGTTGAAAGCAAACACATTGTCCGCATTTTCGGCTTGGGTGCGAGCGAAAGGCGGATAATGGTTTCTTTGCACTCGGCTCTTTTCTGTTGCGTAGAGGTCGATGGTGCTTTCTTGCGCCCTAACGAGCGAGTTCTGGTCTTATTTCAACTACTTTTGGACTATCGAATCGACTAAATTGGATCAGAGGATGGTTTACACTTTGTAAGCTTTCTTTGCTTGTGATTCAATGGATCCGCGTCTTGATGTTATCAGAATAGGTAAAGTGAATACCGCTAGTTTCTGAAGATGGCCCATTGGAGGTTTGACTTTTAGGTTGGTCGGTGTCTCATTGTCTTGAGGTTTGGTGAAGCAACGACATGCTTGTTTTGTGAAGTGCCACCAAGGATCTCCACTGGCTTCATCCTGAGAACTTCACTGTTGGGCTTGGTTTTATCTGCAGATTCCATTTGTATGGGGGCATTTGGGAAGAATTGAAACACATTCAAGTCGAAATGTTAAATTGGATCTATTTTTTTAAATCATATGGTCAACCTGATTTATCATTTATTTGTTTGTATTCCTATTTTAAGACAAGTGTCAACTGTTAACCACATCCAGACTGTATTGCTGCTCTTTGCACAGTCATTTTGAATTTCCTCGATGTGATGTTAGGTGTGTAATGTTTGTATGTGTTGTATTGCGTGTACACTCATTTACTGAGGAAAACATCATTATTTTTTAAATGTTTCCAAGGTTTGATTTTGATGTTGTTTACAGGGTTCTTGGTGGTGGGTTTTAAGATGGAGAAAAATCTGGTTGGCATTGGATAGTTTTGACTTCATGCTTAAATAATGAGGATGTTCAATGTCTATTAAGCTATTACTGCTTTTCTTTGAAATGTGGCGTGTATATTATTCGATTCTTAGTACAATATGTTTCATTGGATATTCCGTAGCAACGCACGCTCATGTAACTAGTATATATAAAAGTATGGTTTATGTCACTTGAACTTCTTTGTACATGATGTGTCATCATGTTGTCCAGATGACTTCGTATCTACCTAGATTGCTAAAAATGAGCTATGCGGTAGGTATTTTCCTTCTCGTAATTATCAAATCCAGGATGTGCGTATGCATACACACTTTGCAGCGATTTGTCCTCTGTAAATCCATTCTCTCAAATCGTTGTTGAGGCTTATCTTCTGCGACTTTCAAATGATGGCAAAGTTGGATACAATCTCTTTGTTCCTGTAAACTTCCATTTACGTGGTAACGACACTGTTGTTCTAATCTTCGTTATTCTTACTTGCAAGATTAGTCCAAATATCCATGAAAAATTGCTTGAAATTTTTATGGAATTTCTAAAAGGATCCTCGATAAAGTAAGTTTCTAGGCATATGTCCGCAAGCACTAACTTAGCCCTTATGAGGTTTTGCAAGACATCTAGGTGTGTATTCTGCAGTGCTTCAAGCAATTATTCGGATGGGTGTCCTTGTTCCTACTAGGAGATATGTGGCTTTTAGAAGACCAACTTAATTTTGCCTTAATAGGTAGTCGCTTTTACTTAAGAGATGCTCCTTCCTAATTACTTACATCCAGTATTTGATTCTTTCTTATGCTTAACTTAACTCTCCTTGTTTAGCTATTTTATAGCTTCGAAAAGCGTCGTGCCACACACAAGAGAGAGAGAGAGAGAGATATGGCAATCGCACAAATTGTGACTTAAAAAGAAATTAACTGAGGACGAGAGGCTTCTAAAGAGGAAGAAGACACTTGCGGCTACGCCGTGAGTACTTTCTCCATTACTAGCATTCCACGTTCTTAATTGACTAAAATTTCCAGCTTGCCTTATTCTGGGTCTGAAGTTCTGAACTCTGTACTGATACATCCGTTGAGATTGCTAGATATGCCATGGAATTACTAAGATTTAACGAAGCTGGCGTTGAAGTACCTGTTAAGGAAAATTTTAACCTTTGGTCCATATGTTCGACCTATCAAATTTGTGGCACATCTGTTAGTGTGAATGTATATTAAAAGTTTTTAATTGCTTTCAAATTTACTATACCTCAGCATGCAAAGAAGAGATGGGAAAGGTAGTGCCGCACATTCAACAATTTGTTTCGCCGTCCCGACAGAGCTGAGAAGGTTGCACAATTCATTTAGCGTTTGGTACCCACAACGACTCTTTGCTCTATTCTTTTCTATGGTTTACTGTGGCCATTTACGCACATAATTTTTTTTAAATGTGCGTAGCATTTAGCCATTTACCAAAGTGCAGTATACTCACTACCTTTGGACAATCTGTCTACTCAGTTTTGACTGCACAATCTTTTAGTTAGTGATGGCATAAGAATGTAGTTTATTGAATATATAAAATAGCTAACAACTGCAATTTTGTGTGTAAATTGTTTGGGATATGCCCTCAAGATGTTTCCAGTTTCTATTACATTTACAAAACAGTGGGTCTAAAAAAAAGGACCGTCCTTTGAACATATATTTTTCTCCAAACGACAGGACTGTACTTCATTTAGGCAAGTTTCTTCTACTACCAGAGATCGTCTACTATCCTCACAGCATAATTGCAATGCATTTCATACTAATCAGCGGTGTGCATAGGTTGTGATGGGTACCTCTATAGCTCAATTAGTTTTCTTTTGCTACCAATAGTGTGTAGCTACATATACTTTTCTATGGTTTAGTGCGGCCATTTACACATATAAGTTTTTTTTAAATGTGCGTAGCATTTACCCATTTACCAAAGTGCGGTATACTACTACCTTTGGACAATCTGTCTACTCAGTTTTGCCTGCACAATCTTTTAGTTAGTGATGGCATAAGAATGTAGTTTATTGAATATATAAAATAGCTAACAACTGCAATTTTGTGTGTAAATTGTTTGGGATATGCCCTCAAGATGTTTCCAGTTTCTATTACATTTACAAAACAGTGGGTCTAAAAAAAAGGACCGTCCTTTGAACATATATTTTTCTCCAAACGACAGGACTGTACTTCATTTTGGCAAGTTTCTTCTACTACCAGAGATCATCTACTATTCGCACAGCATAATTGCAATGCACTTCATGCCAATCAGCGGTATGCATAGGGTGCGATGAGTACCTCCATAGCTCAATTAGTTTTCTTTTGCTACCATTAGTGTGTAGCTACATATTATCTCCATATCTCAGTTAGTAGCAAATGAGATGGTGTATGTTATTCATTAAAACCTGCATCATGCGGGTTTGATCTCTGTCTATCTCCATCCCCTTCCTTTTGCTATTAAGCAATCCCTCCGCCTCTTGTCGCCCGTCTTTGAGAAGTTATTATTCGGAATATATATATAAAGTATGGTTTATGTCACTTGAACATGCTGTACATGATGTGTCATCATTTTGTCCAGATGACATCGTATCTACCTAGATTGCCCAAAAAAATGAGCTATGCAGGTGGGTTTTTTCCTTTCTCTGAATTATCAAAACCAGATGTGCGTATGCATACACTTTTGCAACGATTTGTCCTTTGTAAATCCATTCTCTCAGTCTGTTGTTGCCCTTCTTTGAAATAATTACTTGAATATATATAGAAAAAATTGGTTTATGTGGCTTGAACTTGCTGTACATGATGTGTCATCTTGTTGTCCAAATGACTTCGTATCTATGTACATTGCCAAAAAAATGAGCTGTGAAGGTAGGATTTTTGCTTTCTCTGAATTATCAAATACAGATGTGCGTATGCATACACTTTTATAGCGATTTGTCCTCAGTAAATTCATTTTGCTAAATTGCTAATAAAGAACATTTGTAACTCACCATGCCATATTTTGTTTTTGTGTTTGTGCTAATGTCGTTCTAGAATACAATAATGGCAATTACTGTGTTGTAACTATCGTCATTTACTTTTTGTATTTCGTTACGATTTTGAATTCTTTGCATATTTGGGTTATATAGTTCTACATTCTTGAATTCCTATTTCACATAAAAATATTTGTTCTCAATTCCACGGGTACTACTCATGCTTTTAGGAGGCTTCGCGCTTGCATTCCGTGTGACATGGTATTATCATGTGATCAAGTGGGTTTTGAGGTTCGATTTTGGCATGATTTCTTACCTCAGACAGATCCTCCTCTTCGTTTGACGGATTTTCCAATAAGATCGTTCCTTCGTCACATTGAATCTTTTGTATCGCCGTTTGGTCCTTTTTAGTATCTCGATTTAAGGCAGCAGCATGGCATTGAATCATTCGTATTGTCTTTTGGTCCTTGTTAGTATCTCAATTAAATGCAGCAGCAATATATATGCTGATTAAAAAGCTACTGCTGATGTCAACGGGCGGAGGCTTATCTTCTACGACTCTCAAATGACGGCAAAGTTGCGTACAATCTCTTTGTTCCTGTAAACTTCCATTTACGTGATAATGACATTGTTGTTCTAATCTTCGTTATTCTTACTTGCAGCATTAGTCCAAATATCCATGAAGGATTGGTTGAAATTTTTTTGGAAGTTATGAAAAGGATCCTGATAAAGTAAGTTTCTCTAGGCATATGTCCTGCAAACACTAACTTAGCCCTTGTGATGTTTTGCAAGACATCTAGGTGTGTATTCCTGCAGGTGCTTCAAGCAATTATTCAGATGGGTGTACTTGTTCCTACCGGAGATATGGCGGCTTTCAGAAGACTTTGCCTTAATAGGTAGTCACTTTTTACTTGAGAGATGCTCCTTCCTAATTTCTTACATGTAGTATTTGTTTTTTCTTATGCTTAACTTAACTTTATGAGTTTAGCTATTTTATAGCTTCGAAAAGCGTCAGGTCACTCAAAGGAGAGAGAGAGAGAGATATGGCAACTGCACAGCTGAGACTTAAAAGAAATTATCCGAGGACGAGAGGTTTCTAAAGAGAAGCAGACACTTGCGGCTACTGTAGTGAGTACTTTCTCCATTACTAGCATTCCATTTTCTTAATTGACTAAATTTCAAACTTGCCCTATTCTGGGTCTGAAGTCTGAACAGATACATCCGTTGAGATTGCTAGATATGCCATGGAATTATTAAAATTTAATGAAGCTGGCGTTACAGTACCTGTTAAGGAAAAATTTAACCATTGGTGCATTGGTTCGACCCTAACGAATTGGTGGCACATACATTTGTGTGAGTATATATTGAAAGTTTTAATCGCTTTCAATTTTACTATACCACAAACATGCAAAGAAGAGATCGAGAAAGCGGTGCTTGCGCATTCAACAATTTGTTTAGCCCGGCTGAGACGGAGTGACAAGGTTGGACAATTCATTTAGTGTTTGGTGCATACAACGCCTCTTTGCTCTATACTTTTCTATGGTTTAGTGCGGCCATTTACGCATATAATTTTTAAAATGTGCGTAGCATTTACCAAAGTCTGACATACTCATTACCTTTGGACAATCTGTCTACTCGATTTTGGTGCATAATCTTATTGTTTGTGATGGCATAAGAATGTAGTTTATTAAATATATAAATTAGCCAACAACTGCAATTTTTGTGTGTAATATTTCATTAAGTAAATTGTTTGGGATAAGCCGTCAAGATGTTTCAGTTTCTATTACATTTACAAAAGCAGTTGGGTCTAAAAAAGACCGTCCTTTGAACATATATTTTCTCCAAAGCAGCATGGACTATACTTCATTTAGGTAAGTTTCTTCTACTATCGAGATCATCTACTATTCTCACAAACATAATTGCAATGCACTTCATGCTAATCGGTGTATGCATAGGGTGCGATGAGTACCTCCATAGCTCAATTAGTTTTCTTTTCTACCATTAGTGTGTAGCTACATATTATCTCCATATCTCGTTAGTAGCAAATGGGATGATGTATGTTATTGAGTTAGAAGGCCTGCTCATGCGTGTTTGATATCCGTCTATCTCCATCCCCTTTCTTTTGCTAGTAAGCAATCCCTCCGCCTGTTGTCGCCCGTCTTTGAGAAGTTATTATTCTGAATATATATAAAAAGTATGGTTTATGTCACTTGAGCTTGCTGTACATGATGTGTCATCATGCTGTCCAGAAGACTTCGTATCTACCTAGATTGCCCAAAAAAAAAGAGCTATGCAGGTAGGTTTTTTCCTTTCTCTGAATTATCAAATCCAGATATGCGTATGCATACACTTTTGCAGTGATTTTGTCCTCTGTAAATCCATTCTCTCCGTCTATTGTTGCCCTTCTTTGAGAATTAATTACTTTGAATACATATAGAAAAAATTAGTTTATGTGACTTGAACTTGCTGTACATGACGTGTCATCTTTTTGTCCAAATGACTTCGTATCTATCTACATTGCCAAAAAATGAAGCTAGCAGGTAGGATTTTTCTTCTCTCGAATTATCAAATCTGGATGTGCGTGTGCATACACTTTTGCAACGATCTGTCCTCTGTAAATTCATTTGGCTAAATTGCTAATAAAGAACATTTGTAACTCACCATCCCATCTTTTGTTTTTGTGTTGTGTGCTAATGTCGTTCTAGAATACGATAATGACAGTTGCCTGTGTTGTAACGATCAGCGTTGTACTTTTCTGTATTTTCGTTACGATTTTGGAATTCTTTGCATATTTGGGTTATATAGTTCTCGTTGCTAAATTCCCTATTTCACATAAAAAATGTTTGTTCTTGTGCTTTTTAGGAGGCTTCGCGCATGCATTCCTTGTGAAATGGTATTATCCTGTGATCCGGTGGGTTTTGAGGTTCGATTTTGGCATGATTTCTTACCTCGAGACGGATCACGCACTTCGTTTGTGGATTTTCCAATAAGATCGTTCCTTCATGACATTGAATCATTTGTTTCACCGTTTGGTCCTTTTAGTATCTCGATTAAAAGCGTGACATGGCATTGAATCATTTGTATTGTCTTTTGGTCCTTGTTAGTATCTCAATTAAATGCTGACACTATGTATCTTGATTAAAAAGTCTCTTCTTGATGTCAGCGAGCGGAGGCTAATCTTCTCGACTTTCAAATGACGGCAAAGTTGCGTACATTCTCTTTGTTCCTGTAAACTTCCATTTACGTGGTAACGACATTGTTGTTCTAATCTTCGTTATTCTTACTTACATCATTAGTCGAAATATCCATGTAGGATTGGTTGAGAATTTTTATGGAAGTTATGAAAAGGATCCTGATAAAGTAAGTTTCTCTAGGCATATGTCCTGCAAACACAAACTTAGCCCTTGTGAGGTTTTGCAAGACATCTAGGTGTGTATTCTTGCAGGTGCTTCAAGCAATTATTCAGATGGGTGTCCTTGTTCCTACCGGAGATATGGCGGCTTTCAGAAGACTTTGCCTTAATAGGTAGTCACTTTTTACTTGAGAGATGCTCCTTCCTAATTTTTACATTTAGTATTTGTTTCTTTCTTATGCTTAACATAACTTTCCGAGTTTAGCTATTTTATAGCTTCGAAAAGCGTCATGCCACTCAAAGGAGAGAGAGAGAGAGATGCATGATATGGCATTTGCAGTAGAGACTTAAAAGAAATTAGCGAGGCGAGAGGTTTCTAAAGAGGAAGCAGACACTTGCGACTCATAGTAAGTACTTTCTCCATTACTAGCATTCCATGTTCTTAATTGACTAAATTTTCCAACTTGCCCTATTCTGGGTCTGAAGTCTTAACAGATACATCCGTTGAGATTGCTAGATATGCCATGGAATTACTAAGATTTAACGAAGTTGGCGTTGAAGTACCTGTTAACGAAAATTTTAACCTTTGTTTCATAGGTTCGACCTATCGAATTAGTAGCACATCTGTTAGTGTGAGAATATATTGAAAGTTTTTAATTGCTTTCAAGTTTACTATACATCCATGAGCAAAGAAGAGATGGGGATGGCAGGTCGCAGCATTCAACAATTTGTTTAGCCGATTCGGCAGAGCGAGTGAGAAGGTTGCACAATTCATTTACCTTTGGGGTGCATACAGCGCCTCTTTGCTCTATTCTTTTCTACGGTTTACTATGGCCATTTAAGCATATAATTTTTTTAAAATATGCGTAGCATTAGCCAGAGTGCAGTATACTCACTACCTTTGGACAATCTGTCTACTCAGTTTTGGCTGCACAATCTTATAGTTAGTGATGGCATAAGAATGTAGTTTATTGAAAATATAAAATAGCTAACAACTGCAATTTTTTGTGTGCAATATTTCATGTGTAAATTGTTTGGGATATGCCCTCAAGATGTTACCAGTTTCTATTACATTTACAAAACAGTTGGGTCTAAAAAAAAGGACCGTCCATTGGACATATATTCATGGTTATTAAGGCGGTAAGGCGAGGCGAGGCGACCCACCCCCCTCACACCTTTTAAGCGGTAAGGCGTGAGGCGAGTCGACACCTTACTCTCGTCCTAAGGCGCTAAGGCAGTGAATAAAATGAGCATTTCAGCAACACAAGTACCTTGTTGTTGCCAATTCTTGAGGTCATGTAGCACCCATCCCCCCTTTCCAATTGCTCTTCTCCCATGTAGTATTCATCCCCCTTGCAAGTTTCAACATATAGTTTGTTATAAATGTAATAGATACAAATTGTGTTCCAATTTATTGAGTAAATACGGATTGAGTGACATACCTTGTTGGCAATCTCTCCTCTCTTCAATTCTCCCAAACAAGCAGCTACATGAATAATGAACAACAATGCAACATAAGTTCACAATAACAATTAAGTGAATCTGAGAATTCAATATGAGCAACATAACAAATTAACAAGCACAACATAAGCGACATAAGTTTACACAAACAACATAGGTGATAAGTCCACAAGCTTAAAGTAGTCTAATGACATAATAGTAGTTTACAACACGAAAGTAGCATAGTCTAACGCTCTCATCTCTCAGTATCCATCATCAAACTCATTGAGATTGCTGGTAGCATCCACGTTTTCTCCACCATCTTCGGCAGCATTGGGAGTTTCGTCACAATCGCTCACATCCGCATCATCATGTGGATCTTCTTCCTCATCTTCTTCATTGCCCGAATCCGAGCCTTGCTCTTGCTCATCTAAGCCATCTTCTTCCACCGCCATAGTTGTAGATCTTGCACGCCTTTGGTAGGTCATAGTGTCACCATGACTATTCCTGTTAGCTTGCCTTGCAAGATTGCGACCTTGAAGCGAGCGTGATGCGCCAATGGCTTCATCAACATCATCCCATGTAAGGTCACACTCACGACCACCTTGAGGTGCTACAACCAATGAGTCAGTCCATTCATTGTCCCAATCAAAATCCTCAATAACCAAAGGGTCATAGTTTTTGCCCGCTTTCTCCCGCCTCATTTGAAACCTTGTTTTCATCTTAGGTTGTATGCAACAAAGACCAAATCATTCAATCTCTTATGTAGTAACCGGTTCCTTTTCTTTGTATGCATCTACAAAAGCACAAATGGCAAACAAAGCAAATAAAATGAATAAATAACTTGCTGAAATTAGTAAGCACATATAAGGCATAAGCTACGAATTGAGTAGAAAAAAATAAACACAAAGAAGCTACAAATTGACTCACAAATTCAAAGGTACTCCAATTTCGCTCACAACCAGATAATGATGCACAAAGACTAACAACACGCTTAGCAAACCTTTGTAGGTCAATGGCTCGCCCACCATATGAACGCCACCAATCAACTAGCATGGAAAATACACGCATATTAGCATATATTATTATATTAGGAATTCGGAAAGAAATAAAGTAATAAACATGCTGAAATTAACAACACTTACTAGGGCTTCTTGACTCTAAGTTTTGGATTGCCAATTTGTTTGAAAATACATCTCCTCGTTGGTCCTCATAATGCATGGCTTGTTCATCAATCTTGTTCCGAGTATTCTCATCTTGTACCATTCTTGCAAGCACATCATTAAAGCAACTCCTTAGCTCCCCAACATAGGTATCATCTCCGCTCTTTTGGATGGCAAAGAATTTCCCTGGGTTCAAATAGAGTGCAGCCCCATACAATGGATGATCCATTTGTTTTACCCAACGTCGCTCAATAATGTTAATGATCTTTTTGAGCAAACGTTGCTTGTTTTGGGTAGAGAAGCTAAGGTTGATCTTCCCTCATTTCGGCGTGCATCTAGAATCGTTCCGGGCCGGTGTGAAACTTTCAGGAACGACGGGTAACAACAACTCCATTTTGTGAAGTCGAGGCACGGAAAGAAAACCCATACCAAACACCCATAATGGACATCTAGAGTGCCCTCCCTCATTTTGTGCATCTGGAACGAAAAGAAAACCCATACCAAACACCCATAATGGACTTCTATTGTGCCCTCCCTCATTTCGGCGTGCATCTGGAGTCGTTCCGAGCCGGTGTGAAACTTTCAGGAACGACGGGTACCATCAGAGACAATTTGTGAAGTCGAGGCACGGAAAGAAACACATAGCAAACACCCATAATGGACTTCTAGAGTGCCCTCCCTCATTTCGGCGTGCATCTGGAATCGTTCCGAGCCGGTGTTAAACTTGCAGGAACGACGGGTACCATCAGAGACATTTTGTGAAGTCGAGGCACGGAAAGAAAACCCATAACAAACTACCATAATGGACTTCTAGAGTGCCCTCCCTTATTTCGGCGTGCATCTGGAATCGTTCCGTGCCGGTGTGAAACTTTCAGGAACGACGGGTAACAACAGCTCCATTATGTGAAACCGAGGCACGGAAAGAAAACCCATACCAAACACCCATAATGGACTTCTAGAGTGCCCTCCCTCATTTTGGCGTGCATCTGGAATCGTTCCGTGCCGGTGTAAAACTTTCAGGAACGACGGGTAACAACAGCTCCATTTTGTGAAGTCGAGGAATGGAAAGAAAACCCATACCAAACACCCATATAATAGACTTCTAGAGTGCCCTCCCTCTTTTCGGCGTGCATCCGAATCGTTAGGGCGGTGTGAAACTTTCAGAACGACGGTAACAATGACTCCATTTTGTGAAGTCGAGGCATGGAAAGAAACCCATACCAAACACCCATAATGGACTTCAGAGTGCCCTCCCTCATTTCGGTGCATCTGGAATCGTTAAAATGCACGGTGTGAAACTTTCAAAACGACAGGTAACAATGGCTCCATTTTGTGAAGTCGAGGAATGGAAAGAAAACCCATACCAAACACCCATAATGGACTTCTAGAGTGCCCTCCACGATTTGACGTGCATCTCGAATCGTTAGAGGCGGTGTTAAACTTGCGAGAAGCGAACGGTACCATCAGAGACATTTGTGAAGTCGAGGCACGGAAAGAAAACCCATACCAAACACCCATAATGGACTTCTAGAGTGCCCTCCTCATTTGGCGTGCATGCGGAATCGTTCAGGGCGGTGTGAAACTTTCGAGAACGACAGGGTAACAATGACTCTATTTTGTGAAGTCGAGGAATGGAAAGAAACCCATACCAAACACCCATAATGGACTTCTAGAGTGTCCTCCTCATTTTTAGTGTGCATCTCGAATTGTTCCGAGCCGGTGTTAAACTTGCAGAACACGGGTACCATCAGAGACATTTTGTGAAGTCGAGGCACGGAGAGAAAACCCATACCAAACACCCATAATGGACTTCTAGAGTGCCCTCCCTCATTTCGGTGTGCATCTGGAATCGTTCCGGGCCGGTGTGAAATTTTCAGGAACGACGGGTAACAACAGCTCCATTTTGTGAAGTCGAGGCACGGAAAGAAAACTCATACCAAACACCCATAATGGAGTTCTAGAGTGCCCTCCCTCATTTCGGCGTGCATCTGGAATCGTTCCGAGCCGGTGTTAAACTTGCAGGAACGACCGGTACCATCAGAGACATTTTGTGAAGTCGAGGCACGGAAAGAAAACCAATACCAAACACCCATAATGGACTTCTAGAATGCCTTCCCTCATTTCGAAAGTGCATCTGGAATCGTTTCGGGCTGGTGTGAAACTTTCAGGAACGACGGGTAACAACAGCTCCATTTTGTGAAGTCGAGGCACGGAAAGAAAACCCATACCAAACACCCATAATGGACTTCTAGAATGCCCTTGTGGATATCGTGAGGATATGTGCACGATCTCAGGATGATGAGTCAATTGGCAATGGCTTTGTTGGTTTGCAAAATCTCGCGTTTTCGGGGTTTGCTTCTTCTTTGTCGGACCACAGTGATCCGACCGGTGGAGTGAGGCGGTCGGACCGCATGATGTGGTCGATCGGACCGGCCACGAGTGGTCGTCGGACGGCCCGTGGTGGCTTGGGTCGGACTGGTTCGACCTAAGCTTGGCTTTGGAGCTTAGCCAAAAATAGGTTGTGTAGGCAGGTGAGGGGAGTCTCCTGGATGTGGTTTCATCATTTTTGGAGCTCCCAGTCAAAAGTTCTATTGGTTTGAAATTTCCAGAAGGTTTCGGAATTTTCGCTTGAATTTTAGCTAAGTCCTTTGGACCGGTCCGACCGCAGATTGTGGGAGCGGTCCGATCAAGCATGATATCGGTCGGGACCGCCACGTAAGCGATCGGGCCGTGATCACTGGAGGTGAGCCAAGTGTTGCATTTAGTTTGTTTTGAGTGTGTTATTATATGAACTTCAATGCTTTATTGTTGTATATCGCACATGGAACGATGTGGGTCAAGTTGTGAAGAACTTGTTCCGGAAACGATTTGTTTGTCTATTGTTGTGCGGTGGCTTGCGAGTCAACGGCGTCAACGGTGAGTGGATCGGGACTACGCTTGGAGAGCCGAGGTCCGAGCGATCGGGGATCTGGGTGAGGTTGTGTGACTCAAGCATGGTGCGAATGGACAAGATGGATCGAACGGGTGGTTCAAGCAATTTGGTTGGATCAAAGCGGTGCGGATATCGGTGCGAGTCTGGGAGGTTCCGATGGGATTCGGACAAGAGAGGCTTGGCGTCGATGAGAACCGCCGATCAACCTACACGTGGTGAAGCGGCGATTGCTTCAACAGATTTGTGTGGGTCCCATGTGAGTGGGCCCCAAATGTGACTCTAGTCCTCTCTAGTATAAATAGGAAAGGGGGTGAAGGAAAACCTTTGAGGCATTCATTTGGTTTCCCCCCTTGCTTTTCTAGGGTTAGGGTTTGGAGAGGAAGAGAGGGAGAGATTGTATGCTCCTTGGGTGAGCTCTTGTCCTCCTAGTTGGAGTGGCTTTGTAAGCATCTTGTGAGATCAATCAATCTTGTGATGCTTGCTTGAGAGATCTTTTGTCTCCTCTTTGTGTTCTTCTCTCATTTGAATGAATTTGGTGCTTCCTTGATTCAAGAGTTTATGCTTGGTCTCTTGACCCATTTTGTCTTGCTTTGATGTGTGGAATACTCCTAGAATCATCTAGACCATCAATCCCCACAAGCAAGTCTTGAATCAAAGTTTTTCATATTTCTAGGGTTTGTGCACTTCTTGATTAAATCCTTGAGAGATCGATCATGCGAGTGGATCGAAGGATCGTCGCTAGAAATAGGTCTCTAATATCATTAGGAGGTGTGCTCGAAATTTGGTCAAGTTTCATTGGTTGAATCAAAAGTTGGATCAAATTTCGTTTTGGATTTGGGGTTCTTTTTCGATTCGATGAACCGGTCCGACCGGTCTTGTAAAGGCGGTCCGATCACCAGATATTCGAACCATTGTCCCGCTGGTCGAACCATTGTCCACCGGTCCGACCGCCGATTAGTTCTTGGTCCGATCATTGGTTGAACGTCGGTCCGACCGCCAGTGGTAGCCGGTCGACCTTTGTGCCTGATCAACCCTTTGAGTTTAAGTCTCCACATTTGTGTCGTGTGGTTGTCGGGGTTATCGAATTCAAGACAAGGTTTCGTTGTGCACATCGAACTTCTTAGCTTTCATAGCTAAAGGAGTAAAGTTCGTGTTGGTTTTGATTTAGGCGAGAAAGGTTTGAAAGCGCCTATTCACCCCCTAGTCGCCTTCCGGTCCTACAAGTGGTATCGAGAGCGGTTAGCTCTTTTCTCTAGATCTTAACGGTCTTTGGAGCCATGGCGATGGCGATATTCAATCGAGCCACATGTTTTGATGGAGTTGATTTTGCTTATTGGAAGGCCGAATGGAGGCCTACATCGAGGCTCAAGGGCACGCGATTTGGCTTAAGGTGAAAAACCCTTATGTCGTGCGGTAGATGACAATTTGATCACTCGGATGTGGAGAACAACAATGAGGCTCGAATTTTTGATTCAAGGCCTTAGTCGATCGGAGTTTGAGCGTGTCGCTCATTTCTTTGTCTGCTCATGAGATCTGGCGGACTCTTTGTGATTATCACGAAGGGTCCATCTGCGATCAAGGAAGTGAGGCAGAACCCACCAAGAAAGCATACTCCAAGATCGAACAAAGACACGTGAATCTTTAGATGAGTGTGGGGAGATTTTCTAAAATTCTTCATGATCTCGTATTTGTTGATCTTATCTTTTCGAGTCCGAAAATGCACTTGACTCTTGGGTGCTTTGGATGTGAAGGTGCAGGGGATGAAGATCACGCCATCAATGACAACATTGTCATGAGTGAGCTTACCATGGATAAGCTTTACTCGAGGTTGAAGACGCATGAGATTGATTTTATCTCGCGTCTCCCCGCAGCCAGAGCCGATGGCTTTAGTGGTTGACAACTCTAAGGGTAGATATCTTTGATTCTTTTAATGTTAGCTCATCTGGATTTTCTTTATGCCTTTGCATTCTTTGAGCGATGAGCAACTTGAGAGACTACCGAGGATGACTTAGCCCTCCTATCCACAAAATTCACGAGCCTACAATAATGTGAGGAGTAGGAGGAGAGGTGGACCTATCACATGCTTTGAATGTGGTGAGCCAAACCACATTCGCTCTAGATGCCCCAAGTGAAGGGCAAGGAGGAGAAGGAGTCACAAAGGCATCCTCAAGCGAGGATGCTAAGTCCAAGAAGACAAACTACGCAAGTTTGTCACCGAGTCCTTGAAGCTCTAGAGGATGTGAGCATGGAAGATGTGGACTCGAGTCGGAGGGCGACAAGAGTGACTCCGTGGCAAGAAGAAGGCACGTGATTTCACGGGCATGTGCTTTATGGCTAAGACGACCACGCGGCTACTCCTCCAACAAGCGAGGATCCTTTCAGTGATCCCGATGAGGTATGCCATTCACTTCGACATGAAAAGGGCTTTAGTGCTTCTTGAACAAAAATTGCATAAGCAAGCTAAAGTGATCAAGAAACAGGATACAATGATTGATAATTTGAACCTAGAAGTGGTTAGGCTCAAATCCATTAATCGATGATTTACGTGATTCATGCTCTAGCTTGTTTAATGAATTGTCAAGCTTGAATAATGCTCATTCCTCTGTTGAAAATCAATTGAAAATGCTCTTTCGAACTAGAATCTCTCAAGTCTAGTTACATTTGCATGAATGCCATTCCACTTGATGTGATCGCTTGAAGCTATTCCATTAAATTGCTCAAAGCGTGCTTTGCTAGAATTGAAAGCTGGATAGCTCTTTAAAAGAATTGCAAAATTTGATGCTAGTCACACTTGTTCTCATTGTAAGAATAATCGAATTAAAATGCAAGAGATGGTGAAATGGTTGCTTATTCTAGAATTGCCTCTTGTGAAAATTGCCCTAAGCTTACAATTGAGATTGAAGCTTTAAACAAGACTCTTGAAGAAAGCTAAAATTGAAAGATCCATGTCTCTTCTTGCTTCCAAGAAAGTCATTGATTCTTCCTCTTGTATGTTGCATCTTTGAAATTGATATTCTGTTGGTAAGATACAAGAGGCTTTTAGAGTCAAATTTAAGGAGCAGATTGAATAGGATTGGAGAGTCCTATTGTGTGTCTTGTGAGGCTCTTAAAGTGGAAGTGGATCTTCTTAAGAGCAAACATGTTGAGGCAATCGATTCTAAAAATGCTCCAATTGTGGAGTTTTGGCAAAGAGAACGATTACCTCAAAATGACTCTTGAGAAGTTTTCTAGTGGGAAAAAGAAGCTCAACTTGATTCTAGACCAATCCAAGGTGAGTGTGAAAAACAGTGGCCTAGGTTTTAAGTCCCTAGAGCTTTCCAAGAATCTCACACCAAAGATTGCTAGAATTGTGAAAAGTGGTTTGGTTGAGCAAGAACCTCCTATGACTTCAAAGGTTGTTCTTAAATCTGCAGGTTCTGCTCAATCTCTTTCTAGCAAGAAAGGTGCTTCTGTCTCACCGAGACGGACCCTCAAAGGTCAAGTACCATTGCACCTTCTGCAAGAAAGAGGGCCACACGGTTGAGTTTTGCTTTCGGAGAGCAAAGATTGAGAGGAAAGAGAGGATGAGCGCTTTGAGATCCATTAGAGGAGTCTCTTCTTCAGCGATAGTCTCTAGAGCCGGGCAGCCTATTCAGCGTACCATTTATAGGCCTAGGTTTGTAGAGAATTCTGTTGACTCTTTTGGTGGGTCGAGCGTGGTGTGGTTTAGGATATCGTGAGGATAGACCACGGGTAGCACCTAGACAGGGGGAGTATCGGTCTTTTGGTAGATCGTTTTGGAGAGGTCCAGGTGGTGCTCATGGGCGTTCTTATGATTTTGTGCCTAATCATTTTTCTGCTGCTTCTTTTGCTATTCCCAGGCCTCGTCCATCTCAGTACTGGACTCCTAGAACTTTCATCTCAAATCCCAGTACTGAGGCATGGATGTTTTGAGGGAATTTGCTCTTTTTGTTTTCATTGTATCATAATGCATTTTCATTTCAAATGTCTTGCATTGCATAAAAAAAAACTGTGGAGTCTTGAGTATTATCCTTGTATGGCTTGATTTCATACTCTCTACCTTGTCATATCAAGTGATAGTCTGCTAGACTTCTTTTATGGCTCTTCGTGTTTGGCTTAGCTTTTGCCTTGCTAGCTTTGTATCTGTGATCAAATTGAATCGAATCATGTCTTGTTGGATCTTGTGACTAGTTTTGCTCTAGTAATCCTCTTATGATTCTTGCCATGTCTTACAAGCTGAATTGAGTCTTGAACTTATTTTGAGATGAAAAATGAGCTTTTTATCTTCTTAAGTCAAGCAAATAATAAAAAAAAAGATTTTTACGTATGAAAAACTGATCTCACCAATCCTTTCTCATGAGACGGCTTGCCATTGCACTAGGCATGAACTCAGGGGGAGTTTTGGATGACCTAGACCACTCTTTTAAGCTTATCGCTTGAGATGGTCGTGGCAAGGCTTGAGATCTAGCACAGTAAAAAAAGAGAAAGAAAAAAAAAATTGCCCAAAAAGGGCTAAGTGCTTGAGCTTTGCTTCAAAAGAATACTCTTAATGCTCAAAATGCCTCAATTCCTGTTTTGAGTCTCTTTTTGCTTATAGACATGGCTTGACTCATTTTTGGTTGCTTTTAGTGAATCTATGACATTGAGCAACCTTTCATGGTTTTAATTCTGTTAATCTCAGATTTCTGCTATCTTGGTGTTAGCTTTGCAGTACATGTTTTGCCATGATTGAATATAGCTTCTACTCTTTATATGGCTTGGTATATGTCTTGTACTGTCTACTTAGATAATGGTCATGGCTCCTTTTGCTAAATTTCAAATAAAGTCATTTCTTCATGCTCGTTCTTCTCTCATGCATCTTGATGAATTCATTGTCAAAGGGGGAGAAGGATTGAAGAAAATCTTTGCTTGGAGCTTTTGGTTCACATAAGGTTTCATGCATAAAAGAACACACACACACACACAATTTTTTTGTGAACCCTTTGAAAATTTGTGATCATAGTGAGTTGAGTCTCTGGGTTTTATTGCCTTTTTCTGATTTGAATTGCAATTCAAGAAGACTCACAATGATCAAAGGTCAAATAGAACTTATTGTCTTTCATATGGACCTTAGTGAGATTTTTGGCCATCTTCTGGATTTTGAATCTTTTTATGCGTTCAATGCCTTATCTCACTTGCCTTCACTATTCTGAAGCCAGCTTGGTCGGTTCCTAAGCTTTTTCTTGCTTATGGACCAAGTTGTGCCTTTATCACAGCAGCGATTTTACTTTTCATTTCGAAAAATCACATTTTCTTGGAAATTGCCAATGTGTTCATCAAGGGGGAGATTGTGGATATCGTGAGGATATGTGCACGATCTCAGGATGATGAGTCAATTGGCAATGGCTTTGTTGGTTTGCAAAATCTCGCGTTTTCGGGGTTTGCTTCTTCTTTGTCGGACCACATGGTCGGACCGGTGGAAATGGTGGTCGAGACGCTTGTGGGTCGATCGGACCGGCCGTGGTGGCCGGTCGGACTGGTCTGACCTAAGCTTGGCTTTTGGAGCTAAGCCAAAAATAGGTTGTGTAGGCAGGTGAGGGGAGTCTCACGGATGTGGTTTCATCATTTTGGAGCTCCGGTCAAAAGTTCTATTGGTTTGAAATTTCGGAAGGTTTGGAATTTCTCGCTTGAATTTTGGCTAAGTCCTTTGGACCGTCCGACCGCCGTTGTGGGAGCGGTCCGGCCGGCATGATATCGGTCGGACCGGCCTGTGGGATCGGGCCGGCGATACTGGAGGTGAGCCAAGTGTTGCATTGAGTTTGTTGAGTGTGTTATTATATGAACTTCAATGCTTTATTGTTGTATATTGCATTGCGGAACTATGTGGGTCAAGTTGTGAAGAACTTGTTCCGGAAGCGATTTGTTTGTCTATTCTTTGTGCGGTGGCTTGCAGTCAGCGGCGTCAGCGGTGAGTGGATCGGGACTACGCTTGGAGAGCCGAGGTCGAGCGATCGGGGATCTGGGTGAGGTTGTGTGACTCAAGCATGGTGCGAGAATGG
Source organism: Hsuehochloa calcarea (assembly GCA_036346395.1). Lineage (NCBI taxonomy): Eukaryota > Viridiplantae > Streptophyta > Magnoliopsida > Poales > Poaceae > Hsuehochloa > Hsuehochloa calcarea. Next base: position 11,582,927 of record CM070613.1, on the reverse strand, counting down.
ACAAGATGGATCGAGCGGTGGTTCAAGCAATTTGGTTGGATCGGCGGTGCGGATATCGGTGCGAGTCTCGGGAGGTTCCGATGGGATTCGGACAAGAGAGGCTTGGCGTCGATGAGAACCGTGATCAACCTACACGTGGTGAAGCAGGCGATTGCTTCAACAGATTTGTGTGGGTCCCATGTGTGAGTGGGCCCCAAATGTGACTCTAGTCCTCTCTAGTATAAATAGGAAAGGGGGTGAAGGAAAACCTTTGAGGCATTCATTTGGTTTCCCCCCTTGCTTTTCTAGGGTTAGGGTTTGGAGAGGAAGAGAGGAGAGATTGTATGCTCCTTGGGTGAGCTCTTGTCCTCCTAGTTGGAGTGGCTTTGTAAGCATCTTGTGAGATCAATCAATCTTGTGATGCTTGCTTGAGAGATCTTTTGTCTCCTCTTTGTGTTCTTCTCTCATTTGAATGAATTTGGTGCTTCCTTGATTCAAGGGTTTATGCTTGGTCTCTTGACCCATTTTGTCTTGCTTTGATGTGTGGAATACTCCTAGAATCATCTAGACCATCAATCCCCACAAGCAAGTCTTGAATCAAAGTTTTCATATTTCTAGGGTTTGTGCACTTCTTGATTAAATCCTTGAGAGATCGCTGCGAAGTGGATCTGAAGGATCGTCGCTAGAAATAGGTCTCTAATATCATTAGGGAGGTGTGCTCGAAATTTGGTCAAGTTTCATTGGTTGAATCAAAAGTTGGATCAAATTTCGTTTTGGATTTGGGGTTCTTTTTCAGTACTGGACTGAACCGGTCGACGGTCTTATGCAATGGTCCGACCGCCAGATATTCGAACACCTGTCTCGCCGGGTCGAACCGCTGTCCACCGGTCCGACCGCCAGTTAGTTGCCGGTCAGACCGCTGGTTGACCGTCGGTCCGACCGCCCGTGGTAGCCGGTCTGACCGCCTGTGCCCAGATCAACCCTTTGAGTTTAAGTCTCCACATTTGTGTCGTGTGGTTGTCGGGGTTATCGAATTGGCACAAGGTTTCCGTTGTGTACTGCTGAACTTCTTAGCTTTCATAGCTAAAGGAGTAAAGTTCGTGTTGGTTTTGATTTAGGCGAGAAAGGTTTGAAAGCGCCTATTCACCCCCTAGTCGCCTTTCCGGTCCTACAAGTGGTATCGAGCCGGTTAGCTCTTTCTCTAGATCTTAACCGGTCTTTGGAGCCATGGCGTGGCGATATTCAATCGAGCCACATGTTTTTGATGGAGTTGATTTTGCTTATTGGAAGGCCGAATGGAGGCCTACATCGAGGCTCAAGGGCACGCGATTTGGCTTAAGGTGAAAAACCCTTATGTCGTGCGGTAGATGACAATTTGATCACTCGGATGTGGAGAATAACGGCGAGGGCTCGAATTTTTGATTCAAGGCCTTAGTCGATCGGAGTTTGGCGTGTCGCTCATTTCTTTGTCTGCTCATGAGATCTGGCGGACTCTTTGTGATTATCACGAAGGGTCCATGCGATCAAGGAAGTGAGGCAGAACCGGTGAAGAAAGCATACTCCAAGATCGAACAAAGACACGTGAATCTTTAGATGGTTTGTGGGGAGATTTTCTAAAATTCTTCATGATCTCCATATTGTTGATCTTATCTTTTGAGTCGAAAATGCGCTTGACTCTTGGGTGCTTTGGATGTGAAGGTGCAGGGGATGAAGATCAACGCCATCAATGACAACATGTCATGAGTGAGCTTACCATGGATAAGCTTTACTCGAGGTTGAAGACGCATGAGATTGATTTTATCTCGCGTCTCCCCACGTGAGCCGATGGCTTTAGTGGTTGACAACTCTAAGGGTAGATATCTTGATTCTTTTAATGTTAGCTCATCTGGATTTTCTTTATGCCTTTGCATTCTTTGAGCGATGAGCAACTTGAGAGACTACAGAGGATGACTTAGCCCTCCTATCCACAAAATTCACGAGCCTACAATAATGTGAGGAGTAGGAGGAGAGGTGGACCTATCACATGCTTTGAATGTGGTGAGCCAAACCACATTCGCTCTAGATGCCCCAAGTTGAAGGGCAAGGAGGAGAAGGAGTCACAAAGGCATCCTCAAGCGAGGATGCTAAGTCCAAGAAGACAAACTACGCAAGTTTGTCGGTCGAGTCCTTGAAGCTCTAGAGGATGTGAGCATGGAAGATGTGGACTCTGAGTCGGAGGGCGACAAGAGTGACTCCGTGGCAAGAAGAAGGCACGTGATTTCACGGGCATGTGCTTTATGGCTAAAACGACCACGACGGCTACTCCTCCAACAGCGAGGATCCTTTCGGTGATCCCGATGAGGTATGCCCTTCACTTCGACATGAAAAGGGCTTTAGTGCTTCTTGAACAAAAATTGCATAAGCAAGCTAAAGTGATCAAGAAACAGGATACAATGATTGATAATTTGAACCTAGAAGTGGTTAGGCTCAAATCCATTAATCTGATGATTTACGTGATTCATGCTCTAGCTTGTTTAATGAATTGTCAAGCTTGAATAATGCTCATTCCTCTGTTGAAAATCAATTGAAAAATGCTCTTTCGAACTAGAATCTCTCAAGTCTAGTTACATTTGCATGAATGCCATTCCACTTGATGTATTTGCTTTAGAAGCTATTCCATTAAATTGCTCAAGCGTGCTTTGCTAGAATTGAAGCTGGATAGCTCTTTAAAAGAATTGCAAAAATTTGATGCTAGTCACACTTGTTCTCATTGTAAGAATAATCGAATTAAAATGCAAGAGATGGTGAAATGGTTGCTTATTCTAGAATTGCCTCTTGTGAAAATTGCCCTAAGCTTACAATTGAGATTGAAGCTTTAAACAAGACTCTTGAAGAAAGCTAAAATTGAAAGATCCATGTCTCTTCTTGCTTCCAAGAAAGTCATTGATTCTTCCTCTTGTATGTTGCATCTTTGAAATTGATATTCCTGTTGGTAAGATACAAGAGGCTTTTAGAGTCAAATTTAAGGAGCAGTTGAATAGGATTGGAGAGTCCTATTGTGTGTCTTGTGAGGCTCTTAAAGTGGAAGTGGATCTTCTTAAGAGTAAACATGTTGAGGCAATCGATTCTAAAAAATGCTCCAATTGTGGAGTTTTGGCAAAAGAGAACGATTACCTCAAAATGACTCTTGAGAAGTTTTCTAGCGGGAAAAAGAAGCTCAACTTGATTCTAGACCAATCCAAGGTGAGTGTGAAAAACAGTGGCCTAGGTTTTAAGTCCCTAGAGCTTTCCAAGAATCTCACACCAAAGATTGCTAGAATTGTGAAAAGTGGTTTGGTTGAGCAAGAACCTCCTATGACTTCAAAGGTTGTTCTTAAATCTGCAGGTTCTGCTCAATCTCTTTCTAGCAAGAAAGGTGCTTTGTCTCACGAAGACGGACCCCTCAAAGGTCAAGTACCATTGCACCTTCTGCAAGAAAGAGGGCCACACAGTTGAGTTTTGCTTTGGAGAGCAAAGATTGAGAGGAAAGAGAGGATGGCGCTTTGAGATCCATTAGAGGAGTCTCTTCTTCAATGATAGTCTCTAGAGCAGGCGACCTATTCAATGTACCATTTATAGGCCTAGGTTTGTAGAGAATTGTTGACTCTTTTGGTGGGTCGAGCGGCGGTGTGGTTTAGGATATCGTGAGGATAGACCACGGGTAGCACCTAGGCAGGGAGTGTCGGTCTTTTGGTAGATCGTTTTGGAGAGGTCGGTGGTGCTCATGGGCATTCTTATGATTTTGTGCCTAATCATTTTTGCTTGCTTCTTTTGCTATTCAGGCCTCATCCATCTCGATCTTTGGACTCCTAGAACTTTATCTCAAATCCGATCTTGAGGCATGGATGTTTTGAGGAATTTGCTCTTTTGTTTTCATTGTATCATAATGCATTTTCATTTCAAATGTCTTGCATTGCATAAAAAAAAACTGTGGAGTCTTGAGTATTATCCTTGTATGGCTTGATTTCATACTCTCTACCTTGTCATATCAAGTGATAGTCTGCTAGACTTCTTTTATGGCTCTTCGTGTTTGGCTTAGCTTTTGCCTTGCTAGCTTTATATCGTGATCAAATTGAATCGAATCATGTCTTGTTGGATCTTGTGACTAGTTTTGCTCTAGTGATCCTCTTATGATTCTTGCCATGTCTTACAAGCTGAATTGAGTCTTGAACTTATTTTGAGATGAAAAATGAGCTTTTTATCTTCTTAAGTCAAGCAAATAATAAAAAAAAAGATTTTACGTATGAAAAACTGATCTCACCAATCCTTTCTCATGAGACGGCTTGCCATTGCACTAGGCATGAACTCAGGGGGAGTTTTGGATGACCTAGACCACTCTTTTAAGCTTATCGCTTGAGATGGTCGTGGCAAGGCTTGAGATCTAGCACAGTAAAAAAAGAGAAAGAAAAAAATTGCCCAAAAGGGCTAAGTGCTTGAGCTTTGCTTCAAAGAATACTCTTAATGCTCAAAATGCCTCAATTCTGTTTTGAGTCTCTTTTTGCTTATAGACATGGCTTGACTCATTTTGGTTGCTTTTAGTGAATCTATGACATTGAGCAACCTTTCATGGTTTTAATTCTGTTAATCTCAGTTTACGCTATCTTGGTGTTAGCTTTGCGGTACATGTTTTGCCATGATTGAATATAGCTTCTACTCTTTATATGGCTTGGTATATGTCTTGTCTTGTCTACTTAGATAATGGTCATGGCTCCTTTTGCTAAATTTCAAATAAAGTCATTTCTTCATGCTCGTTCTTCTCTCATGCATCTTGATGAATTCATTGTCAAAGGGGAGAAGGATTGAAGAAAATCTTTGCTTTGGAGCTTTTGGTTCACATAAGGTTTCATGCATAAAAAAGAACACACACACACACACAATTTTTTTGTGAACCCTTTGAAAATTTGTGATCATAGTGAGTTGAGTCTCTGGGTTTTATTGCCTTTTTCGATTTGAATTGCAATTCAAGAAGACTCACAATGATCAAAGGTCAAATAGAACTTATTGTCTTTCATATGGACCTTAGTGAGATTTTTGGCCATCTTACGGATTTTGAATCTTTTGTGCGTTCAATGCCTTATCTCACTTGCCTTCACTATTACGAAGCCCGACTTGGTGGTTCCTAAGCTTTTTCTTGCTTATGGACCAAGTTGTGCCTTTATCTGCAAACGGCGATTTTACTTTTCATTTGAAAAATCACATTTTCTTGAAATTGCCAATGTGTTCATCAAGGGAGATTGTGGATATCGTGAGGATATGTGCACGATCTCGGGATGATGAGTCAATTGGCAATGGCTTTGTTGGTTTGCAAAATCTCGCGTTTTGAGGTTTGCTTCTTCTTTGTCGGACCACAAGTGATCGGCCAGGTGGAATGTGGCGGTCGATCGCCGTGGTGGGTCGATCGGACCGGCCGTGGTGGCGTCGACCGGTGTCGACCTAAGCTTGGCTTTGGAGCTTAGCCAAAAATAGGTTGTGTAGGCGGTGAGGAGTCTCACGGATGTGGTTTCATCATTTTGGAGCTCCGGTCAAAAGTTCTATTGGTTGAAATTCCGAAGGTTTGAATTTCTCGCTTGAATTTTAGCTAAGTCCTTTGGACCGGTCCGACCGCCGTTGTGGGAGCGGTCCGGCCGGCATGATATCGGTCGGACCGGCCACGTAAGGTGATCGGGCCGCGATCACTGGAGGTGAGCCAAGTGTTGCATTGAGTTTGTTCGAGTGTGTTATTATATGAACTTCAATGCTTTATTGTTGTATATCGCATTGCGGAACTGATGTGGGTCAAGTTGTGAAGAACTTGTTCCCGGAAACGATTTGTTTGTCTATTCTTTGTGCGGTGGCTTGCAGTCAGCGGCGTCAGCGGTGAGTGGATCGGGACTACGCTTGGAGAGCCGAGGTCGAGCGATCGGGGATCTGGGTGAGGTTGTGTGACTCAAGCATGGTGCGAGAATGGACAAGATGGATCGAGCAGGTGGTTGAAGCAATTTGGTTGGATCGGCGGTGCGGATATCGGTGCGAGTCTCTGGGAGGTTCCGATGGGATTCGGACAAGAGAGGCTTGGCGTCGATGAGAACCGCTGATCAACCTACACGTGGTGAAGCAGGCGATTGCTTCAACAGATTTGTGTGGGTCCCATGTGTGAGTGGGCCCCAAATGTGACTCTAGTCCTCTCTAGTATAAATAGGAAAGGGGGTGAAGGAAAACCTTTGAGGCATTCATTTGGTTTCCCCCCTTGCTTTTCTAGGGTTAGGGTTTGGAGAGGAAGAGAGGGAGAGATTGTATGCTCCTTGGGTGAGCTCTTGTCCTCCTAGTTGGAGTGGCTTTGTAAGCATCTTGTGAGATCAATCAATCTTGTGATGCTTGCTTGAGAGATCTTTTGTCTCCTCTTTGTGTTCTTCTCTCATTTGAATGAATTTGGTGCTTCCTTGATTCAAGGGTTTATGCTTGGTCTCTTGACCCATTTTGTCTTGCTTTGATGTGGTGGAATACTCCTAGAATCTTCTAGACCATCAATCCCCACAAGCAAGTCTTGAATCAAAGTTTTTCATATTTCTAGGGTTTGTGCACTTCTTGATTAAATCCTTGAGAGATCGCTTCTGCGAAGTGGATCTGAAGGATCGTCGCTAGAAATAGGTCTCTAATATCATTAGGGAGGTGTGCTCGAAATTTGGTCAAGTTTCATTGGTTGAATCAAAAGTTGGATCAAATTTCGTTTTGGATTTGGGGTTCTTTTTTGATTCTGGGTGAACCGGTCGACCGGTCTTATAATGCGGTCCGACCGCCGTATATTCAGACATTGTCTGCCGGGTCGAACCGCTGTCCACCGGTCCGACCGCCAGTTAGTTCCCGGTCAGACCGCTGGTTGAACGTCGGTCCGACCGCCCGTGGTAGCCGGTCTGACCGCCTGTGCCCAGATCAACCCTTTGAGTTTAAGTCACCACATTTGTGTCGTGTGGTTGTCAGGGGTTATCGAATTCAGCACAAGGTTTCCGTTGTGTGCACACTGAACTTCTTAGCTTTCATAGCTAAAGGAGTAAAGTTCGTGTTGGTTTTGATTTAGGCGAGAAAGGTTTGAAAGCGCCTATTCACCCCCTAGTCGCCTTTAGGTCCTACAAGTGGTATCGAGCCGGTTAGCTCTTTTCTCTAGATCTTAACGGTCTTTGGAGCCATGGCGTGGCGATATTCAATCGAGCCACATGTTTTTGATGGAGTTGATTTTGCTTATTGGAAGGCCGAATGGAGGCCTACATCGAGGCTCAAGGGCACGCGATTTGGCTTAAGGTGAAAAACCCTTATGTCGTGCGGTAGATGACAATTTGATCACTCGGATGTGGAGAATAACGGCAAAGAGGCTCGAATTTTTGATTCAAGGCCTTAGTCGATCGGAGTTTGAGCGTGTCGCTCATTTCTTTGTCTGCTCATGAGATCTGGCGGACTCTTTGTGATTATCACGAAGGGTCCATCTGCGATCAAGGAAGTGAGACGAGAACCGGTGAAGAAAGCATACTCCAAGATCGAACAAAGACACGGTGAATCTTTAGATGAGTGTGGGGAGATTTTCTAAAATTCTTCATGATCTCCATGTTGTTGATCTTATCTTTTGAGTCGAAAATGCACGACTCTTGGGTGCTTTGGATGTGAAGGTGCAGGGGATGAAGATCACGCCATCAATGACAACATGTCATGAGTGAGCTTACCATGGATAAGCTTTACTCGAGGTTGAAGACGCATGAGATTGATTTTATCTCGCGTCTCCCCACGCATGAGCCGATGGCTTTAGTGGTTGACAACTCTAAGGGTAGATATCTTGATTCTTTTAATGTTAGCTCATCTGGATTTTCTTTATGCCTTTGCATTCTTTGAGCGATGAGCAACTTGAGAGACTACCGAGGATGACTTAGCCCTCCTATCCACAAAATTCACGAGCCTACAATAATGTGAGGAGTAGGAGGAGAGGTGGACCTATCACATGCTTTGAATGTGGTGAGCCAAACCACATTCGCTCTAGATGCCCCAAGCTGAAGGGCAAGGAGGAGAAGGAGTCACAAAGGCATCCTCAAGCGAGGGATGCTAAGTCCAAGAAGACAAACTACCGCAAGTTTGTCAGTCGAGTCCTTGAAGCTCTAGAGGATGTGAGCATGGAAGATGTGGACTCGGAGTCGGAGGACGACAAGAGTGACTCCCGTGGCAAGAAGAAGGCACGTGATTTCACAGGCATGTGCTTTATGGCTAAGAACAGCCACGACAGCTACTCCTCCAACAGCGAGGATCCTTTCAGTGATCCCGATGAGGTATGCCCTTCACTTCCTGACATGAAAAGGGCTTTAGTGCTTGCTGAACAAAAATTGCATAAGCAAGCTAAAGTGATCAAGAAACAGGATACAATGATTGATAATTTGAACCTAGAAGTGGTTAGGCTCAAATCCATTAATCCTGATGATTTCTGTGATTCTTGCTCTAGCTTGTTTAATGAATTGTCAAGCTTGAATAATGCTCATTCCTCTGTTGAAAATCAATTGAAAAATGCTCTTTCTGAACTAGAATCTCTCAAGTCTAGTTACATTTGCATGAATGCCATTCCACTTGATGTATTTGCTTTAGAAGCTATTCCATTAAATTGCTCAAGCGTGCTTTGCTAGAATTGAAGCTGGATAGCTCTTTAAAAGAATTGCAAAAATTTGATGCTAGTCACACTTGTTCTCATTGTAAGAATAATCGAATTAAAATGCAAGAGATGGTGAAATGGTTGCTTATTCTAGAATTGCCTCTTGTGAAAATTGCCCTAAGCTTACAATTGAGATTGAAGCTTTAAACAAGACTCTTGAAGAAAGCTAAAATTGAAAGATCCATGTCTCTTCTTGCTTCCAAGAAAGTCATTGATTCTTCCTCTTGTATGTTGCATCTTTGAAATTGATATTCTTTGTTGGTAAGATACAAGAGGCTTTTAGAGTCAAATTTAAGGAGCGATTGAATAGGATTGGAGAGTCCTATTGTGTGTCTTGTGAGGCTCTTAAAGTGGAAGTGGATCTTCTTAAGAGTAAACATGTTGAGGCAATCGATTCTAAAAATGCTCCAATTGTGGAGTTTTGGCAAAGAGAACGATTACCTCAAAATGACTCTTGAGAAGTTTTCTAGTGGGAAAAGAAGCTCAACTTGATTCTAGACCAATCCAAGGTGAGTGTGAAAAGCAGTGGCCTAGGTTTTAAGTCCCTAGAGCTTTCCAAGAATCTCACACCAAAGATTGCTAGAATTGTGAAAAGTGGTTTGGTTGAGCAAGAACCTCCTATGACTTCAAAGGTTGTTCTTAAATCTGCGGGTTCTGCTCAATCTCTTTCTAGCAAGAAAGGTGCTTACATCTCACCGAAGACGGACCCCTCAAAGGTCAAGTACCATTGCACCTTACGCAAGAAAGAGGGCCACACAGTTGAGTTTTGCTTTGGAGAGCAAAGATTGAGAGGAAAGAGAGGATGGCGCTTTGAGATCCATTAGAGAGTCTCTTCTTCAATGATAGTCTCTAGAGCAGGCGACCTATTCAATGTACCATTTATAGGCCTAGGTTTGTAGAGAATTGTTGACTCTTTTGGTGGGTCGAGCGGCGGTGTGGTTTAGGATATCGTGAGGATAGACCACGGGTAGCACCTAGGCAGGGGAGTATCGGTCTTTTGGTAGATCGTTTTGGAGAGGTCGAGTGGTGCTCATGGGCATTCTTATGATTTTGTGCCTAATCATTTTTCTCTTGCTTCTTTTGCTATTCCTGGCCTCATCCATCTCGATCTTGGACTCCTAGAACTTTCATCTCAAATCCGATCTTGAGGCATGGATGTTTTGAGGAATTTGCTCTTTTGTTTTCATTGTATCATAATGCATTTTCATTTCAAATGTCTTGCATTGCATAAAAAAATTGTGGAGTCTTGAGTATTATCCTTGTATGGCTTGATTTCATACTCTCTACCTTGTCATATCAAGTGATAGTCTGCTAGACTTCTTTTATGGCTCTTCGTGTTTGGCTTAGCTTTTGCCTTGCTAGCTTTGTATCTGTGATCAAATTGAATCGAATCATGTCTTGTTGGATCTTGTGACTAGTTTTGCTCTAGTGATCCTCTTATGATTCTTGCCATGTCTTACAAGCTGAATTGAGTCTTGAACTTATTTTGAGATGAAAAATGAGCTTTTTATCTTCTTAAGTCAAGCAAATAAAAAAAAAGATTTTCTGTGCGAAAAAACTGATCTCACCAATCCTTTCTCATGAGACGGCTTGCCATTGCACTAGGCATGAACTCAGGGGGAGTTTTGGATGACCTAGACCACTCTTTTAAGCTTATCGCTTGAGATGGTCGCGGCAAGGCTTGAGATCTAGCACAGTAAAAAAAGAGAAAGAAAAAAAAATTGCCCAAAAAGGGCTAAGTGCTTGAGCTTTGCTTCAAAAGAATACTCTTAATGCTCAAAATGCCTCAATTCCTGTTTTGAGTCTCTTTTTGCTTATAGACATGGCTTGACTCATTTTTGGTTGCTTTTAGTGAATCTATGACATTGAGCAACCTTTCATGGTTTTAATTCTGTTAATCTCAGTTTACGCTATCTTGGTGTTAGCTTTGCGAGTACATGTTTTGCCATGATTGAATATAGCTTCTACTCTTTATATGGCTTGGTATATGTCTTGTACTGTCTACTTAGATAATGGTCATGGCTCCTTTTGCTAAATTTCAAATAAAGTCATTTCTTCATGCTCGTTCTTCTCTCATGCATCTTGATGAATTCATTGTCAAAGGGGGAGAAGGATTGAAGAAAATCTTGCTTGGAGCTTTTGGTTCACATAAGGTTTCATGCATAAAAGAACACACACACACACACAATTTTTTGTGAACCCTTTGAAAATTTGTGATCATAGTGAGTTGAGTCTCTGGGTTTTATTGCCTTTTACGATTTGAATTGCAATTCAAGAAGACTCACAATGATCAAAGGTCAAATAGAACTTATTGTCTTTCATATGGACCTTAGTGAGATTTTTGGCCATCTTGGATTTTGAATCTTTTATGCGTTCAATGCCTTATCTCACTTGCCTTCACTATTCGAAGCCCGACTTGGTGGTTCCTAAGCTTTTCTTGCTTATGGACCAAGTTGTGCCTTTATCAAAACAGCGATTTTACTTTTCATTTGAAAAATCACATTTTCTTGGAAATTGCCAATGTGTTCATCAAGGGGAGATTGTGGATATCGTGAGGATATGTGCACGATCTCGGGATGATGAGTCAATTGGCAATGGCTTTGTTAGTTTGCAAAATCTCGCGTTTTGAGGTTTGCTTCTTCTTTGTCGGACCACAGTGATCGGCCGGTGGAATAGGCGGTCGGACCGCTTGGTGGAGTGTCGGACCGGCCGTGGTGGCGGTCGGACTGGTCGACCTAAGCTTGGCTTTTGAGCTTAGCCAAAAATAGGTTGTGTAGGCAGTGAGGGAGTCTCACGGATGTGGTTTCATCATTTTGGAGCTCCGGTCAAAAGTTCTATTGGTTTGAAATTTCGGAAGGTTTGAATTTCTCGCTTGAATTTTGGCTAAGTCCTTTGGACCGTCCGACCGCCGTTGTGGGAGCGGTCCGATCAAGATGATATCGGTCGGACCGGCCCATGAAATGATCGGACCGTGATCACTGGAGGTGAGCCAAGTGTTGCATTGAGTTTGTTGAGTGTGTTATTATATGAACTTCAATGCTTTATTGTTGTATATCGCATTGCGGAACGATGTGGGTCAAGTTGTGAAGAACTTGTTCCGGAAGCGATTTGTTTGTCTATTCTTTGTGCGGTGGCTTGCGAGTCAGCGGCGTCAGCGGTGAGTGGATCGGGACTACGCTTGGAGAGGCGAGGTCGAGCGATCGGGGATCTGGGTGAGGTTGTGTGACTCAAGCATGGTGCGAGAATGGACAAGATGGATCGAGCAGGTGGTTCAAGCAATTTGGTTGGATCAGGCGGTGCAGATATCGGTGCGAGTCTCTGGGAGGTTCCGATGGGATTCGGACAAGAGAGGCTTGGCGTCGATGAGAACCGCTGATAAACCTACACGTGGTGAAGCAGGCGATTGCTTCAACAGATTTGTGTGGGTCCCATGTGTGAGTGGGCCCCAAATGTGACTCTAGTCCTCTCTAGTATAAATAGGAAAGGGGGTGAAGGAAAACCTTTGAGGCATTCATTTGGTTTCCCCCCTTGCTTTTCTAGGGTTAGGGTTTGGAGAGGAAGAGAGGGAGAGATTGTATGCTCCTTGGGTGAGCTCTTGTCCTCCTAGTTGGAGTGGCTTTGTAAGCATCTTGTGAGATCAATCAATCTTGTGATGCTTGCTTGAGAGATCTTTTGTCTCCTCTTTGTGTTCTTCTCTCATTTGAATGAATTTGGTGCTTCCTTGATTCAAGGGTTTATGCTTGGTCTCTTGACCCATTTTGTCTTGCTTTGATGTGGTGGAATACTCCTAGAATCTTCTAGACCATCAATCCCCACAAGCAAGTCTTGAATCAAAGTTTTTCATATTTCTAGGGTTTGTGCACTTCTTGATTAAATCCTTGAGAGATCGCTTCTGCGAAGTGGATCTGAAGGATCGTCGCTAGAAATAGGTCTCTAATATCATTAGGGAGGTGTGCTCGAAATTTGGTCAAGTTTCATTGGTTGAATCAAAAGTTGGATCAAATTTCGTTTTGGATTTGGGGTTCTTTTTCAGTTCTGGACTGAACCGGTCTGACCGGTCTTGTAACGGCGGTCCGACCGCCCGTATATTCAGACACATTGTCTGTGGTCGAACCGTTGTCCACCGGTCCGACCGCGATTAGTTGCTTGGTCGGATCATTGGTTGAACGTCGGTCCGACCGCCCGTGGTAGCCGGTCTGACCGCCTGTGCCCAGATCAACCCTTTGAGTTTAAGTCACCACATTTGTGTCGTGTGGTTGTCAGGGGTTATCGAATTCAGCACAAGGTTTCCGTTGTGTGCACACTGAACTTCTTAGCTTTCATAGCTAAAGGAGTAAAGTTCGTGTTGGTTTTGATTTAGGCGAGAAAGGTTTGAAAGCGCCTATTCACCCCCCCTAGTCGCCTTTCCGGTCCTACAAGTGGTATCAGAGCCGGTTAGCTCTTTTCTCTAGATCTTAACCGGTCTTTGGAGCCATGGCGACTGAGCGATATTCAATCAGGCCACATGTTTTTGATGGAGTTGATTTTGCTTATTGGAAGGCCCGAATGGAGGCCTACATCGAGGCTCAAGGGCACGCGATTTGGCTTAAGGTGAAAAACCCTTATGTCGTGCCAGCCGATGACAATTTGATCACTCCAGATGTGGAGAATAACAGCAGGGCTCGGAATTTTTTGATTCAAGGCCTTAGTCGATCGGAGTTTGAGCGTGTCGCTCATTTGCTGTCTGCTCATGAGATCTGGCGGACTCTTTGTGATTATCACGAAGGGTCCACTGCGATCAAGGAAGTGAGACAGAACCAGCTGAAGAAAGCTTACTCCAAGATCGAACAAAGACCTGGTGAATCTTTAGATGAGCTGTGGGGGAGATTTTCTAAAATTCTTCATGATCTCGCTGTTGATCTTATCTTTTCAGAGTCTGAAAATGCACGCCAGCTCTTGGGTGCTTTGGATGTGAAGGTCTGGGGGATGAAGATCACTGCCATCAATGACAACACTGTCATGAGTGAGCTTACCATGGATAAGCTTTACTCGAGGCTGAAGACGCATGAGATTGATTTTATCTCGCGTCTCCCCACGACAGAGCCGATGGCTTTAGTGGTTGACAACTCTAAGGGTAGATATGCTGATTCTTTTAATGTTAGCTCATCTGGATTTTCTTTGTCTGCTTTGCATTCTTTGAGCGATGAGCAACTCGAGAGACTACCCGAGGGTGACTTAGCCCTCCTATCCACAAAATTCACGAGAGCCTACAATAATGTGAGGGGTAGGAGGAGAGGTGGACCTATCACATGCTTTGAATGTGGTGAGCCAAACCACATTCGCTCTAGATGCCCCAAGCTGAAGGGCAAGGAGGAGAAGGAGTCACAAAGGCATCCTCAAGCGAGGGATGCTAAGTCCAAGAAGACAAACTACCGCAAGTTTGTCAGTCGAGTCCTTGAAGCTCTAGAGGATGTGAGCATGGAAGATGTGGACTCGCAGTCGGAGGACGACAAGAGTGACTCCCGTGGCAAGAAGAAGGCACGTGATTTCACGGGCATGTGCTTTATGGCTAAGAACGACCACACGGCTACTCCTCCAACAAATGAGGTCCTTTCAGTGATCCCGATGAGGTATGCCATTCACTTCCTGACATGAAAAGGGCTTTAGTGCTTGCTGAACAAAAATTGCATAAGCAAGCTAAAGTGATCAAGAAACAGGATACAATGATTGATAATTTGAACCTAGAAGTGGTTAGGCTCAAATCCATTAATCCTGATGATTTCTGTGATTCTTGCTCTAGCTTGTTTAATGAATTGTCAAGCTTGAATAATGCTCATTCCTCTGTTGAAAATCAATTGAAAAATGCTCTTTCTTAACTAGAATCTCTCAAGTCTAGTTCTGTTTGCATGAATGCCATTCCACTTGATGTGACTGCTTTAGAAGCTATTCCATTAAATTGCTCAAACTGTGCTTTGCTAGAATTGAAACTGGATAGCTCTTTAAAAGAATTGCAAAAATTTGATGCTAGTCACACTTGTTCTCATTGTAAGAATAATCGAATTAAAATGCAAGAGATGACTGAAATGGTTGCCCTCATTTCGGCGTGCATCTGGAATCTTTCCGTGCCGGTGTGAAACTTTCAGGAACGACGGGTAAAAACAGCTCCATTTTGTGAAGTCGAGGAATGGAAAGAAAACCCATTCCAAACACCCATAATGGACTTCTAGAGTGCCCTGCCTCATTTCGGCGTGCATCTCGAATCGTTCCGAGCCGGTGTTAAACTTGCAGGAACGACGGGTACGATCAGAGACATTTTGTGAAGTCGAGGCACGGAAAGAAAACCCATACCAAACACCCATAATGGACTTCTAGAGTGCCCTCCCTCATTTCGTGCATCTGGAATCGTTCCGGGCCGGTGTGAAACTTTCAGGAACGACGGGTAACAACAGCTCCATTTTGTGAAGTCGAGGCACGAAAAGAAAACCCCTTCCAAACACCAATAATGGACTTCTAGAGTGCCCTCCCTCATTTTGTTCATTTGGAACGAAAAGAAAACACATACCAAACACCCATAATGGACTTCTATTGTGCCCTCCCTCATTTCGGCGTGCATCTGGAGTCGTTCCGAGCCGGTGTGAAACTTTCAGGAACGACGGGTACCATCAGAGACAATTTGTGAAGTCGAGGCACGGAAAGAAAACCCATACCAAACACCCATAATGGACATCTAGAGTGCCCTCCCTCATTTTGTGCATCCGGAACGAAAAGAAAACCCATACCAAACACCCATAATGGATTTCTAAAGTGCCCTCCCTCATTTCGGCATGCATCTGGAGTCGTTCCGAGCTGGTGTGAAACTTTCAGGAACGACGGGTACCATCAGAGACAATTTGTGAAGTCGAGGCACGGAAAGAAAACCCATACCAAACACCTATAATGGACTTCTAGAGTGCCCTCCCTCATTTTGGCGTGCATCTGGAATCGTTCCGAGCCGGTGTTAAACTTGCAGGAACGACGGGTACCATCAGAGATATTTTTTGAAGTCGAGGCACGGAAAGAAAACCCATACCAAACAACCATAATAGACTTCTAGAGTGCCCTCCTCATTTAGCGTGCATCCGAATCGTTAGGGCGGTGTGAAACTTTCAGAATGACGAGTAACAATGACTCCATTTTGTGAAGTCGAGGCACGGAAGAAAACCCATACCTAACACCCATAATGGACTTCAGAGTGCCTCCTCATTTGGCGTGCATCCGAATCGTTCCGCGGTGTGAAACTTTCAGGAACGACGGGTAACAACAGCTCCATTTTGTGAAGTCGAGGAATGGAAAGAAAACCCATACCAAACACCCATAATGGACTTCTAGAGTGCCCTCCCTCATTTCGGCGTGCATCTCGAATCGTTCCAAGCCGGTGTTAAACTTGCAGGAACGACGGGTAACAACAGCTCCATTTTGTGAAGTCGAGGAACGGAAAGAAAACACATACCAAACACCCATAATGGACTTCTAGAGTGCCCCCTCATTTCGGCGTGCATCTCGAATCGTTCCGAGCCGGTGTGAAACTTGCAGGAACGACGGGTAACAACAGCTCCATTTTGTGAAGTCGAGGCACGGAAAGAAAACCCATACCAAACACCCATAATGGACTTCTAGAGTGCCCTCCCTCATTTCGGCATGCATCTGGAATCGTTCCGGGCCGATGTGAAACTTTCAGGAACGACGGGTAACAACAGCTCCATTTTGTGATGTCGAGGCACGTAAAGAAAACCCATACCAAACACCCATAATGGACTTCTAGAGTGCCCTCCTCATTTGGCGTGCATCCGAATCGTTCCGAGCCGGTGTTAAACTTGCAGGAACGACGGGTACCATCAGAGACATTTTGTGAAGTCGAGGAACGGAAAGAAAACCCATACCAAACACCCATAATGGACTTCTAGAGTGCCCTCCCTCATTTCGGCGTGCATCTGGAATCGTTCCGGGCCGGTGTGAAACTTTCAGGAACGACGGGTAACAACAGCTCCATTTTGTGAAGTCGAGGCACGGAAAGAAAACCCATACCAAACACCCATAATGGACATCCGAGTGCCCTCCTCATTTGGCGTGCATCCGAATCGTTAAAATGCGGTGTGAAACTTTCAGGAACGACGGGTAACAACAGCTCCATTTTGTGAAGTCGAGGAATGGAAAGAAAACCCATACCAAACACCCATAATGGACTTCTAGAGTGCCCTCCCTCATTTTGGCGTGCATCTCGAATCGTTCCGAGCCGGTGTTAAACTTGCAGGAACGACGGGTACCATCAGAGACATTTTGTGAAGTCGAGGCACGGAAAGAAAACCCATACCAAACACCCATAATGGACTTCTAGAGTGCCCTCCCTCATTTCGGTGTGCATCTGGAATCGTTCCGGGGCGGTGTGAAACTTTCAGGAACGACGGGTGACAACAGCTCCATTTAGTGAAGTCGAGGCACGGAAAGAAAACCCATACCAAACACCCATAATGGACTTCTAGAGTGCCCTCCCTCATTTCGGCGTGCATCTGGAATCGTTCCGAGCCGAATCGTTCCGGGCTGGTGTGAAACTTTCAGGAACGACGGGTAACAGCAGCTCCATTTTGTGAAGTCGAGGCACGGAAAGAAAACCCATACCAAACACCCATAATGGACTTCCAGAGTGCCCTCCCTCATTTCGGCGTGCATCTGGAATCGTTCCGCATCGGTGTGAAACTTTCAGAACGACGGTAACAATGACTCCATTTTGTGAAGTCGAGGAATGGAAAGAAAACCCATACCAAACACCCATAATGGACTTCTAGAGTGCCCTCCTCATTTCAGCGTGCACTGAATCGCCCCGGGCGGTGTGAAACTTTCAGAACGACGGGTAACATCACTCCATTTTGTGAAGTCGAGGCACCGAAAGAAAACCTGCACCAAACACCAATAATGGACTTCCAGAGTGCCCTCCCTCATTTCGGCGTGCATCTGGAATCGTTCCGAACCGGTGTTAAACTTGCAGGAACGACCGGTACCATCAGAGACATTTTGTGAAGTCGTGGCACGAAAAGAAAACCCATACCAAACACCCATAATGGACTTCTAGAGTGCCCTCCCTCATTTCGGCGTGCATCTGGAATCGTTCCGGGCTGGTGTGAAACTTTCAGGAACGACGGGTAACAACAGCTCCATTTTGTGAAGTCGAGGCACGGAAAGAAAACCCATACCAAACACCCATAATGGACTTCCAGAGTGCCCTCCCTCATTTCGGCGTGCCGGTGTGAAACTTTCAGGAACGACGGGTAAAAACAGCTCCATTTTGTGAAGTCGAGGAATGGAAAGAAAACCCATTCCAAACACCCATAATGGACTTCTAGAGTGCCCTCCCTCATTTCGGCGTGCATCTCGAATCGTTCCGAGCCGGTGTTAAACTTGCAGGAACGACGGGTACGATCAGAGACATTTTGTGAAGTCGAGGCACGGAAAGAAAACCCATACCAAACACCCATAATGGACTTCTAGAGTGCCCTCCCTCATTTCGGCGTGCATCTGGAATCGTTCCGGGCCGGTGTGAAACTTTCAGGAACGACGGGTAACAACAGCTCCATTTTGTGAAGTCGAGGCACGAAAAGAAAACCCCTTCCAAACACCAATAATGGACTTCTAGAGTGCCCTCCCTCATTTTGTTCGTTTGGAACGAAAAGAAAACACATACCAAACACCCATAATGGACTTCTATTGTGCCCTCCCTCATTTCGGCGTGCATCTGGAGTCGTTCCGAGCCGGTGTGAAACTTTCAGGAACGACGGGTACCATCAGAGACAATTTGTGAAGTCGAGGCACGGAAAGAAAACCCATACCAAACACCCATAATGGACATCTAGAGTGCCCTCCCTCATTTTGTGCATCTGGAACGAAAAGAAAACCCATACCAAACACCCATAATGGATTTCTAAAGTGCCCTCCCTCATTTCGGCATGCATCTGGAGTCGTTCCGAGCTGGTGTGAAACTTTCAGGAACGACGGGTACCATCAGAGACAATTTGTGAAGTCGAGGCACGGAAAGAAAACCCATACCAAACACCTATAATGGACTTCTAGAGTGCCCTCCCTCATTTTGGCGTGCATCTGGAATCGTTCCGAGCCGGTGTTAAACTTGCAGGAACGACGGGTACCATCAGAGATATTTTTTGAAGTCGAGGCACGGAAAGAAAACCCATACCAAACAACCATAATAGACTTCTAGAGTGCCCTCCCTCATTTCGGCGTGCATCTGGAATCGTTCCGGGCCGGTGTGAAACTTTCAGGAATGACGAGTAACAACAGCTCCATTTTGTGAAGTCGAGGCACGGAAAGAAAACCCATACCTAACACCCATAATGGACTTCCAGAGTGCCCTCCTCATTTTCAAGTGCATCGGAATCGTTCCGTGCGGTGTGAAACTTTCAGGAACGACGGTAACAATGACTCCATTTTGTGAAGTCGAGGAATGGAAATAAAACCCATACCAAACAACCATAATGGACTTCTAGAGTGCCCTCCCTCATTTCGACGTGCATCTCGAATCGTTCCAAGCCGGTGTTAAACTTGCAGGAACGACGGGTAACAACAGCTCCATTTTGTGAAGTCGAGGAACGGAAAGAAAACACATACCAAACACCCATAATGGACTTCTAGAGTGCCCTCCCTCATTTCGGCGTGCATCTCGAATCGTTCCGAGCCGGTGTGAAACTTGCAGGAACGACGGGTAACAACAGCTCCATTTTGTGAAGTCGAGGCACGGAAAGAAAACCCATACCAAACACCCATAATGGACTTCTAGAGTGCCCTCCCTCATTTCGGCATGCATCTGGAATCGTTCCGGGCCGATGTGAAACTTTCAGGAACGACGGGTAACAACAGCTCCATTTTGTGAAGTCGAGGCACGGAAAGAAAACCCATACCAAATACCCATAATGGACTTCTAGAGTGCCCTCCCTCATTTCGGCGTGCATCTGGAATCATTCCGAGCCGGTGTTAACTTGCAGGAACGACGGGTACCATCAGAGACATTTTGTGAAGTCGAGGAACGGAAAGAAAACCCATACCAAACACCCATAATGGACTTCTAGAGTGCCCTCCCTAATTTTGGCGTGCATCCGAATCGTTAGGGCGGTGTGAAACTTTCAGAACGACGGTAACAATGACTCCATTTTGTGAAGTCGAGGCACGGAAAGAAAACCCATACCAAACACCCATAATGGACTTCCAGAGTGCCTTCCTCATTTGGCGCACATCCGAATCGCCCGCATCGGTGTGAAACTTTCAGGAACGACGGTAACAACAGCTCCATTTTGTGAAGTCGAGGAATGGAAAGAAAACCCATACCAAACACCCATAATGGACTTCTAGAGTGCCCTCCCTCATTTTGGCGTGCATCTCGAATCGTTCCGAGCCGTTGTTAAACTTGCAGGAACGACGGGTACCATCAGAAACATTTTGTGAAGTCGAGGCACGGAAAGAAAACTCATACCAAACACCCATAATGGACTTCTAGAGTGCCCTCCCTCATTTGGTGTGCATCCGAATCGTTCCGGCGGTGTGAAACTTTCAGAACGACGGTGACAATGACTCCATTTAGTGAAGTCGAGGCACGGAAAGAAAACCCATACCAAACACCCATAATGGACTTCTAGAGTGCCCTCCCTCATTTCGGCGTGCATCTGGAATCGTTCCGAGCCGAATCGTTCCGGGCTGGTGTGAAACTTTCAGGAACGACGGGTAACAGCAGCTCCATTTTGTGAAGTCGAGGCACGGAAAGAAAACCCATACCAAACACCCATAATGGACTTCCAGAGTGCCCTCCTCATTTCAAGCGTGCATCCGAATCGTTCCGCACCGGTGTGAAACTTTAAGGAACGACGGGTAACAACAGCTCCAATTTGTGAAGTCGAGGAATGGAAAGAAAACCCATACCAAACACCCATAATGGACTTCTAGAGTGCCCTCCCTCATTTCGGCGTGCATCTGGAATCGTTCCGGGCCGGTGTGAAACTTTCAGGAACGACGGGTAACATCAGCTCCATTTTGTGAAGTCGAGGCACGGAAAGAAAACCCAGACCAAACACCAATAATGGACTTCCAGAGTGCCCTCCCTCATTTCGGCGTGCATCTGGAATCGTTCCGAGCCGGTGTTAAACTTGCAGGAACGACCGGTACCATCAGAGACATTTTGTGAAGTCGAGGCACGGAAAGAAAACCCATACCAAACACCCATAATGGACTTCTAGAGTGCCCTCCTCATTTAGGCATCCGAATCGCTCCGGCTGGTGTGAAACTTTCAGAACGACGGGTAACAATGAACCCATTTTGTGAAGTCGAGGCACGGAAAGAAAACCCATACCAAACACCCATAATGGACTTCCAGAGTGCCCTCCCTCATTTCGGCGTGCCGGTGTGAAACTTTCAGGAACGACGGGTAAAAACAGCTCCATTTTGTGAAGTCGAGAAATGGAAAGAAAACATGATTCGCCTTTGTCTATCCAAAGGACATGGAACTGCGGAATTTGATTCTCCGCGAGGCCCATGATTCGCCTTTGTCTATCCACCCCGGGGCCACAAAGATGTATCAAGATCTCCGTCGAGATTTTGGTGGACCCGAATGAAGAGGAGATTGCGAAGTTCGTTGCCGAGTGCGACATGTGTCGTCGTGTCAAGGCCGAGCATCGGCGTCAGCGGGATCGCTTGACCTTTGCCTATTCCAGAATGGAAGTGGGATTCGATCGGGATGGACTTTATCACCGGTCCGCCCACGCCACAAAGGGAATGATGCTATCCGGGTAATTATTGATCGATTAACCAAAGTGGCACATTTTCTTCCATCAAGACCAAGCTTCGGCCGATCGTCGTCGGCCGAGCTCTCGTCTCGTGATTGTGAGCTTGCATGGTGTACCCAAGACGATCATTTCGATCGTGGTTCACTATTTACCTCCGGTTTTGGCATGGTGCGCAAGAAGCTATGGGCACTCGTCTTTTTTCGATTCAAAGATATCATCCTCAAACTGATGGCCAGGGTGAAAGAGTCAACCAAGTGTTGGAAGACATGCTCCGTGCTTGTGTTCTCTCCTATGGAAAGAATTGGGAGAAATGCTTACCATTTGCCGAGTTTTCCTACAACAACAGCTTTCAGGCCAGTCTCGGCATGTCACCTTTCGAGGCCTTATACGGGAGAAAGTGCAGAACCCCGTTGAATTGGTCGGAGACGGGCGAAAGACCTTTCTTTGGTCCGGGCTCGATCAATGAAGCTGAGAGCCAAGTCCAGCTCATTCGTGATCGTTTGCGCACAGCTCAATCCAGGCAAAAGAGCTACGCGAATCGCGTCGCCGTGGAATTGAGCTTGAGCCCGATGATTTTGTCTATCTCAAAGTCTCTCCTTTGAAGGGCCATCAGCGTTTCGGCGTCAAGGGCAAGTTAGCTCCTCGATATGTCGGTCCTTACCGTGTTATCGAGAAGAAAGGGGCTGTTGCCTATAAGTTGGAATTGCCAACTGCACTTGAAGGGGTACATGATGTTTTCCATGTGTCCCAACTAAAGAAGTGTCTCCGTGTTCCAACTGAGGAAGCTCCGTTGGAAACTCTTGATGTTCAGGAAGATTTGACCTACAAGGAGCACCTGCTCAAGATCCTTGAAGAGGTGAACGAAGGACGAGGAATCGTGCCATCAAGTTCCTTAAAGTTCAGTGGTCGAACCATTCTGGGGATGAGGCTACTTGGGAAAGGGAAGATCGTCTCCGTGCAGACTATCCATCTTTCTTTACCGAGTGAGCCAAATCTCGGGACGAGATTTTTGTAAGGGGGGGAGGTTTTGTAACATCCCAAAATTGGTTTGTGTTTCAAATGTAATAAAAATGAGGAGAAATTAAAACTTTTTCTCTGATCTTGATTTTTGTAATCAGGCCCATAATTTTTGTAAAGGAATTATGTGGAATCAAAATCAAATTGCCATTTGGACACCAACACAAATCTCCTTCATGAAAATCTTGTGCCCAACCCCCTGAAAATAATTTTCATTGAACCTAGGAGGATGGTTAACACCTCAGAATTATTTCATAATTTTCAGAAATTATTTGATAATTTTGAGACAAGTCAAACCTTAGTCAAACTCCTAAAGTAGCCTTCTGAAATTTTTAGAGAAAATGCAGATTGCATAAAAGTCTCTGAAAATTTTATATAAGGTTCCCCCATTGTCGGCAACCTCCAGTTAAAATTTCATAATTCTTGGAGCTGGTTGCTACCTTAAACAAATTCCTCAAAAATCAGCCTTTAATTCAAACCCTAGTTGGTTTGCACTGTTCCTCGGGTTCGAACCCAGGCTCGGGCTCGAGCCACTGGACTCGGTCCAGTCAACTAATCGCTGCCGCGTGGTCGATCGGGTGTGCAGGTCGTGAGCCGTTGGATCAGCATCGAACGGCCCTCGACCAGTTGAACGATGGAATCGTTCTAATCCACCCGATCCAACTCAGCCGTTGGATCAACATCGAACGGTCTTCGACCAGTTGAACGACGGAACCGTTGTAATCCATTCGATCTAACTCAGCCTTTCGATTTCCATCCGACGATCGACGAGTCGTCTCCTTCCTCCGTCAGCGCGCGCGTGAGCAGCAGCCATGGCGTGCGCAGAGGAGAAAAGCCGCAGCGTCCAGTCCAATCCACGGTCGCCTTTAAACGGCTATCTCTGCGCGCATTTAATGCCCGTCGTGCTCCTCCCTCAGACGTCCACTCTCCAACTGCTCCCGTCGCCCTCTCGCGCTCAAATGGCGAGTTGACCGAGCGGATATCGCTTTGCTCTCGCCATGCCCGCTATTTAAGCTCCTTGGTTTCTCCCTTAGCTTCCTTTAGCCACACCGCAGCTCTAGCTAGCACTCACAAGCCAGCTGAGCCACAGATTCTCTGGAAGCTCTCGCCGCCATTGACGGTTTTGGAGCTTGGTGAAGTCGGTGCAAATGGGGTTTTCTTCCACAGTCTTTGCTCCTCTCGCTCTCCCTCTACTCATCGACGCTTAACCTCACTCAATTCGGTTCAATTTGTCCAGTGGACGAGCAATTCGGACTTCCCTTTTCGCCGAAATCGCCATTCTTCTTCGCCCGAGCAAAGATCGACTCTTCTCGGTGCATCCTTTGCGCCAGTAACCCTCTTTAGTCCCTAGTGGCTCGGCACCGCTCCCTTGAACCATGGTGAGCCATTTGTTTTTGCTGTCACTTTGCGGTCACCTCGGTTCTCTCCGGCTTGTCGGCGTTCGCCACCACCTCACTAACGCCGTTGGTACCATTGGGTGCGCAAGAGTGTTAAGGACTCATTTAGGCGTTTGCTCGCACCGCCATGGCGGCGAGCCGCCGGCGGGCAGCCGTTCTCCTCCGACATTTTTGCGGACGAAAGCAGGACGTTGGTTTGAACGCAGCGTCATTTTGGACCGTCGATCCTTAGATCTACGCCCACGTTCAGCACAGAAAATTTTGAATTCGCCGCGCGTCTCGATGCGGGACCGTTGGATCTAAGATCAATGGTCCCGATGCGAGTCCTCGCGGAGCGTTGGATCCAGATCCAACGGCGGACGACCAGTGTCCCGGATCGCCCGCGCGCTCCGACCAAAGTGGTCGTGGACCGTTGGATCCTGATCCAACGGTTAACGCATCAGGGTTTCAGCGGTAGCAAGCGCTGCGTTACATGCTGGGACGCGGACCGTCGGATCCGAGATCGACGCCTCGCTCGCCACGTCGTTTTAAATTTCGATTTTCCGAGAGGATTTATTTATCAACTGAAAAATGTGATAACTTGTAAAATGCATAACTAATTCATTTCAAATCCTTTTCGGTTGATTCAAATTTTGTTGGTTATGTTTTTAACTCATCTTTAAGTTAAAAATGTTTCCAACCTCAGTATAGCTCCAGAAAATTTTGCTAATGAATAGTAGCATTTTTGATTTATAAAAGCTGACTAAAATTGTTTTGGTCATATCTTTGGCATTAAGAATCCAAATCAATTGGTTCTTGTTGCTAAATTCTTTATAAATCATTATCTTGCTACTGTAAAATTTTGGAATTTTTGGAGAATGTTTACTGTTGGGTCTTTGTATTTTATTCGTTCTTATCGGTTGCTTTTGCTTTCTCGTTAGGATCCGAAGAGCACATTCATAATATTGTTGATCCTCAGCAACACCTTGACCCACAGCAAGCAGGCAAGATATTTGATCATAAATGTCCCATTACTTTCAAAGTCTAATATCTTGTTTACAAATTATATGTATGCATTGCTTTTGTGTCCAATTAATTTTGCCTCTGCTTAGAGGTAGCTATTCCGATGCATTGTTGCCATTAAAATGTTATCCCCTCGCCACAACCATAAGTTATTATAATCATTTGGTGAATTAGAGCCCGTGATTTAAGTATGCTCTTTTACTGTCTTTGCGATGTCATGCTTAGAAATGCTTAGCTACCGGTAGAATTGGGCGGTTATCGACTTAGTCGATGACCTTGATCACACAAATCATTTTGTTTATTTTTGGTTCAGCACTTTATGCTTTAGTTTTGTAACAACCGAAAATGAAACAAAATGATTTGACTTGGGCACAATGGCATGTTGGTGTGATTGTTGGGTTTGACAAGGAAAGGTGCCCAGGTCCCTAAGGACCGAAAATGTTGCTTGCGCCATTGATCCAAGTACTTTTGCGTACTAACCACATGAGGGTTATATGGGACCCCTCTTGACGTAGTACTTTGGCGTGTGTTATCTCCGAGTCGCAGGAGGGGGTTGTGTGTGTTGTGTGAAACATGATATGTGTTCTCTGTGTTCTTGTGTTGGGTGTGCGGTGGTGGAGATTCCGGGTAGGCTCTCCACCTCGAGGAGCATTGTAGTTGTCCAAGGCTTTACCTGCGACGGGTAGTTGACCGAGGCTTTACAATGACTCCGACACAACGTATGGGTTTCCATCCATACGGGCGGCTCGTAGTTAATACACAATATTGGAAATGTCTCGTAGGACTTAGCTGTGCCGGCATACCAAAGGAAGTGTGCTTAATCATGTGGCAAAAAGGCGGTCTGACATGTGGGTAAGTTGGTACACCCTGCAGGGATAAAACTATTCGAATAGCCTCGTCCTAGGTTATGGACACGCTTGGTGATTTCCCGCAAGATCTAGACTTCAACAACTATTTTTGTTTTTAAAAATTAAAACTTGACATGGTTGGCATGAATGGGTAATTCATGCTATTGTTGTGGTGACTAATGGTTAGTCACTTCCAGGACTGTTTTACTGTTGTTGCTACTTGATTACTACTGTTTGTATCAAATAAAATCAGATTTGTTAAATGGCTTTCAATCTATTACATTATTGCAAATAAAACTTGCTTTATGCTTAAAAGTTTGAGTCCTAACCTGCTCCACTTAAATAAGCTTGCATGTAGTTATTGCATAGATCTGTTATCATTCTTATATATCTTGTGAGTACATTCAAAGTACTCACCCAGTTTTTGCTGGGCTGCTTTTGCTTGCAGAGGAAGAAGGTGAGCCCCAAGGGCCTCACTTTTGTGAGTTGTGCTGTGGATTCGACGACTAGCCTGGCGGTCCGGTCGGTTGCCTTGTGGGTTAAAGGCACACTGATTGGCTCTTTTGTTTTATAGCCATCTTATGGCTAACAATGACTCCATTTTGTGAAGTCGAGGCACGGAAAGAAAACCCATACCAAACACCCATAATGGACTTCTAGAGTGCCCTCCTCATTTCAAGGCAGCATCCGAATCGCTCCGAGCGGTGTGAAACTTTCAGAACGACGGTAACAACACTCCATTTTGTGAAGTCGAGGCATGGAAAGAAAACCCATACCAAACACCCATAATGGACTTCTAGAGTGCCCTCCTCATTTCAAGGCAGCATCCGAATCGCTCCGAGCCGGTGTTAAACTTTGCAGAACGACGGTAACAACGACTCCATTTTGTGAAGTCGAGGCACGGAAAGAAAACCCATACCAAACACCCATAATGGACTTCTAGAGTGCCCTCCTCATTTCAAGGGCATCCGAATCGCTCCGAGCCGGTGTGAAACTTCAGAACGACGGTAACAATCACTCCATTTTGTGAAGTCGAGGCACGAAAGAAAACCCATACCAAACACCCATAATGGACTTCTAGAGTGCCCTCCTCATTTCGGCATGCATCCGAATCGCTCCGAGCCGATGTGAAACTTTCAGAACGACGGTAACAACACCCATTTTGTGAAGTCGAGGCATGGAAAGAAAACCCATACCAAACACCCATAATGGACTTCTAGAGTGCCCTCCTCATTTTGGCGCAGCATCCGAATCGCTCCGAGCCGGTGTTAAACTTGCAGAACGACGGTACCATCAGAGACATTTTGTGAAGTCGAGGCACGGAAAGAAAACCCATACCAAACACCCATAATGGACTTCTAGAGTGCCCTCCTCATTTCTGTGCATCCGAATCGCTCCGAGCCGGTGTGAAACTTTCAGAACGACGGTGACAACACTCCATTTTGTGAAGTCGAGGCACGGAAAGAAAACCCATACCAAACACCCATAATGGACTTCTAGAGTGCCCTCCTCATTTTGGGCGAATCGCATCCGAATCGCTCCGGCCGGTGTGAAACTTTCAGAACGACGGTACCATCACTCCATTTTGTGAAGTCGAGGCACGGAAAGAAAACCCATACCAAACACCCATAATGGACTTCTAGAGTGCCCTCCTCATTTTGCGCAGCATCCGAATCGCTCCGAGCCGGTGTTAAACTTGCAGAACGACGGTACCATCGAGACATTTTGTGAAGTCGAGGCACGGAAAGAAAACCCATACCAAACACCCATAATGGACTTCTAGAGTGCCCTCCTCATTCGGCAGGCATCCGAATCGCTCCAGCCGGTGTGAAACTTTCAGGAACGACGGGTAACATCAGCTCCATTTTGTGAAGTCGAGGCACGGAAAGAAAACCCATACCAAACACCCATAATGGACTTCTAGAGTGCCCTGCCTCATTTCGGCGCAGCATCCGAATCGCTCCGAGCCGGTGTTAAACTTGCAGAACGACGGTACCATCGAGACATTTTGTGAAGTCGAGGCACGGAAAGAAAACCCATACCAAACACCCATAATGGACTTCTAGAGTGCCCTCCTCATTTCAAGGCAGCATCCGAATCGCTCCGGCGGTGTGAAACTTTCAGAACGACGGTAACAATACTCCATTTTGTGAAGTCGAGGCACGAAAAGAAAACCCATACCAAACACCCATAATGGACTTCTAGAGTGCCCTCCTCATTTTTCCGAATCGTGCGGTGTGAAACTTTCAGAACGACGGTAAACCCATTTTGTGAAGTCGAACGGAAAGAAAACCCATACCAAACACCCATAATGGACTTCTAGAGTGCCCTCCTCATTTCAAGCAGCATCCGAATCGCTCCGCCGGTGTGAAACTTTCAGAACGACGGTACCATCCGAGACATTTTGTGAAGTCGAGGCACGGAAAGAAAACCCATACCAAACACCCATAATGGACTTCTAGAGTGCCCTCCTCATTTTGCATCCGAATCGCTCCGAGCCGTGTGAAACTTTCAGAACGACGGTAACATCACCCATTTTGTGAAGTCGAGGCACGAAAGAAAACCCATACCAAACACCCATAATGGACTTCTAGAGTGCCCTCCCTCATTTCGGCGTGCATCTGGAATCGTTCCGAGCCGGTGTGAAACTTTCAGGAACGACGGGTACCATCAGAGACATTTTGTGAAGTCGAGGCATGGAAAGAAAACCCATACCAAACACCCATAATGGACTTCTAGAGTGCCCTCCTCATTTTCGTGCAGCATCCGAATCGCTCCGAGCCGGTGTGAAACTTTCAGAACGACGGTAACAACAACTCCATTTTGTGAAGTCGAGGCACGGAAAGAAAACCCATACCAAACACCCATAATGGACTTCTAGAGTGCCCTCCTCATTTTCAAGGCAGCATCCGAATCGCTCCGAGCCGGTGTGAAACTTTCAGAACCGAACCCATTTTGTGAAGTCGAGGCACGGAAAGAAAACCCATACCAAACACCCATAATGGACTTCTAGAGTGCCCTCCTCATTTCGGCAGCATCCGAATCGCTCCGAGCCGGTGTGAAACTTTCAGAACGACGGTACCATCGAGACATTTTGTGAAGTCGAGGCACGAAAAGAAAACCCATACCAAACACCCATAATGGACTTCTAGAGTGCCCTCCTCATTTTGGCGCAGCATCCGAATCGCTCCGAGCCGGTGTGAAACTTTCAGAACGACGGTAACAATGACTCCATTTTGTGAAGTCGAGGCACGGAAAGAAAACCCATACCAAACACCCATAATGGACTTCTAGAGTGCCCTCCTCATTTCAAGGCAGCATCCGAATCGCTCCGAGCCGTGTGAAACTTTCAGAACGACGGTAACAACACCCATTTTGTGAAGTCGAGGCACGGAAAGAAAACCCATACCAAACACCCATAATGGACTTCTAGAGTGCCCTCCTCATTTCAAGGCAGCATCCGAATCGCTCCGAGCCGTGTGAAACTTTCAGAACGACGGTAACAACACTCCATTTTGTGAAGTCGAGGCATGGAAAGAAAACCCATACCAAACACCCATAATGGACTTCTAGAGTGCCCTCCTCATTTCAAGGCAGCATCCGAATCGCTCCGAGCCGGTGTGAAACTTTCAGGAACGACGGGTACCATCATAGACATTTTGTGAAGTCGAGGCACGGAAAGAAAACCCATACCAAACACCCATAATGGACTTCTGGAGTGCCCTCCTCATTTCGTGTGCATCCGAATCGCTCCGAGCCGGTGTGAAACTTTCAGAACGACGGTAACATCACCCATTTTGTGAAGTCGAGGCACGAAAGAAAACCCATACCAAACACCCATAATGGACTTCTAGAGTGCCCTCCTCATTTCAAGGCAGCATCCGAATCGCTCCGAGCCGGTGTGAAACTTTCAGAACGACGGTAACAATCACCCATTTTGTGAAGTCGAGGCATGGAAAGAAAACCCATACCAAACACCCATAATGGACTTCTAGAGTGCCCTCCTCATTTCGCTGCAGCATCCGAATCGCTCCAAGCGGTGTGAAACTTTCAGAACGACGGTAACAATCGACTCCATTTTGTGAAGTCGAGGCACGGAAAGAAAACCCATACCAAACACCCATAATGGACTTCTAGAGTGCCCTCCTCATTTCAAGGCATCCGAATCGCTCCGAGCCGGTGTGAAACTTTCAGAACGACGGTAACATCACCCATTTTGTGAAGTCGAGGCACGGAAAGAAAACCCATACCAAACACCCATAATGGACTTCTAGAGTGCCCTCCTCATTTCGGCATGCATCCGAATCGCTCCGAGCCGATGTGAAACTTTCAGAACGACGGTAACAACACTCCATTTTGTGAAGTCGAGGCACGGAAAGAAAACCCATACCAAACACCCATAATGGACTTCTAGAGTGCCCTCCTCATTTCGCAAGGCATCCGAATCGCTCCGAGCCGGTGTGAAACTTCAGAACGACGGTACCATCAGAGACATTTTGTGAAGTCGAGGCACGGAAAGAAAACCCATACCAAACACCCATAATGGACTTCTAGAGTGCCCTCCTCATTTCAGCAGCATCCGAATCGCTCCGCCGGTGTGAAACTTTCAGAACGACGGTAACAACAGACCCATTTTGTGAAGTCGAGGCACGGAAAGAAAACCCATACCAAACACCCATAATGGACTTCTAGAGTGCCCTCCTCATTTCAAGGCAGCATCCGAATCGCTCCAGCCGTGTGAAACTTTCAGAACGACGGTAACAACACTCCATTTTGTGAAGTCGAGGCATGGAAAGAAAACCCATACCAAACACCCATAATGGACTTCTAGAGTGCCCTCCTCATTTCGCGCAGCATCCGAATCGCTCCGAGCCGGTGTTAAACTTTCAGAACGACGGTACCATCAGAGACATTTTGTGAAGTCGAGGCACGAAAGAAAACCCATACCAAACACCCATAATGGACTTCTAGAGTGCCCTCCTCATTTTTGCAGCATCCGAATCGCTCCGAGCGGTGTGAAACTTTCAGAACGACGGTAACAATACTCCATTTTGTGAAGTCGAGGCACGGAAAGAAAACCCATACCAAACACCCATAATGGACTTCTAGAGTGCCCTCCTCATTTCAAGCGCATCCGAATCCGAATCGCTCCAGCCGGTGTGAAACTTTCAGAACGACGGTAACATCACTCCATTTTGTGAAGTCGAGGCACGGAAAGAAAACCCATACCAAACACCCATAATGGACTTCTAGAGTGCCCTCCTCATTTCAAGGCAGCATCCGAATCGCTCCGAGCCGGTGTTAAACTTTCAGAACGACGGTACCATCGAGACCATTTTGTGAAGTCGAGGCACGGAAAGAAAACCCATACCAAACACCCATAATGGACTTCTAGAGTGCCCTCCTCATTTCGGCGCAGCATCCGAATCGCTCCGAGCCGTGTGAAACTTTCAGAACGACGGTAACATCAGCCCATTTTGTGAAGTCGAGGCACGGAAAGAAAACCCATACCAAACACCCATAATGGACTTCTAGAGTGCCCTCCTCATTTCGGCGCAGCATCCGAATCGCTCCGAGCCGGTGTTAAACTTTCAGAACGACGGTACCATCAGACCCATTTTGTGAAGTCGAGGCACGGAAAGAAAACCCATACCAAACACCCATAATGGACTTCTAGAGTGCCCTCCTCATTTCAAGGCAGCATCCGAATCGCTCCGAGCCGGTGTTAAACTTTCAGAACGACGGTACCATCGAGACATTTTGTGAAGTCGAGGCACGGAAAGAAAACCCATACCAAACACCCATAATGGACTTCTAGAGTGCCCTCCTCATTTTCAAGGCAGCATCCGAATCGCTCCGAGCCGGTGTGAAACTTTCAGAACGACGGTAACATCACTCCATTTTGTGAAGTCGAGGCACGAAAGAAAACCCATACCAAACACCCATAATGGACTTCTAGAGTGCCCTCCTCATTTTGCATCCGAAAGCCGTGTGAAACTTTCAGAACGACGGTAACAATACCCATTTTGTGAAGTCGAGGCACGAAAGAAAACCCATACCAAACACCCATAATGGACTTCTAGAGTGCCCTCCTCATTTCAAGGCATCCGAATCGCTCCGAGCCGGTGTGAAACTTTCAGAACGACGGTACCATCGAGACATTTTGTGAAGTCGAGGCACGGAAAGAAAACCCATACCAAACACCCATAATGGACTTCTAGAGTGCCCTCCTCATTTCAAGCAGCATCCGAATCGCTCCGAGCCGTGTGAAACTTTCAGAACGACGGTAACATACCCATTTTGTGAAGTCGAGGCACGGAAAGAAAACCCATACCAAACACCCATAATGGACTTCTAGAGTGCCCTCCTCATTTCGCATGCATCCGAATCGCTCCGAGCCGGTGTGAAACTTTCAGAACGACGGTACCATCAGAGACATTTTGTGAAGTCGAGGCACGGAAAGAAAACCCATACCAAACACCCATAATGGACTTCTAGAGTGCCCTCCTCATTTCGCGCAGCATCCGAATCGCTCCGAGCGGTGTGAAACTTTCAGAACGACGGTAACAACAACTCCATTTTGTGAAGTCGAGGCACGGAAAGAAAACCCATACCAAACACCCATAATGGACTTCTAGAGTGCCTCCTCATTTCAAGGCAGCATCCGAATTTGTGAAACTTTCAGAACGACGGTAACATCCATTTTGTGAAGTCGAGGCATTTTGAAAGAAAACCCATACCAAACACCCATAATGGACTTCTAGAGTGCCCTCCTCATTTCAAGTGCATCCGAATCGCTCCGAGCCGGTGTGAAACTTTCAGAACGACGGTACCATCGAGACAATTTGTGAAGTCGAGGCACGAAAGAAAACCCATACCAAACACCCATAATGGACTTCTAGAGTGCCCTCCTCATTTTGGCGCAGCATCCGAATCGCTCCGAGCCGGTGTGAAACTTTCAGAACGACGGTAACAACACTCCATTTTGTGAAGTCGAGGCACGGAAAGAAAACCCATACCAAACACCCATAATGGACTTCTAGAGTGCCCTCCTCATTTTGCGCAGCATCCGAATCGCTCCGAGCCGGTGTGAAACTTTCAGAACGACGGTAACAACACCCATTTTGTGAAGTCGAGGCACGGAAAGAAAACCCATACCAAACACCCATAATGGACTTCTAGAGTGCCCTCCTCATTTCGCGCAGCATCCGAATCGCTCCGCCGGTGTGAAACTTTCAGAACGACGGTAACAACACTCCATTTTGTGAAGTCGAGGCACGGAAAGAAAACCCATACCAAACACCCATAATGGACTTCTAGAGTGCCCTCCTCATTTCGCAGCATCCGAATCGCTCCGAGCCGGTGTGAAACTTTCAGAACGACGGTACCATCAGCCCATTTTGTGAAGTCGAGGCACGGAAAGAAAACCCATA
The DNA here is from genome assembly GCA_036346395.1 of Hsuehochloa calcarea. Lineage (NCBI taxonomy): Eukaryota > Viridiplantae > Streptophyta > Magnoliopsida > Poales > Poaceae > Hsuehochloa > Hsuehochloa calcarea. Next base: position 11,549,780 of record CM070613.1, on the reverse strand, counting down.
CCAAACACCCATAATGGACTTCTAGAGTGCCTCCTCATTTTTGCAGCATCCGAATCGCTCCGAGCCGGTGTGAAACTTTCAGAACGACGGTAACAATCACCCATTTTGTGAAGTCGAGGCACGGAAAGAAAACCCATACCAAACACCCATAATGGACTTCTAGAGTGCCCTCCTCATTTCGCGCAGCATCCGAATCGCTCCGAGCCGGTGTGAAACTTTCAGAACGACGGTACCATCACCCATTTTGTGAAGTCGAGGCACGAAAGAAAACCCATACCAAACACCCATAATGGACTTCTAGAGTGCCCTCCTCATTTCAAGGCAGCATCCGAATCGCTCCGAGCCGTGTGAAACTTTCAGAACGACGGTAACATCACTCCATTTTGTGAAGTCGAGGCACGGAAAGAAAACCCATACCAAACACCCATAATGGACTTCTAGAGTGCCCTCCCTCATTTCGGGGTGCATCTCGAATCGTTCCGAGCCGGTGTGAAACTTTCAGAACGACGGGAACCATCAGCTCCATTTTGTGAAGTCGAGGCACGGAAAGAAAACCCATACCAAACACCCATAATGGACTTCTAGAGTGCCCTCCTCATTTCAAGGCAGCATCCGAATCGCTCCGAGCCGGTGTGAAACTTTCAGAACGACGGTAACAATCACCCATTTTGTGAAGTCGAGGCACGGAAAGAAAACCCATACCAAACACCCATAATGGACTTCTAGAGTGCCCTCCTCATTTCGGCAGCATCCGAATCGCTCCGAGCCGGTGTGAAACTTTCAGAACGACGGTAACAATCACCCATTTTGTGAAGTCGAGGCATGGAAAGAAAACCCATACCAGACACCCATAATGGACTTCTAGAGTGCCCTCCTCATTTCTGCGCAGCATCCGAATCGCTCCGAGCCGGTGTGAAACTTTCAGAACGACGGTACCATTAACACCCATTTTGTGAAGTCGAGGCACGGAAAGAAAACCCATACCAAACACCCATAATGGACTTCTAGAGTGCCCTCCTCATTTCGCAGCATCCGAATCGCTCCGAGCGGTGTGAAACTTTCAGAACGACGGTACCATCACCCATTTTGTGAAGTCGAGGCACGGAAAGAAAACCCATACCAAACACCCATAATGGACTTCTAGAGTGCCCTCCTCATTTCGGCATGCATCCGAATCGCTCCGAGCGGTGTGAAACTTTCAGAACGACGGTACCATCAGAGACATTTTGTGAAGTCGAGGCACGGAAAGAAAACCCATACCAAACACCCATAATGGACTTCTAGAGTGCCCTCCTCATTTTCGGCAGCATCCGAATCGCTCCGAGCCGGTGTGAAACTTTCAGAACGACGGTACCACATCACCCATTTTGTGAAGTCGAGGCACGGAAAGAAAACCCATACCAAACACCCATAATGGACTTCTAGAGTGCCCTCCTCATTTCGAGGCAAGGCAGCATCCGAATCGCTCCGAGCCGGTGTGAAACTTTCAGAACGACGGTAACAACACCCATTTTGTGAAGTCGAGGCACGGAAAGAAAACCCATACCAAACACCCATAATGGACTTCTAGAGTGCCCTCCTCATTTCGGCAGCATCCGAATCGCTCCGAGCCGGTGTGAAACTTTCAGAACGACGGTAACAACAATACCCATTTTGTGAAGTCGAGGCACGGAAAGAAAACCCATACCAAACACCCATAATGGACTTCTAGAGTGCCCTCCTCATTTCGCAGTGCATCCGAATCGCTCCGAGCCGGTGTGAAACTTTCAGGAACGACGGTACCATCAGAGACATTTTGTGAAGTCGAGGCACGGAAAGAAAACCCATACCAAACACCCATAATGGACTTCTAGAGTGCCCTCCTCATTTCAAGCGCAGCATCCGAATCGCTCCGAGCGTGTGAAACTTTCAGAACGACGGTAACAACACCCATTTTGTGAAGTCGAGGCACGAAAGAAAACCCATACCAAACACCCATAATGGACTTCTAGAGTGCCCTCCTCATTTCTGCAGCATCCGAATCGCTCCGAGCCGGTGTGAAACTTTCAGAACGACGGTAACAACACCCATTTTGTGAAGTCGAGGCATGGAAAGAAAACCCATACCAAACACCCATAATGGACTTCTAGAGTGCCCTCCTCATTTTCAAGGCAGCATCCGAATCGCTCCGAGCCGGTGTTAAACTTTCAGAACGACGGTACCATCGAGACATTTTGTGAAGTCGAGGCACGAAAGAAAACCCATACCAAACACCCATAATGGACTTCTAGAGTGCCCTCCTCATTTCGGCGCAGCATCCGAATCGCTCCGAGCCGGTGTGAAACTTTCAGAACGACGGTAACAATACCCATTTTGTGAAGTCGAGGCACGGAAAGAAAACCCATACCAAACACCCATAATGGACTTCTAGAGTGCCCTCCTCATTTCAATCCGAATCATCCGAATCGTTCCGAGCCGGTGTGAAACTTTCAGGAACGACGGGTAACATCAGCTCCATTTTGTGAAGTCGAGGCACGGAAAGAAAACCCATACCAAACACCCATAATGGACTTCTAGAGTGCCCTGCCTCATTTCGGCAGCATCCGAATCGCTCCGAGCCGGTGTTAAACTTTCAGAACGACGGTACCATCGAGACATTTTGTGAAGTCGAGGCACGGAAAGAAAACCCATACCAAACACCCATAATGGACTTCTAGAGTGCCCTCCTCATTTCGCAGCATCCGAATCGCTCCGAGCCGGTGTGAAACTTTCAGAACGACGGTAACATCACCCATTTTGTGAAGTCGAGGCACGGAAAGAAAACCCATACCAAACACCCATAATGGACTTCTAGAGTGCCCTCCTCATTTCGCGCAGCATCCGAATCGTTCCGAGCCGGTGTGAAACTTTCAGGAACGACGGGTACCATCAGAGACATTTTGTGAAGTCGAGGCACGGAAAGAAAACCCATACCAAACACCCATAATGGACTTCTAGAGTGCCCTCCTCATTTGGCAGCATCCGAATCGCTCCAGCCGGTGTGAAACTTTCAGAACGACGGTAACATCACCCATTTTGTGAAGTCGAGGCACGGAAAGAAAACCCATACCAAACACCCATAATGGACTTCTAGAGTGCCCTCCTCATTTCGGGCAGCATCCGAATCGCTCCGAGCCGGTGTTAAACTTTCAGGAACGACGGGTACCATCAGAGACATTTTGTGAAGTCGAGGCACGGAAAGAAAACCCATACCAAACACCCATAATGGACTTCTAGAGTGCCCTCCTCATTTCAAGGCAGCATCCGAATCGCTCGAGCCGTGTGAAACTTTCAGAACGACGGTAACATCACCCATTTTGTGAAGTCGAGGCACGGAAAGAAAACCCATACCAAACACCCATAATGGACTTCTAGAGTGCCCTCCTCATTTCAAGGCATTGTGAAACTTTCAGAACGGAACCATCAATACCCATTTTGTGAAGTCGAGGCACGGAAAGAAAACCCATACCAAACACCCATAATGGACTTCTAGAGTGCCCTCCTCATTTCAAGGCAGCATCCGAATCGCTCCGAGCCGTGTGAAACTTTCAGAACGACGGTACCATCAGACCCATTTTGTGAAGTCGAGGCACGGAAAGAAAACCCATACCAAACACCCATAATGGACTTCTAGAGTGCCCTCCTCATTTCAAGGCAGCATCCGAATCGCTCAGCCTGTGAAACTTTCAGAACGACGGTAACAGAACGAAAGAAAACCCATACCAAACACCCATAATGGACTTCTAGAGTGCCCTCCTCATTTCGCATGCATCCGAATCGCTCCGAGCCGGTGTGAAACTTTCAGAACGACGGTACCATCACCCATTTTGTGAAGTCGAGGCACGGAAAGAAAACCCATACCAAACACCCATAATGGACTTCTAGAGTGCCCTCCTCATTTCAAGCAGCATCCGAATCGCTCCGAGCCGGTGTTAAACTTTCAGAACGACGGTACCATCGACCCATTTTGTGAAGTCGAGGCACGAAAGAAAACCCATACCAAACACCCATAATGGACTTCTAGAGTGCCCTCCTCATTTCAAGCAGCATCCGAATCGCTCCGAGCCGGTGTGAAACTTTCAGAACGACGGTAACAACAACTCCATTTTGTGAAGTCGAGGCACGGAAAGAAAACCCATACCAAACACCCATAATGGACTTCTAGAGTGCCCTCCTCATTTCAGGCAGCATCCGAATCGCTCCGAGCCGTGTGAAACTTTCAGAACGACGGTAACAACACCCATTTTGTGAAGTCGAGGCACGGAAAGAAAACCCATACCAAACACCCATAATGGACTTCTAGAGTGCCCTCCTCATTTCAAGCAGCATCCGAATCGCTCCGAGCCGGTGTGAAACTTTCAGAACGACGGTAACAACGACCCATTTTGTGAAGTCGAGGCACGGAAAGAAAACCCATACCAAACACCCATAATGGACTTCTAGAGTGCCCTCCTCATTTCAAGGCAGCATCCGAATCGCTCCGAGCCGGTGTGAAACTTTCAGAACGACGGTAACATCGACTCCATTTTGTGAAGTCGAGGCACGGAAAGAAAACCCATACCAAACACCCATAATGGACTTCTAGAGTGCCCTCCTCATTTCAAGCAGCATCCGAATCGCTCCGAGCCGTGTGAAACTTTCAGAACGACGGTAACAACAACTCCATTTTGTGAAGTCGAGGCACGGAAAGAAAACCCATACCAAACACCCATAATGGACTTCTAGAGTGCCCTCCTCATTTTCGCAGCATCCGAATCGCTCCGCCGGTGTGAAACTTTCAGAACGACGGTAACATCACCCATTTTGTGAAGTCGAGGCACGAAAGAAAACCCATACCAAACACCCATAATGGACTTCTAGAGTGCCCTCCTCATTTCGCGCAGCATCCGAATCGCTCCGAGCCGGTGTGAAACTTTCAGAACGACGGTAACAACACTCCATTTTGTGAAGTCGAGGCACGGAAAGAAAACCCATACCAAACACCCATAATGGACTTCTAGAGTGCCCTCCTCATTTCGCGCAGCATCCGAATCGCTCCGAGCCGGTGTTAAACTTTCAGAACGACGGTACCATCACCCATTTTGTGAAGTCGAGGCACGGAAAGAAAACCCATACCAAACACCCATAATGGACTTCTAGAGTGCCCTCCTCATTTCTGCAGCATCCGAATCGCTCCGAGCCGGTGTGAAACTTTCAGAACGACGGTAACAACACCCATTTTGTGAAGTCGAGGCACGGAAAGAAAACCCATACCAAACACCCATAATGGACTTCTAGAGTGCCCTCCTCATTTCGGCAGCATCCGAATCGCTCCGAAGCCGGTGTGAAACTTTCAGAACGACGGTAACATCACCCATTTTGTGAAGTCGAGGCACGGAAAGAAAACCCATACCAAACACCCATAATGGACTTCTAGAGTGCCCTCCTCATTTCAAGGCAGCATCCGAATCGCTCCGAGCCGGTGTTAAACTTTCAGAACGACGGTACCATCGAGACATTTTGTGAAGTCGAGGCACGGAAAGAAAACCCATACCAAACACCCATAATGGACTTCTAGAGTGCCCTCCTCATTTCGGCAGCATCCGAATCGCTCCGAGCCGTGTGAAACTTTCAGAACGACGGTAACATCACCCATTTTGTGAAGTCGAGGCACGGAAAGAAAACCCATACCAAACACCCATAATGGACTTCTAGAGTGCCCTCCTCATTTCGCGCAGCATCCGAATCGCTCCGAGCCGGTGTGAAACTTTCAGAACGACGGTACCATCAGAGACATTTTGTGAAGTCGAGGCACGGAAAGAAAACCCATACCAAACACCCATAATGGACTTCTAGAGTGCCCTCCTCATTTCAAGGCAGCATCCGAATCGCTCCGAGCCGTGTGAAACTTTCAGAACGACGGTAACAACACCCATTTTGTGAAGTCGAGAAAGAAAACCCATACCAAACACCCATAATGGACTTCTAGAGTGCCCTCCTCATTTCAAGGCAGCATCCGAATCGCTCCGAGCCGGTGTGAAACTTTCAGAACCCATCACCCATTTTGTGAAGTCGAGGCACGGAAAGAAAACCCATACCAAACACCCATAATGGACTTCTAGAGTGCCCTCCTCATTTCAAGGCAGCATCCGAATCGCTCCGAGCCGGTGTGAAACTTTCAGAACGACGGTACCATCACCCATTTTGTGAAGTCGAGGCACGGAAAGAAAACCCATACCAAACACCCATAATGGACTTCTAGAGTGCCCTCCTCATTTTCAAGGCATCCGAATCGCTCCGAGCCGTGTGAAACTTTCAGAACGACGGTACCATCATACCCATTTTGTGAAGTCGAGGCACGGAAAGAAAACCCATACCAAACACCCATAATGGACTTCTAGAGTGCCCTCCTCATTTCGGCAGCATCCGAATCGCTCCGAGCCGGTGTGAAACTTTCAGAACGACGGTACCATCGAGACATTTTGTGAAGTCGAGGCACGGAAAGAAAACCCATACCAAACACCCATAATGGACTTCTAGAGTGCCCTCCTCATTTCAAGGCAGCATCCGAATCGCTCCGAGCCGTGTGAAACTTTCAGAACGACGGTACCATCGACCCATTTTGTGAAGTCGAGGCACGGAAAGAAAACCCATACCAAACACCCATAATGGACTTCTAGAGTGCCCTCCTCATTTCAAGCAGCATCCGAATCGCTCCGCGGTGTGAAACTTTCAGAACGACGGTAACAATACCCATTTTGTGAAGTCGAGGCACGGAAAGAAAACCCATACCAAACACCCATAATGGACTTCTAGAGTGCCCTCCTCATTTCGCGGCATCCGAATCGCTCCGAGCCGGTGTGAAACTTTCAGAACGACGGTAACAACGACCCATTTTGTGAAGTCGAGGCACGGAAAGAAAACCCATACCAAACACCCATAATGGACTTCTAGAGTGCCCTCCTCATTTCGGCAGCATCCGAATCGCTCCAAGCCGTGTGAAACTTTCAGAACGACGGTAACAATACCCATTTTGTGAAGTCGAGGCACGGAAAGAAAACCCATACCAAACACCCATAATGGACTTCTAGAGTGCCCTCCTCATTTCAAGGCAGCATCCGAATCGCTCCGAGCCGGTGTGAAACTTTCAGAACGACGGTAACATCACCCATTTTGTGAAGTCGAGGCACGGAAAGAAAACCCATACCAAACACCCATAATGGACTTCTAGAGTGCCCTCCTCATTTCAAGCAGCATCCGAATCGCTCCGAGCCGGTGTGAAACTTTCAGAACGACGGTACCATCACCCATTTTGTGAAGTCGAGGCACGGAAAGAAAACCCATACCAAACACCCATAATGGACTTCTAGAGTGCCCTCCTCATTTCGGCAGCATCCGAATCGCTCCGAGCCGTGTGAAACTTTCAGAACGACGGTAACATCAGCCCATTTTGTGAAGTCGAGGCACGGAAAGAAAACCCATACCAAACACCCATAATGGACTTCTAGAGTGCCCTCCTCATTTTCGCAGCATCCGAATCGCTCCGAGCCGGTGTGAAACTTTCAGAACGACGGTAACAACAGACCCATTTTGTGAAGTCGAGGCACGGAAAGAAAACCCATACCAAACACCCATAATGGACTTCTAGAGTGCCCTCCTCATTTCAAGCAGCATCCGAATCGCTCCGAGCCGGTGTGAAACTTTCAGAACGACGGTAACAATACCCATTTTGTGAAGTCGAGGCACGGAAAGAAAACCCATACCAAACACCCATAATGGACTTCTAGAGTGCCCTCCTCATTTCAAGGCAGCATCCGAATCGCTCCGAGCCGGTGTGAAACTTTCAGAACGACGGTAACATCACTCCATTTTGTGAAGTCGAGGCACGGAAAGAAAACCCATACCAAACACCCATAATGGACTTCTAGAGTGCCCTCCTCATTTCGCAGGCATCCGAATCGCTCGAGCCGGTGTGAAACTTTCAGAACGACGGTACAATAGACCCATTTTGTGAAGTCGAGGCACGGAAAGAAAACCCATACCAAACACCCATAATGGACTTCTAGAGTGCCCTCCTCATTTCAAGGCAGCATCCGAATCGCTCCGAGCCGTGTGAAACTTTCAGAACGACGGTAACAATAGTACCCATTTTGTGAAGTCGAGGCACGGAAAGAAAACCCATACCAAACACCCATAATGGACTTCTAGAGTGCCCTCCTCATTTCGGCAGCATCCGAATCGCTCCGAGCCGGTGTGAAACTTTCAGAACGACGGTACCATCACCCATTTTGTGAAGTCGAGGCACGGAAAGAAAACCCATACCAAACACCCATAATGGACTTCTAGAGTGCCCTCCTCATTTTGGCGCAGCATCCGAATCGCTCCGAGCCGGTGTGAAACTTTCAGAACGACGGTACCATCGACCCATTTTGTGAAGTCGAGGCACGGAAAGAAAACCCATACCAAACACCCATAATGGACTTCTAGAGTGCCCTCCTCATTTCAAGGCAGCATCCGAATCGCTCCGAGCCGTGTGAAACTTTCAGAACGACGGTAACAACACTCCATTTTGTGAAGTCGAGGCACGAAAGAAAACCCATACCAAACACCCATAATGGACTTCTAGAGTGCCCTCCTCATTTCGGCAGCATCCGAATCGCTCCGAGCCGGTGTGAAACTTTCAGAACGACGGTAACAACACCCATTTTGTGAAGTCGAGGCACGGAAAGAAAACCCATACCAAACACCCATAATGGACTTCTAGAGTGCCCTCCTCATTTCGCAGGCATCCGAATCGCTCCGAGCCGGTGTTAAACTTTCAGAACGACGGTACCATCACCGAGACATTTTGTGAAGTCGAGGCACGGAAAGAAAACCCATACCAAACACCCATAATGGACTTCTAGAGTGCCCTCCTCATTTCAAGGCAGCATCCGAATCGCTCCGAGCCGGTGTGAAACTTTCAGAACGACGGTAACAACACCCATTTTGTGAAGTCGAGGCACGGAAAGAAAACCCATACCAAACACCCATAATGGACTTCTAGAGTGCCCTCCTCATTTCAAGGCAGCATCCGAATCGCTCCGAGCCGTGTGAAACTTTCAGAACGACGGTAACAATCACCCATTTTGTGAAGTCGAGGCACGGAAAGAAAACCCATACCAAACACCCATAATGGACTTCTAGAGTGCCCTCCTCATTTTGGGCAGCATCCGAATCGCTCCGAGCCGGTGTTAAACTTTCAGAACGACGGTACCATCGAGACATTTTGTGAAGTCGAGGCACGGAAAGAAAACCCATACCAAACACCCATAATGGACTTCTAGAGTGCCCTCCTCATTTCGCGCAGCATCCGAATCGCTCCGAGCCGTGTGAAACTTTCAGAACGACGGTACCAATACCCATTTTGTGAAGTCGAGGCACGGAAAGAAAACCCATACCAAACACCCATAATGGACTTCTAGAGTGCCCTCCTCATTTCGGCAGCATCCGAATCGCTCGAGCCGTGTGAAACTTTCAGAACGACGGTACCATCGATACCCATTTTGTGAAGTCGAGGCACGGAAAGAAAACCCATACCAAACACCCATAATGGACTTCTAGAGTGCCCTCCTCATTTCGCGCAGCATCCGAATCGCTCCGAGCCGGTGTGAAACTTGCAGAACGACGGTACCATCACCCATTTTGTGAAGTCGAGGCACGGAAAGAAAACCCATACCAAACACCCATAATGGACTTCTAGAGTGCCCTCCTCATTTCAAGCAGCATCCGAATCGCTCCGAGCCGGTGTGAAACTTTCAGAACGACGGTAACATCACCCATTTTGTGAAGTCGAGGCACGGAAAGAAAACCCATACCAAACACCCATAATGGACTTCTAGAGTGCCCTCCTCATTTCAAGGCAGCATCCGAATCGCTCCGAGCCGGTGTGAAACTTTCAGAACGACGGTACCATCCCATTTTGTGAAGTCGAGGCACGGAAAGAAAACCCATACCAAACACCCATAATGGACTTCTAGAGTGCCCTCCTCATTTCGGCAGCATCCGAATCGCTCCGAGCCGTGTGAAACTTTCAGAACGACGGTAACAACAGACCCATTTTGTGAAGTCGAGGCACGGAAAGAAAACCCATACCAAACACCCATAATGGACTTCTAGAGTGCCCTCCTCATTTCAAGCAGCATCCGAATCGCTCCGCGGTGTGAAACTTTCAGAACGACGGTAACAATCACCCATTTTGTGAAGTCGAGGCACGGAAAGAAAACCCATACCAAACACCCATAATGGACTTCTAGAGTGCCCTCCTCATTTCAAGGCAGCATCCGAATCGCTCCGAGCCGGTGTTAAACTTTCAGAACGACGGTACCATCGAGACATTTTGTGAAGTCGAGGCACGGAAAGAAAACCCATACCAAACACCCATAATGGACTTCTAGAGTGCCCTCCTCATTTCAAGCAGCATCCGAATCGCTCCGAGCCGTGTGAAACTTTCAGAACGACGGTAACAATACCCATTTTGTGAAGTCGAGGCACGGAAAAGAAAACCCATACCAAACACCCATAATGGACTTCTAGAGTGCCTCCTCATTTCCTCGAATCGCTCGAGCCGTGTTTTTCAGAACGACGGTACCATCAGACCCATTTTGTGAAGTCGAGGCACGGAAAGAAAACCCATACCAAACACCCATAATGGACTTCTAGAGTGCCCTCCTCATTTTGGCAGCATCCGAATCGCTCCGAGCCGGTGTGAAACTTTCAGAACGACGGTACCATCAGAGACATTTTGTGAAGTCGAGGCACGGAAAGAAAACCCATACCAAACACCCATAATGGACTTCTAGAGTGCCCTCCTCATTTCGGCAGCATCCGAATCGCTTTGTGAAACTTTCAGAACGACGGTAACATCACCCATTTTGTGAAGTCGAGGCACGGAAAGAAAACCCATACCAAACACCCATAATGGACTTCTAGAGTGCCCTCCTCATTTCGCGCATGCATCCGAATCGCTCCGAGCCGGTGTGAAACTTTCAGAACGACGGTACCATCGACCCATTTTGTGAAGTCGAGGCACGGAAAGAAAACCCATACCAAACACCCATAATGGACTTCTAGAGTGCCCTCCTCATTTCAAGGCAGCATCCGAATCGCTCCGAGCCGGTGTGAAACTTTCAGAACGACGGTACCATCAGACCCATTTTGTGAAGTCGAGGCACGGAAAGAAAACCCATACCAAACACCCATAATGGACTTCTAGAGTGCCCTCCTCATTTCAAGGCAGCATCCGAATCGCTCCGAGCCGGTGTGAAACTTTCAGAACGACGGTAACATCACCCATTTTGTGAAGTCGAGGCACGGAAAGAAAACCCATACCAAACACCCATAATGGACTTCTAGAGTGCCCTCCTCATTTCAAGCAGCATCCGAATCGCTCCGAGCCGTGTGAAACTTTCAGAACGACGGTAACATCACCCATTTTGTGAAGTCGAGGCACGGAAAGAAAACCCATACCAAACACCCATAATGGACTTCTAGAGTGCCCTCCTCATTTCAAGGCAGCATCCGAATCGCTCCGAGCCGGTGTGAAACTTTCAGAACGACGGTACCACAAGACCCATTTTGTGAAGTCGAGGCACGGAAAGAAAACCCATACCAAACACCCATAATGGACTTCTAGAGTGCCCTCCTCATTTCGGCAAGGCATCCGAATCGCTCCGAGCCGTGTGAAACTTTCAGAACGACGGTAACAACACCCATTTTGTGAAGTCGAGGCACGGAAAGAAAACCCATACCAAACACCCATAATGGACTTCTAGAGTGCCCTCCTCATTTTCGGCATGCATCCGAATCGCTCCGAGCCGATGTGAAACTTTCAGAACGACGGTAACCATCACTCCATTTTGTGAAGTCGAGGCACGGAAAGAAAACCCATACCAAACACCCATAATGGACTTCTAGAGTGCCCTCCTCATTTCGCGCAGCATCCGAATCGCTCCGAGCCGGTGTGAAACTTTCAGAACGACGGTAACATCACCCATTTTGTGAAGTCGAGGCACGGAAAGAAAACCCATACCAAACACCCATAATGGACTTCTAGAGTGCCCTCCTCATTTCAAGGCAGCATCCGAATCGCTCCGAGCCGGTGTGAAACTTTCAGAACGACGGTAACAACACCCATTTTGTGAAGTCGAGGCATGGAAAGAAAACCCATACCAAACACCCATAATGGACTTCTAGAGTGCCCTCCTCATTTTCAGGCATCCGAATCGCTCCGAGCCGGTGTTAAACTTTCAGAACGACGGTACCATCAGAGACATTTTGTGAAGTCGAGGCACGAAAGAAAACCCATACCAAACACCCATAATGGACTTCTAGAGTGCCCTCCTCATTTCAAGTGCAGCATCCGAATCGCTCCGAGCCGGTGTGAAACTTTCAGAACGACGGTACCACAACACCCATTTTGTGAAGTCGAGGCACGGAAAGAAAACCCATACCAAACACCCATAATGGACTTCTAGAGTGCCCTCCTCATTTCAAGGCCGCATCCGAATCGCTCCGGCCGTGTGAAACTTTCAGAACGACGGTAACAATCAGCCCATTTTGTGAAGTCGAGGCACGGAAAGAAAACCCATACCAAACACCCATAATGGACTTCTAGAGTGCCCTCCTCATTTTTGCAGCATCCGAATCGCTCCGAGCCGGTGTGAAACTTTCAGAACGACGGTACCATCAGAGACATTTTGTGAAGTCGAGGCACGGAAAGAAAACCCATACCAAACACCCATAATGGACTTCTAGAGTGCCCTCCTCATTTCGGCAGCATCCGAATCGCTCCGAGCCGTGTGAAACTTTCAGAACGACGGTAACATCACCCATTTTGTGAAGTCGAGGCACGGAAAGAAAACCCATACCAAACACCCATAATGGACTTCTAGAGTGCCCTCCTCATTTTCGCAGCATCCGAATCGCTCCGAGCCGGTGTGAAACTTTCAGAACGACGGTACCATCGACCCATTTTGTGAAGTCGAGGCACGGAAAGAAAACCCATACCAAACACCCATAATGGACTTCTAGAGTGCCCTCCTCATTTCGGCAGCATCCGAATCGCTCCGGCGGTGTGAAACTTTCAGAACGACGGTAACATCACCCATTTTGTGAAGTCGAGGCACGAAAGAAAACCCATACCAAACACCCATAATGGACTTCTAGAGTGCCCTCCTCATTTTTGCATCCGAATCGCTCCGAGCCGGTGTGAAACTTTCAGAACGACGGTACCATAATGGACCCATTTTGTGTCGAGGCACGGAAAGAAAACCCATACCAAACACCCATAATGGACTTCTAGAATCCGAATCGCTCCGAGCCGTGTGAAACTTTCAGAACGACGGTACCATCAGAGACATTTGTGAAGTCGAGGCAGGCATACCAAACACCCGACTTCTAAGTGCGCTCCTCATTTCGCGCGGCATCCGAATCGCTCCGCCGTGTGAAACTTTCAGAACGACGGTAACAATCACCCATTTTGTGAAGTCGAGGCACGGAAAGAAAACCCATACCAAACACCCATAATGGACTTCTAGAGTGCCCTCCTCATTTCGCATGCATCCGAATCGCTCCGAGCCGGTGTGAAACTTTCAGAACGACGGTACCATCGAGACATTTTGTGAAGTCGAGGCACGGAAAGAAAACCCATACCAAACACCCATAATGGACTTCTAGAGTGCCCTCCTCATTTTCGCAGCATCCGAATCGCTCCGAGCCGGTGTGAAACTTTCAGAACGACGGTACCATCGACCCATTTTGTGAAGTCGAGGCACGGAAAGAAAACCCATACCAAACACCCATAATGGACTTCTAGAGTGCCCTCCTCATTTCGCGCAGCATCCGAATCGCTCCGAGCCGTGTGAAACTTTCAGAACGACGGTAACATCACCCATTTTGTGAAGTCGAGGCACGGAAAGAAAACCCATACCAAACACCCATAATGGACTTCTAGAGTGCCCTCCTCATTTCAAGGCAGCATCCGAATCGCTCCGAGCCGTGTGAAACTTTCAGAACGACGGTAACATCACCCATTTTGTGAAGTCGAGGCACGGAAAGAAAACCCATACCAAACACCCATAATGGACTTCTAGAGTGCCCTCCTCATTTCAAGGCAGCATCCGAATCGCTCCGAGCCGGTGTGAAACTTTCAGAACGACGGTAACAACACCCATTTTGTGAAGTCGAGGCACGGAAAGAAAACCCATACCAAACACCCATAATGGACTTCTAGAGTGCCCTCCTCATTTTCGGCAGCATCCGAATCGCTCCGAGCCGGTGTGAAACTTTCAGAACGACGGTAACAATCGACCCATTTTGTGAAGTCGAGGCACGGAAAGAAAACCCATACCAAACACCCATAATGGACTTCTAGAGTGCCCTCCTCATTTTCGCATGCATCCGAATCGCTCCGAGCCGTGTGAAACTTTCAGAACGACGGTACCATCACCCATTTTGTGAAGTCGAGGCACGGAAAGAAAACCCATACCAAACACCCATAATGGACTTCTAGAGTGCCCTCCTCATTTCAAGCAGCATCCGAATCGCTCCGAGCCGGTGTGAAACTTTCAGAACGACGGTAACAACACCCATTTTGTGAAGTCGAGGCACGGAAAGAAAACCCATACCAAACACCCATAATGGACTTCTAGAGTGCCCTCCTCATTTCAAGGCAGCATCCGAATCGCTCCGAGCCGTGTGAAACTTTCAGAACGACGGTAACAATCACCCATTTTGTGAAGTCGAGGCATGGAAAGAAAACCCATACCAAACACCCATAATGGACTTCTAGAGTGCCCTCCTCATTTTCAAGGCAGCATCCGAATCGCTCCGAGCCGGTGTTAAACTTTCAGAACGACGGTACCATCGAGACATTTTGTGAAGTCGAGGCACGGAAAGAAAACCCATACCAAACACCCATAATGGACTTCTAGAGTGCCCTCCTCATTTCGCAGCATCCGAATCGCTCCGAGCCGGTGTGAAACTTTCAGAACGACGGTAACATCACCCATTTTGTGAAGTCGAGGCACGGAAAGAAAACCCATACCAAACACCCATAATGGACTTCTAGAGTGCCCTCCTCATTTCTCAGGCAGGCAGCATCCGAATCGCTCCGAGCCGGTGTGAAACTTTCAGAACGACGGTAACAACACTCCATTTTGTGAAGTCGAGGCACGGAAAGAAAACCCATACCAAACACCCATAATGGACTTCTAGAGTGCCCTCCTCATTTCAAGGCAGCATCCGAATCGCTCCGAGCCGGTGTTAAACTTGCAGAACGACGGTACCATCGAGACATTTTGTGAAGTCGAGGCACGGAAAGAAAACCCATACCAAACACCCATAATGGACTTCTAGAGTGCCCTCCTCATTTCAAGGCAGCATCCGAATCGCTCCGAGCCGTGTGAAACTTTCAGAACGACGGTAACATCACCCATTTTGTGAAGTCGAGGCACGAAAGAAAACCCATACCAAACACCCATAATGGACTTCTAGAGTGCCCTCCTCATTTCAAGGCAGCATCCGAATCGCTCCGAGCCGTGTGAAACTTTCAGAACGACGGTACCATCGAGACATTTTGTGAAGTCGAGGCACGGAAAGAAAACCCATACCAAACACCCATAATGGACTTCTAGAGTGCCCTCCTCATTTCGGCAGCATCCGAATCGCTCCGAGCCGGTGTGAAACTTTCAGAACGACGGTAACAATGACCCATTTTGTGAAGTCGAGGCACTAAAGAAAACCCATACCAAACACCCATAATGGACTTCTAGAGTGCCCTCCTCATTTCAAGCAGCATCCGAATCGCTCCGAGCCGGTGTGAAACTTTCAGAACGACGGTAACATCACCCATTTTGTGAAGTCGAGGCACGGAAAGAAAACCCATACCAAACACCCATAATGGACTTCTAGAGTGCCCTCCTCATTTTCGCGCAGCATCCGAATCGCTCCGAGCCGGTGTGAAACTTTCAGAACGACGGTAACAATCGCACCCATTTTGTGAAGTCGAGGCACGGAAAGAAAACCCATACCAAACACCCATAATGGACTTCTAGAGTGCCCTCCTCATTTCAAGGCAGCATCCGAATCGCTCCGAGCCGGTGTGAAACTTTCAGAACGACGGTAACAATCAGACCCATTTTGTGAAGTCGAGGCACGGAAAGAAAACCCATACCAAACACCCATAATGGACTTCTAGAGTGCCCTCCTCATTTCAAGCAGCATCCGAATCGCTCCGAGCCGGTGTGAAACTTTCAGAACGACGGTACCATCACTCCATTTTGTGAAGTCGAGGCACGGAAAGAAAACCCATACCAAACACCCATAATGGACTTCTAGAGTGCCCTCCTCATTTTCAAGGCATCCGAATCGCTCCGAGCCGTGTGAAACTTTCAGAACGACGGTAACATCACCCATTTTGTGAAGTCGAGGCACGGAAAGAAAACCCATACCAAACACCCATAATGGACTTCTAGAGTGCCCTCCTCATTTCGGCGCAGCATCCGAATCGCTCCGAGCCGGTGTGAAACTTTCAGAACGACGGTAACAACATACCCATTTTGTGAAGTCGAGGCACGGAAAGAAAACCCATACCAAACACCCATAATGGACTTCTAGAGTGCCCTCCTCATTTCGGCAGCATCCGAATCGCTCCGAGCCGTGTGAAACTTTCAGAACGACGGTACCATCAGCCCATTTTGTGAAGTCGAGGCACGGAAAGAAAACCCATACCAAACACCCATAATGGACTTCTAGAGTGCCCTCCTCATTTCGGCAGCATCCGAATCGCTCCGAGCGGTGTGAAACTTTCAGAACGACGGTAACAACACCCATTTTGTGAAGTCGAGGCACGGAAAGAAAACCCATACCAAACACCCATAATGGACTTCTAGAGTGCCCTCCTCATTTCGCGGCAGCATCCGAATCGCTCCGAGCCGGTGTGAAACTTTCAGAACGACGGTACCATCACCCATTTTGTGAAGTCGAGGCACGGAAAGAAAACCCATACCAAACACCCATAATGGACTTCTAGAGTGCCCTCCTCATTTCGCGTGCATCCGAATCGCTCCGAGCGGTGTGAAACTTTCAGAACGACGGTAACATAAGCCCATTTTGTGAAGTCGAGGCACGGAAAGAAAACCCATACCAAACACCCATAATGGACTTCTAGAGTGCCCTCCTCATTTCAAGCAGCATCCGAATCGCTCCGAGCCGGTGTGAAACTTGCAGAACGACGGTACCATCGAGACATTTTGTGAAGTCGAGGCACGGAAAGAAAACCCATACCAAACACCCATAATGGACTTCTAGAGTGCCTCCTCATTTCAAACAGCATCCGAATCGCTCCGCCGTGTGAAACTTTCAGAACGACGGTAACAACACCCATTTTGTGAAGTCGAGGCACGGAAAGAAAACCCATACCAAACACCCATAATGGACTTCTAGAGTGCCCTCCTCATTTCGCGCAGCATCCGAATCGCTCCGAGCCGTGTGAAACTTTCAGAACGACGGTACCAACAGACCCATTTTGTGAAGTCGAGGCACGGAAAGAAAACCCATACCAAACACCCATAATGGACTTCTAGAGTGCCCTCCTCATTTCAAGGCAGCATCCGAATCGCTCCGAGCCGGTGTTAAACTTTCAGAACGACGGTACCATCAGAGACATTTTGTGAAGTCGAGGCACGGAAAGAAAACCCATACCAAACACCCATAATGGACTTCTAGAGTGCCCTCCTCATTTCAAGGCAGCATCCGAATCGCTCCGAGCCGTGTGAAACTTTCAGAACGACGGTAACATCACTCCATTTTGTGAAGTCGAGGCACGGAAAGAAAACCCATACCAAACACCCATAATGGACTTCTAGAGTGCCCTCCTCATTTCATAATGGCAGCATCCGAATCGCTCCGAGCGCTCGAGGTGTGAAACTTTCAGAACGACGGTACCATCACCCATTTTGTGAAGTCGAGGCACGGAAAGAAAACCCATACCAAACACCCATAATGGACTTCTAGAGTGCCCTCCTCATTTTGGCAGGCATCCGAATCGCTCCGAGCCGGTGTGAAACTTTCAGAACGACGGTACCATCGAGACATTTTGTGAAGTCGAGGCACGAAAGAAAACCCATACCAAACACCCATAATGGACCTACTCCTACTCTAATTCTGAATTAGAACTCCTACTACAATTCCGACTCAATCTAAAACAAAAAGGAAACTCTAGTTTTACAACCGTCATATTGTTTCGGTCATATCTTTTGACCCCGGAGGAATTTCGGAGTGATCCAGGATAGGTTGGATCGGGCTTGAAGTTAGCTTTCCAACAAGCCTGAAATCACCCCATTCGGACTTCATATGAGAAAGTTATGACCTTTTTACTCCGGACTGTCCTGCTGATTCCGAATCCGAATTTGAGGCTGATTCCGAATCCGAATTGAATGCTGAGTTGATTCCGAATTTGATTTCGGTTGGGGTTGTGGGAGATCTGAATTGGGCTTGAAAATCTTATCCAAAACTTGAGCTTTAAGTCTCCTTTTGCTCTACCATCACACGGGCTTCTTTCCTCCTTGATCAGCCGCATGGGCTGCTTGACTTTCTCTTTTCCAACCACTTTGACTTTCTTGTTCTTCATCGGTAGGCAACAAATATGGTTACCCTCCTCCTTATGCTCCTCTATTACTTTGGCTCCGGCCTCCCTCTCGGTTCCAAAGACTTTAAGTTTATCAAACCTGAGAATGCACAAAGTATTGATTTTACATAGTATCCAATTCTCATGGAAAACACAAGGAAACTCATTAAGAAACAAATGCACCTGTTGTTTTAGAAGTTTAGTTCTTCCTTCATGAACAACCTCATAATTATTAGAGATATCCTCATCATCCTCCCTTTCTTCAAGAAAAGCCGTCCTCGGCTTTTGATAGCCTGAAAATGTGATAGACAAAGGAAACAATGTATATGCATGGTATATGTATTTATCATCCGTTTTACAAACCCTTTGGTTTTGCCGATCAGTAATAGTATAATAATAGCCATTAGATAGATGTGATGTATTAATCTCGACACGCCTTTTATCCACATTATTGCCCCACCCATGAAATGAAGTTGTCTTTGACTTTTGTAAGTATGTGTCGAAATTGTGAATGGACAGACAAAATTCTTTTTCAAATGTAGACAAATGGCTCATATAATCATATTTCATCTTTACAACATCAGTTTTATATAATGTAGACGATAAAATTGTTTGTTTATTCCATTCTTCAATTGCACTACTCTGATTGTTTATACATGATTGTTCAACAAAAGATGACTGAGCAGGCTTTACAAATATGTCTAAACAGTAGACACTCACATGTAAACTCATCTTTAAGTGATTATGACAGTGTCCAAGCGATGGTTTGTTCCAAGCATGCATTTTCAATTCAGCAAGCTGATCACAAGTAATGCATATTCGAGAAACATGAAACGTGTTGTCTACACCAAAATTTCCAATCAAATTAAATTTATAAGTGACGGTGTAGGTACTAGCTAGCGATTTCAAACACGCAATTTCAGATACTCTTTCAATCACACTAGATAGCTCTATGGGTTCATCGAACATGAGATAGCATAAAGATACATCAGGGGATATTCTAGTAAGAACTTTATCATGAGTAATCAATTCCACATTACGTAAATTAAGTGTATTAAATTCAGAACATAGAATATTCAAAGGAACACTAGATTTCTCACACTTACGTACCTTTGCGTGATGAATATTGAATTCAACACCATTATTGTTACCTTTAGCGTCCTTCTCGATTATTGTAGGAGTTGTAGGTATCAAATCATCATGACAAAACCACAGGGCAGCAAGCACTCCATCCCCAACCGTGGTTATCTCCTCGTCTTTTACTTCCAATGATGCCGATTGTTGAACGATCAAGAAGTTGCTTTTGTAGTAGC